>JAZKJV010005045.1:0-326503 GCA_037367405.1 Ottelia alismoides | reverse complement strand
TCTTTATGGCTATGGCATTCCCTCCTGAACTAAATGAACATATCAGGCAACATCATAAGCTTGTCTGTCATTTGCCTGGTTACCGAACTAGTAACCTCCTACTCTTGCCAACAACTTACCATATTTTCTCGAAAACCTTCCTTGACCATCCGAGAATGCTCAAAGAGAATAATACTGCCTAAGTGCTAGCCATATCTTGAGTCCTAGCAGATCGATATATGATAAGAGTGTGACCTTGGTAGACCCAGCACAGAGGCCAACATGAACCTCTCTAAGAATCCCACCGAACCAAGGAAACGATCCAGGTGAGATCGAGAGGAGTTTTTCAGCCAAGTATACCTCAGATTTGTGGCATCGAGTACATCCAGTGTCATGTCCCCCACAAAGGTCACAAAAGAGGGAGAAACAACATCCATCCTACCCCTATCAGTAGGACGGTATGTGCAAGAAGAGTGATGCTGAAATCTCCACCAATAATCCAAGCCATATCAAAAATTGAGAATGTACCATCTAGATCTCATCCCACATCACCCTTAGCCCTTGAGCCCTCGAGGGCCTATAAACAGATGAAACCAGCATAGTCATGCCATCCGACAACTTTCATATCACAAAGGAGAGGACCCGAGCGTCTCATAGAAAGACCTCCATCACCATCACATCACCCCTCCAACCGAACACAATGCCACATGAAGCACTAACAGATGGCAAGGCACAGTACTCAGGAAATCAAGAACAGCCACCTCACGCTACAAAAATCTATCCCAAGCCTCCAACTTCGTCTCCTACAAGCAAAAGGAATCCACCTTATAGGCCTCAAAAAACAATCTTAGTGCACTCCTCTTGTTTGGTTGTCCCAGACCCCAGACATTTCATGAAATGATCTTAGTTAAGCACCAAAAGGGAAGAAAGGAAGCCCCCCGCTAACACCACCCCCACGCAGTTCGCAATTGTGTCGTGCTTGTTTCGCAGCCTCTCCTGGTTCAAAGACCCCTCTGGCCCCTCATCCGCCTGATGAACGTGCTATTTGCCTTGGTTAATTTGCTATTTTTATGTAGCACGAAAATCAATGGTTAATCAAAAACCACACAAAAATGTTCAACTAATTTGTGTCGCAATTGTGTCGTGCTTGTCTCGCAGCCTCTCCTGGTTCAAAGACCCCTCTGGCCCCTCATCCGCCTGATGAGCGTGATATTTGCCTTGGTTAATTTGCCATTTTTATGTAGCACGAAAATCAATGGTTAATCAAAAACCACACAAAAATGTTCAACTAATTTAATGTGACAAATTATTTATTTCACGTAGGTAAGCCACAAGGTTGACTCAAGGAGGCAGCTTATCAATTCAGAATCAATTTTATATGGTTAGTGCACACGATTTTCAAAGAAGGTTTTTTTGCAATTTTTTAATGCAAACATATGATGCAATTTAGAAAATGTAACCAAGTTTAGGGTTATCTCTGAAAATTTCAATCAGATAAGGTCCAGAAAATTATGAAACTTGGACTAGATGTGAATATGTGCAAAATTAAGCTTATGTAATTTTTCATAATTTTCTGATGCAAAATGAATTTTCTGTGAACAAAATAATACATAAAATGTCATTTCGACTAATTGATTTTTAATAAATACCAAAAATCAATAATTTTTTTAAAACTAAAATTATCTTAAATATAACTGAATAGAATCGTAAGTAACTGCAATTTCATAAAAATACTAAAGAATGATTTAATTAAAAATCAATTATTCTAATCACAAAATCATGTATTCCAAAAAGAATATGTAGGTAGATATTTGATTTTTAGGCATATTAAAGAGCCTGGTAAATGCAAAAAAGTGTACTTTTTCAGGAAATTTTAGAATAAAGCATGGATTATTATCAATTTTATCAACAAAGACGGGTAAACTATATCGAATTTCACCAAAATAATTATTATAAACCAATCACGACTCAAAAATATGCCATTCAAATTTCATTATGTAGAGAAATAATCGAAGTTCATCATGTAATTTTTAGTTTAGAAAAATAATTGTAAATAGATGATCAAATTAATGCTAAAACAGAGGATTCTACATACCAATAAATAAATAAATAAAATTAGACATATAATACAGTTCAAGGACCTTTGTGCAATTTCCAGAACCCGCTTGTGGTCTTCGTGCAATCTTTCGACGAATGGATCATTGTGTGAACTATTTATGCTTGAAGGGGCACTCTGTAAATTACCCATACATGCGGGTGGGTCACGTGAGGAGCAAGGATGATGCGACTAGGATGCTCCTGATCTGATTCTGATCCAGTGGTTGTCGATGGAGGTTCATGTACAGTTGAGATGTCTTCTGGCTGGGGGAATCCTCTAATCGGGTAGTCGATGTTGAATGTGAGGGCTCTGATTAAGATCGGAGGATGTCTATTTTACGAAGGGGGATGGCAATGGAGTTGCTCCAAAGGAAACTGTCGCCTTGGGACTCCGGTGGCGCAAAATTCTACAAGATGGCTTGGAGGATCTTCTGACATTTCCTTTTTGTTACCTGTAAAGATCAGTGGGCTCGAGCCTTGGAGGTTCGGCCATGGCATGAAGCACAAGGAGAAGAGATGAATGGATTGGGGCTACGTTTGCGGATGAAGGATCAAAACTGGTGGTTCCAGCCTTTACGAAGCTGGAGATGGAGAGGGCTTCTGGCGGAGATAAAGGGAATCAAAGAGGGAGAAAGATGAAGGTGAAGACGTCGGTGAATCAAAAGAAGGCAAAAGAATCGAAAGAATAGAAAGAATAGAAAGGAAGAAGAAGGAGAAAAAAGGAGGAAAGGGGATAGAAGAAGACTAATTGGGTGTTGTGCATGAATGGGTTCTCTCCAGGGATGGAGCAGTGGAAGCATGGCTCCGAACGATGCCTCAAAAAGGTGTGGCAGAGCCCTCTGAAGCTCGTGTAGCAAAGAAGGTGGTCGTTGATGCTTGAAGGTCCCAAATTGGGCCTTAGATCATGCCAAGATCTCAGCCTTTGTCTTTGCCCACCAAGATCTAGATAGTTGTCACCGTCTTCGAGTCGGGGCAAGAAGGTGGTTCCCTCTCTCTCTTAGAGATGGCGAATGGTCTACGATGATGGTGGTGATGGGTTTTGATTAAGAGAGTTAGGGCCCGCACGGTTTTGCAGGGTTGTTGTAGGAGATAAAGGGGTAGAGAGAGGCGGTGGTCATTGGTCGTGACGACGAGAGGAGATGGCAAAGGTGGGGATTAGGTTCAGCAAGGTGGGGCCGACCGAGAGTTGCGAGGTAGGAGGCGATGTCATGTCCATTGGATCTAATCAGATCCAACGTTCACAATCAGATGTTGTTAGGAATGGAGAAATAAGAGAGGTGATGGATCGATTGTGGGATCTGAGTTAGATCCAACGGTTGTAGTGAAGGGTGATTGGTAGAGAGGGGAGGCAATATGTGGTAGAGTGTGGGGGTGACATTTGTCGCCTCCACAAAAATCACAGTCCAAAAATCAAGAAAAAATGAAAAAATACAAATATCCCAAATCAAAAGGTGTTCTTCATGAAAGATGTTCGCATTCACATGATATACAACTTTTGTGAAGAGATCAATAGCAAAAGAACTCATATGTGCAAAACATGATTTTTGGGGTGGTATTTTATGTGAATAAAATACTTGGATTTTTGGTTTTGTAGTTTTTTTGTTTTAATGAAATAAAAATTCAAATAAAAATAAATAAAAGAAAATATTTACATATTAATCTATTTTTTGATATTTTTATAGTGATAATATAAAAAATAAGATAAAAGAGACTTATGTACAGAGTGTATATACAGACTCAGAACCATTTGTTCTCTTTGCTTTTTATATTTTTTGGATTTCGAGTTTTTTGGAATTTATTAAAACACAACTTAAATAAAAGAAATGAAGAAAAAACAAATAAAAAAGAGTTAATTTTATACATAAAATGATGAATCAAAAACCAATGAATATATACATTATACAATTCAATCACAAAACTCAAGTTTCACATATGAATTCTGATTCTTTTGGTTTTGCATTAATTCAAAAGTGAGTACGAGTTCATAGGAGACTATATGCGAGAGAAATTTACTTTACCGTTTTTCAATCTCAAAATAGAGTTTTGGTTTATTTCACATGTGTGTGTGTTGTGTGTGTTGTGTGTGTGTTGTGTGTGTGTTGTGTGCGTGCGTGCGTGCGCGTATGCGCGTGTGCGTGCGTGTGTGTGTGCGTGTGTGTGCGTGTGTACGTGCGCGTGTGCGCGTGTGCGCGCGTGGGGGCGTGTGGGTGTGTGTGTGTGTGTGGGTGGGTGGGTGTGTGTGTGTGTGCGTGCGCGTTTGCGTGTGCGTGTGCGTGTGTGTGTGTGTGCGTTGGTATTTTTTTAGATTTTTTATTGATTAATATTAGTGATATGTACACAGTGAAACTGGTTTGATGTCAATTTTAATGTGAATTAATAAAAAAATGTGTGAAGTTAGGTGAATAACTACAAGTAATTATGAATGCAATATGAAAATGCTAATTTATACAAATTATTTACATGTTTGTGAATTGTAATTATGAATTATAAACACCTAAATATAATTAATTACTCGGGATGAAGCTCTATTTTCAGATAATTAGATTGGTGAATCACTGATTCATAAATCCCCAATACTTCAACCTTGCATGTTCCCAAGAAACTAAAGAATGAAGTGGTGAAATGCAATTGTGTTCCATACCAAGATCATGAATAAAAGGTGAAATGGAGCTCGACCCGATCCTTGGATTATTAGTTTGGCGGAACTCATGTGAGAATTAGGACTTTAAAATCAACATTCTCTAAGTTCTACAAGTCACTATTACAGGTTCGGCTCAGAAGTCATCTTAGATCATCGCCCTTGCAAAGCATACTCCATGAACATTGAATAACTGTCTCTTGTGTATGAAGGATGTTAGCTCTTCCCATTCAAAATGTTGAATTACGATGCAATCTCCTCCTCCAGCAACTTGTCTTCAGGGAGTCAGGTATTTCCTTCTAAGTTAGAGTATTGATACCACTGTCAAAAAGGAGAAAGAAGGAAGAAATTGGAGCATAGCTAGTGTAGATGTCTTCTATATGAAGCATGATCAGTGTAATGAAGTCTTCGCTATGCAAGCATTGGACCATTGTGGTCAAGAAATTGGGATTTGAAATTTTTTGCTCTGCATTTATTTTTGGTTTTTTTTTAATTTTTGCCCATTTATTCTGGGTACATTTTTTTGGGGGGGAGAGGGGGTGTACATGAGCGAACAGTCATGTGAGGTGGTTGCATTGGCCCCCACCTCGATTGAATAACTTAATACTAGCAGACTATTCCTCATCCAAAGCTTTATTTCAACATGTACTCTAGTCTTTAGATACCTATGCTACTAAAGAAGAAGCCACACAATCTTCCAATACCCCTTTTGAGTTGACCTAAGTGTGCATCGCTAGAGTTGAGATTAGTTCTCCATTCCAGAGTCATATTCAGAATGCGGCAATTAGCTTAGACACAAAGAGCCAAAGGTTGAACACAGTCATGTAGAACTCAGAAATTTAAGCGTAGGACCCGAAGCTTCTAAAATCCTACTTCTTGGTGAAGTTCCTCTAAAAATTAAGTGAATTAAGGTCAAGTCAAGTCCATTCTCGATTTATGCTCACAACTTGGTTCAGAGCCCAATGACTTCTGACCAATGCATATGCATGCTATGTAGAATGAAGTGCAGATGCATGCGATGCAAACCTTTAATGAAATTTTCAATTTCTCTCTCTCTCTCTCTCTCTCTGTGTGTGTGTGTGTTTATTTGTTTATGTTTTTTTTATTTGATTTTTTGAATTTTATAGGAGCTTTACATATTTTACATGGATTATACATATTTACAAGTATTTTACACATTGCCCATATTTGACAACTTTTACAAGAAATACCCATATCCCCGTATCAAGTAAGGACTATATATAGGAAAGACACACAATTACAAGTTATGGGTAAAGTATATATGCAATATATACGACGTCCAACTATACTTAGGTTGTGCTATGTACTAAGAGCATAGAGACAAAGGAAGGCATAACTTGTACTAAGCGTAGAGTGGTAAACAAAATGAAAGTATAGAAGTCCAACTATACTTAGGTTGTGCTATGTACTCAGAGCATAGAGACAAAGGAAGACATAACTTGTACTAAGCTTAGAAGTCCAACTAAACTTAGGTTGTGATATGTACTCAGAGCATAGAGACAAAGGAAAACATAACTTGTACTAAGCGTAGAGTGGTAAACAGAATGAAAGTATTGAAGTCGAATGCCCCCCTATACTTAGGCTTTGGTCAGCCTATGTATAGAAGAAAACAAAAATGAGGCGATCGAGGGTAAGAAAAGGAAAGAATAAAGAATAGATGTTATAATTTATAGCGGGCATCGACCCCCTATACTAAGGCTCTGGTCAACCTAAGTATGTGAAAGGAGACAAGATTGAGATACCGATGAGATCTGGAGAATATAGAAAAAAGAAAAGAAAAATGGTGATTCTGTTAAGATATGGAGAATGAATGCAAGGGTATTGTATGTCACTGTATGGTGTATCCACAAAATATAGAACACGCATGAAGGAGATCTCCTCGATACGGGCCAATTGCTCATCGGATTCTATAAAGTGCTTTAACAATTGCCCATTGACCAGGAATGACTGTACCATCTATGAGTTCTGAAATCTCTATGTCGTTGTTCTCGTGCACTACACGGACTATGTACGGGTCCATCCACTTCGACTTGAGCTTGCCTTGGAAACTTTTTAAGTTTGCATTAAATAACCATACCTTTTGCCTCGGGACAAGAGACTGCATCTGATGGCTTGTCATGCCACCACTTCACTCTATCTTTGTATCTGTTTCTGACTTCCACTGGATCATCTAAGTTCACCTCTCTCTATTTCTGCCCTGGATGACTGTCCCGGTTGATTTTCTTGATTTCCCATTCAAATTTGTGAATTAGTTCTGCAGGAAAATGACACGACTTCTCATAGACCATTCTGAATGGGAAGGTTCCAAGCGGTGTTTTGTAAGTTGTCCTGTAAGCCCATAGAATTATCCAAGAGGTGGAATCAGTTCTCTTAGTCTGGTCAGACTAGCTTCTGAAGAATGCTCTTCACCTCCCGGTTTGACACCTCGGTCATGCCATTAGTTTGTGGGTGGTAAGGACTCACGACAGAATGCTTAATGCCATAGTCCTTCATCAACATCTTCACTTCCTGATTCACAAAATGACTGCCCCCATTAGAAAACATTACCTTGGGGATCCCAAACCTAGAGATAATATGCTTTATCACAAACTTACAGATAGTATTTTGTCTGTTGCTTGGGTTGGGATAGACTCCACCTACCTTGAGAAATAATCTACCGCTAGAAGGATATACTCAAAACCCTAGCTGCCAAAAATGGGTCCATGAAGTAAATGCCCCAAGCGTCAAAGACATCACAAATGATGACCGACTCTATCGGCATCTCATCTTTCGGATAGGCATTCCCTCCCATTTTCTAACATACTGGACACAACTTAACAAAGGCGTAAGCATCACAAAACAAAGTTGGCCAATAAGAACCGCATTGAAGTACCTTCCAAGCAGCCCTCTTCTCGGAGTGATGTCCTACTGCCTCCAAGGTATGGCAGTAGGTGAGAACACTCTTGTATTCCTCATGAGGTATACATCTCCGCCAAAGACAATCTGGTCCCTTAAAGAAAAGGAACATATCCTCCCATAGGTAGTTCCTTGATTCTGACTCGAGCTGGTCGATGCAGCTCTTGAGCCAAATTGGGGGAACTTTTCTAGAGACAAGACGATTCACCAGATTAGCATACCATGGGAGAGAGTCGATAGAACATATCAAATCGTCCAAGAAAGAGTCTCGAATAGGTGTGGAGTGTGTACATTATGTGAGTTTGAGATGGGAGAGGTGATCAACAACTACGTTCTTCACTCCAGGTCTATCCTTAATGTCCAAATCAAACTCTTGGAGTAGCAAAATCTATCTCAGAAGACAAGCCTTTGTGTCTTTTTTTCCCATTAAGTAACATAGTGCAGTGTGGTCTATATCGACAGTCACCTTGGATCGAATGAGATTTGACATGAACTTATCCAAAGCAAACACTACTGCAAGCATCTCCTTTTTGGTAACTATGTAGTTACGCTAAGAAGGGTCAAGCACCTTGCTTGCGTAGTGTAAAGCAAATGGGACACCATCCCTTCTTTGTCCCAACATGACCCTTACAATAAAATTCGAACCATCCGTCATGATCTCAAAATGAAGAGACCAATCTAAGGCATGTAAGACAAGAGCATCCATGATCTTTTTTTCAATAGCTCAAATGCTTCAAGACACTTGTGATCGACAATAAACTCTGTCTTTTCCTAAGAGCTCAGTTAACGGTCGGATGATCTTCAAAAAATCTTTAATAAATCTACGATAAAATCCCACATGCCCGAGAAAAGACCACAGCTGTCTCATGTTGGTTGGTGGTTGGAGTTTCCGAATCACATCCACCTTGGCAGGATCGACCTCCATTCCTTGTTTGGAGATGACATGCATCAACACAATGCCCTTCATAACCATAAAGTGGATTTTCTCCTAGGAGAGTATCAAATTCACCTCACAACATTTCTTTAGGACTCGGTCCAAATTCCTAAGACAGGAGTTGAAGGAGTTCCCATAAACTGAGAATTCATAGATAAAGACTTCCAGAAAATCACCCACCATCTCGGTAAAAACCACAATCATGCACCTTTGGAATGTGCCTAGAGCATTGCATAACCCAAAGGACATGCGTCTGAATGCGTAGGTTCCGAAGGAACATGTGAAGTGGTCTTCTCCTGGTCCTCGGGAGCAATCGCTACTTGATTGTAGACGGAATACCCATTTAGAAAACAGAAGAATTCTCTTCCTGTGTAAATATCCCATTTATTAACGTGCCAATACATTCAGTATGTGCTCTGATACATTATCATTATAGTACCTATCTATGGAGGTGTACCAATATATCTTTATATTGTACTAGTACACATCTATTTCTAGGAACTGCAAAGGTCTCTACTCTAGGATAGGCACGTTCTGGGACATCCCTTAGGTATATTGATACATGCATGATCCACAAACAATTTTTATTTGATTTCTTCTTATTTTGTGTGTCACCTTTTCTTTACTAGGCCTTTTATGTACTAAGGTACTCTCATCTCTCGGTATTCTTATATGCAACTACCTCATCTAATGTCTCTCCTCTTGCATTTAACATGTAATACGCATCTATAAAGGGACAATATGATAGCATTTGACCACACATAAACATGCCACATGAAACATCTAATGTTTTAGGGCTATTTAAGCATATAGGATTATAACTTGTACACTGCTCTAATGTTCATAAGAATATTTGCATTAGGACATCGCATAGTGGTGCCTCCATTGGAGTTCGTTGAGTCAATGATATGAGATGGTCGTCGCATAGCGGTGCTCCAATGGTGGCTCCGGTAAGGGAGTGGTCAAGGGTTGAGATTCAGAGGGGACGCATAAATGAGTCTTCTGTCTCTTTATTTATAGATTTGAATCGATATTATGATCCTATTATTCTTAAATGGCCAAATTTTGAGTTAAAAAGCAATTGTTTTCGATGTTCTTATATTCTATAATATTGTCATGTTTAGGATGCCTAGAAATTTTCGAGGGTCAAAAATATAAGGTTTCACACAATATAAATCCAAATGCTCAGGGAAATTAACTTTTTGCAAAAGAAGTTGTCTATTCTATGGGTGACCGATCCATTGAAACTAAATGTGCATTTGGATGAGTTTAACAAGATTTTGATTAACATGTTAGGATTAGATATTGATTAAAATTGCAGGTCCTTTCAAGTACTTCTACGATGGTGACAAAGATGTTCAAAAAATTGTTGATTATCATATATTTGAGAAAGATAAGATGAAAGAACATAAAGAGGCATATACTTTAGACTTCGACTAAGCGGATTCCCCTACAATCTATAAGGGAGGCTTGTTATCGTGCTAAAGAGAAAAGAAGTCGAATTCGCGAGGACCACTAAACTCAACATGTTAAATTGATGGCTTTTCAACCAGTAAGCAGCTCATCATATACCAAGCACGCAACGACAACATGGTTAATATGGCAAGTGAAGTGGTTTACCACATCATACATGTTTGATCAATGCAATGTCACATTTTTCATAGGAGGATGCAAACTTCTAGAAATGTACATATATGCAACAAATGAAAATGCCAAATAAGTTATACATGCTCAAGAGAAGGATCATGAGTGTTTATTTGAGCTCTAATTCATCCCAAACGATCATTACAAGAGGAGAGCGAAATGTAATTGGCATATGTCTTCTAAAACACGAGGCAACTGAATAAGGTATACATGCTCCATGGAAGGATCATGAGAGTTCATTTGATTCGCAACTCGTCCCAAACTATCAAACAAGAGGAGAGCAAAATGTAATTGACATGTCTTCAAAAACATGAGTCAACCAAATAAGGTATACATGCTCAAGAGAAAGATCATGAGAGTTCATTTGAGCTCCAACTCGTCATAAACGATCAATACAACAGGAGAGAGAAATGTAATTGGCTTATGTCTTGTAAAACACGAGTAGGCCAAATAAGGATTGCATGCTCAAGGGAAGGATCATGAAAGTTCATTTGAGCTTCGATTCGTCCCAAATGATTAATACAAGAGGAGAGCGGAATGTAAATGGCATGTCTTGTAAAACGCGAGGTGAATGCAATTCATTTTGATAAAGGATTACGGCATACTCTTTGGTTGTAAATGTATTGTGAGGAGACACTTCAAGGGAGCCCAAAGATGAGTGTGCACCTAGAGGCGATGTGTTCTTGCAACAAAAAACTGTAGATAAGCGAGGACAGACCAATGCAGATTAAAACCGACAAGAAGGTTGTAACGAAATTCAACTCAAGTGGGAGATTGTCAATCGTAGGACTTTCAAAGAGAATAAAAAGTCCTTTACTAATATAGGCATGCTATGTTGCCATGGCAATTAGATTCCTACATTGCAAACTCACACAAAATTGAAGAAGTCCCAATGTCAGGGCAGAAAGACCCTCAAATACCCCATTTATGTCTTGAGCTTCCAAAACTCTTTTTCATTTTCACTAGAAATAAATTATTTAGTAAGAAATAGATGCAACCTCTCTAAGCATTTCTCTAGGCTTTTTTTAATTCAGAAAATGATATATTCTGAAATTATGTATTGATAGTTGAAAGACGTTTCCGACGTTAACAATCTGCAAAAATTTATTCACTCTCTTCAGCAATGTGCTAAAAAAATTGTATGTTTTCAATCATCTGATTTACACAATTCTATATGAAGAAAAAATTGGTAACCTACTTCCACTCTAGATATTAAGGAGGAAAAAGTTTTTCCGTTGTCAATATTCAAAGACCATGTGACCAAGGGTGTTCATCGAGATGAACGAGTCAAGTCAGCCCTGACTCAGACTCAAACTCAATAATGAAACTTAGACTCGAACTCAGACTTAATAAGCTTCGAGCTCAGGAATGCTAACTCAAACTCAAACTCGATGACTCATGACCATTTTTGCAATAGGTTGATTTTATGTTCTATATCTGTGAACTTTCTTTTAAAAAGCAATTAAACTCGTTAGTAATATCAATAACAATAATATTCGAGTCTTTTTTAAGTATATATAAATGTATTTATTCATGTGCATTTGATAAGAACTCCAAAATTTGACTAGTAATGCAAGTACAATAGCTAAAGCTAAAGAAAGGTACCGGGTATACATGTTTCCCACCATTGTCACGGATTTTGAATGACATGACTTAACCATCTCTTTACATAAGGAAACGGTCCAAGGATGGGTATCAGCATATGACACTGCTCCAAACATTTTGTCGGTGCTGCATCATTTCGTCATCATATTCATTATTCATGCATCATGTGTGCACAATGCCACAATGGAAAGTGTATGAAAAATAATAATAACATTAAAACGAGTTATCGAGTCAAGTTAGCGAATTGAGCATGCTTCAACTAAAACTTGGCTCAATAACCCTAACGAGTTTTTATCCGACTCAAACTCAGACTCAATAGTTGTTCGAGCCTAGCTAACAAGCACTTATCAAGTGGAGTTCGAGTTGATCTCGTCGAGCTTTCCTGAGACCCCTACGTGCAACTTTTTTTCCACAGTGACCCGAAATAAAATAAACAGATAATAGAATTCTTCAAGATGGTGTATGAGAAAAATGTACAAAATGAACCTAGACTGCCAATGTCAGAATGCCAAGTCTTAAAATAAGAAGTGCAAACCAATTGCAGCTCAATGACGGACTCATGATATGACTGGAAGTAGAACTTCTGGAAAAAAAATAACAAGTTGCGTCATAACGTAATCAACCAAGTGCAAGGCAATTTTGGTGCACTAAATGTTAGCCAATCCATAAGGTGAACATATTAAAGAAAGTCAGGTTGTTTCCATGACTAAATGAGGATAATAATCCTGCCTGCGTTGATCCACCTTCTATACATTTTCCTGTGGCCTCAATTTTACTTTAGGAGATAACAGCACAATTAGGGTGTGTTTCGCTTTAAAAGAATTGTATGATTAAGATGATAAGAATAGTTTCTACTCTTGCCTCAACAAATTTGAACCTGATTTAATCGTCCGTATAAACCAGAAAACTTATTTAAACAGTTTGCGGGATATAAATGCTCTTATGATCCGATCGCCCGCATGATCTACTTAAAATTATTACCAGGTGGAGAAGATCTCTCCTATTGCCTGAGAACCCTGTTGGAGCTGAGGACGAAGTTCTCTTCTCCGGCGATTGTTGAGTTGAGTCTTCCAGCAGCCCAACCATTATTAAGTGCTTGGACAGCAACGCGTGCGCCTGCCCCTGTTACTCTGCTGCCTTCTACAAGCTTCGCGTAGCCGCAAGTAGCACCCTCCATCTTCCTCCTCCTATCTTCCTCTCGTTCTTTCCTCAGCCAGCTCTCCACTGTCCTCTGTTCATCATCAACGTAAATTCAACATGCGTTAGAATGATTTTACAGTGCTCAGGGCGTTCAGGCACGTGATTTCTCAAAGAATATCAATTTCCTCGCGATGGTACACTGGCAAGCCATCGCGCATTCATCAGAAATAGGTAAGATCATAACATTCTGTCTGAAAGGGCAAGGATGAAGACCTGGGTAATCTATCTGCATATGCTTGATTGATCAACATTATTGTACAGTAACAAAATAGTTCTTGTATACGTTCTTTAAGGCACCCCCAAGCCTTGCATGCTCGGTACCCCAGCCCTATTATTTTCGACTGTGGAGACTTGTCCTCTAAAGATGGATTCGATCAACTCCTCGCCATGAGAGCAAGCTCAAACTTGGGACCAAGCAACGTGCCGAGAGGTGCATGCAATGCAGATTAGGCACTGAAGGAGCCCAAAAATGTGATATATAAAAAGAAAACCTCTGGGAGTTGTGATCACACGAGAAGGTGCACAATGAGCACCCTTGATCACATGAAGCACGAATAGGAGCAGAAAGTAGTTTGTTGCAATATCGAGAGGACGGAAGTCGACAGCTCAGTCATGAAGTGAGCAGGAGAAGAACCCATATATCTGATGAGGAAGCCATGGCCCCTACTTGATTATTATATTTCACTTGTGCAATGCCTAAAATTTTTAATATGGTCCCTCCTCAAAGGTATAATATACAGCATTGTAAGAGAAAGAGTACAAGTTCATTTAGTGATTGAGTGGTAAAGTGAGGTTGTAACTATTTTGGAGACTACGGTTCGAATCTTACCTCTCCTAATTTTAATTTCTTCAATATATATTATCCAATCACTTTCAAAGTATTAAAATTATAAGTATAATTTGATATAAAATTGTATTCAAGCTCATTTATCTTTGTTTGTTTCTAGCATTCCCTGTAAATGAAATAAAATTTGTTGTTTCCTTTTAACCATGAACTTTTTCCTTTTAAAATTTCACATGATAACTTTGTCTTTAGGGGTGGATTTAGAGAGGCTTAAATCATTAGTGTGGAAGAAAGAAAAGAATGAAATTTCTTATTTTATTTCA
The DNA here is from genome assembly GCA_037367405.1 of Ottelia alismoides. NCBI lineage: Eukaryota > Viridiplantae > Streptophyta > Magnoliopsida > Alismatales > Hydrocharitaceae > Ottelia > Ottelia alismoides. The sequence continues at coordinate 312,383 of JAZKJV010005045.1, read as the reverse complement.
TGGGTCTAGGGCTCCTTTTATAGGATGAAACCCTAGAAACCCTAGAGAGTCTTACAGGTGAGAAAATACAAGTGCCCCTAGTGGGGGTTACAATAAATAATTAAGATTATAATTAAGGGTTGTACCGTTGTAGCATATATTACTAACACTCGAGGGCGGGGGCACTCTGGGCGAGTGGCGACTGGTCGTAGGGAGCAGGTCTGCTGGGCGAGGGCCTAGTACTCGGGGGGCGCGTGCGCCGCCTCAGGGGGCTCCTTTCGGACGAGGCTGCTACCGGTGTGGGGGCTTGGATCACTGGGCGAGGTCCTGTCGGGATCCTATGCGATGCTTCGTGTGTCGTCGGTTTGGACACTCGCGGCGGAACTGCCCTGGAGCTTCGTCTTACCCGTCTGTGTTGGTTGGCGAGGGAGGCGGAGCGGGGGCGCTGTTCTTGGCCACCTCCGATGTGGGGTGCATCTCCAAGGCGGCTTTCAAGGGTGATGTGGCGCGTCTTTCTCCCTGGCGGGCTATGGCGAGGGGGCTCCTTGCTTCCGAGGCGGGGCTCTCTTGTGGGGCTCGGCGGAGCGGTCCCTACAGCTAAGGTGGCGGGTTCCTACGGATGCGAACGTCGCCGTGAAGCTGGGTTTGGTGGCGAAGATCGTCGTGAAGGGGGTCCCGTTGAGGGCTAGGTCGAAGATGTCTATTTCTCGGTTGCTGCGGGGTGTGGTCGACGTTCTCGCCGTCGAGTGTGCGGGCAGCCAACCTGGTCAGGGGTTGGATGTGGTTCTGCGGTTTCGGCCGGTGGGGGCTGAAATGCTTGGATGGTGGGAGGTGTTCTTTGCTTGCAAATGGCTATTGCTCGAGCTACTGGATGCCGGTGCAGTGAAGGATACCCCGACGGCGGGGTTGAGGCGGGGGGAGGTTTCGGCGGTGGCGGCGGATGCTATGTTCGACGGCGAGGTTAACATTTCTGATGGCCAGCCGCTGGGCGGGCGGGCTCAGTTCCCGGAGATGCTTTCGGCGGGTGTGCGTTGCCCGAGGGAGAAGATACGATTCGGCGCCTTTCCAGAGTTTGGGGGTCCGGGCCAAGCGTCGCTTTCCCTGCCCTAGCATGTAGTGGGAGAGGTTGTTGCAGTTCCCGAGGGTGGTGGGGCTCGCTTCGGAGGGGTTCGGTTCGCATGCTTTCCCGGTTGCTCGGATCCTGTGGAGTTGCGGGTCGAAGGGGATGGGTCTTTGGCGGGTTGTCGGTTGGAGGATGCTGGCCCGATGGTTGTGGCCTTGCAACCTGTAGCAGGCTTTCGGGCAGCTTCGGAGTCTTCGGATCTTCTGGTGGGTCCGGGTTCGGGCCCGGTTGATGTCGCCACTCTTTGCAGTGGCCCTTTCCGTTCGCCTCGGTGGTTTTCCTTCTTACCCGCACTGGCGGAGGCGGGAAGGGTGCTACCATCGCGTCGCGGAGGCTCGTTTGGGCGGGGGCTTCGGGCGGGACGAAGGTCGTTGCGCGGCTGGAGGCTTCGGGTGGGGGCGGATCTGCTGAGCCTGGGGCTGGGGCAAGGGTGGGGGTTCCGGGGTTGAAGGAGGGAGTTCCTGCGGAGGTGGGGGAGCGTAGTGGCCCTCTGGTTGATGGGGAGGTTGGCGCTGATGCTGGTCCCGCGGGGGGCGCCTCTGGGGTTTTGAGAAGGTCCCTTGCTGGTGTCGGGGGGGGGGTTCTCGAGCCTGGCTTATTTGGAAGGGGAGGGGGGCTTGCGTCAGGGGCGTTTTGGCTTGGCATATAAGAGGGGGGGAGGGGGACGGAGGACTTCTGGGAAGGCGGCGAGGGCTGCGCTTTGGGCATCCTTGGCAGCTGAACCTTCGTCGATGAATGGCTCTCAGGACGTTTCTATCTTTGTGCCAGTGCAGAACAGATTTGCCGTGTTGGATAGAGGTTTGGCTCGGCGACTGGGGGTCATTCCCCCTAAGAAGAAGGCGATCCAAGTGTCTTTATGAAGATGCTCTCTCTGAATATAAGGGGTTTGGGCCGCCCCGATAAGAGGCTTGGGGTGGTTAACCTGGTAAGAGAGGCGGCGACAGACATTGTCTTGCTTCAGGAGACCAAGTTGCGGGTACTGGATGACTCTTTGCGTCGTGAACTCAGTAGGGGAGGTGTTTTTGCGTTGGTGGCGAAAGGGGTTGATGGTGCGTCGGGGGGGGGGGGGGGGATCATTTCTGGGTGGCGCGCTGATTCTTTCGACTTGCTCAGGTCCTGCGAGTCCGTGTTCACGCTGACGATACAGCTACGGCGGAGAGAGGATGGATGTTGTTTTTGGGTCACAAATATCTATGGCCCGTGTAGGCGGGAGGACCGTACTTTGGATGCAGACTTGGCTAGTGTTGCGGAAGAGGTGGGAGACGCGGTCTGGTTAATTGATGGAGACCTGAATGTCACCTTGCTTCCGGGTGATAGGCCGGGGGAGGCAAGGGGTTCTGATCAGGGTTCTGGGGAGTTCAGGGAGGTGGCCAATTCTCTTGGGCTATCTTTAGTGGATGCGGCTGGGTGCAAGTTCACTTGGAGAAATGCAAGATCCAGGTCCAGACTTGACAGATTTCTGATGTTCGTTGAGGCAAGGGAGGCCTTCCCGTTGGCGAGGGCGTGGCGTTGCCGAGGACGCTATCTGATCATACTCCCATTCTCTGGAGCTCTGGCGACAACCTCCCGGGTCGTTTCCTTTTCCGATTCGAGAGGAAGTGGCTGCTGGAGGATGGCTTTCGGGATTTGGTCACTGAGCAATGGCACAGCTTTGTAGGGGAAGGGTCAGCGGTGTCACGATTCGCGGCAAAGCTGGCATCCCTTAGGCGGTTACTGCTAGCGTTCGGGAAGGATGTCACGTGGCGGCGAAGGGCGGTCAAGTCAGAGGCTGGGGCGGGGATTAGTAGGTTAGATGGGCTGGATGATGAGAGGGGGTTGTTGCCGGCGGAGGTGGAGGCGAGGGCCGCGTGGATAGAGGTCGTGTACTGGAGGACATGAAAGAGGAGGTTCACTGGAGGCAGAGATCGAGGCAGAAGTGGCTAAGGGAAGGGGACGTGAATACGCGCTTTTTCCATTCAGTGGTGTCCGGGAGAAGGAGCTTTTTGCATGGGCTGGAGGTGGGGGGGCGATCGGTGTCGGGCGAGAAGAACATTGGGGCCACTTTACGGGAGCACTTCGTGAGGGTCTCCAGGAGGGTGGGGGGGGGGACGGCTGGGATTGGAGTGCTGCTGCTCAGTCTGAGTCGTTGGTGGTCGCTTTCTCTGAGGAGGAGGTCTGCAGAGCGGTCTGGGATCTGAATGGGGACGGGGCTCCAGGTCCCGATGGCTTCTCTGTTTCCTTTTACCGGGAGTTCTGGGATTTGTTGAAGGGAGATATTCTAGAGGTCTTGGACGAGTTCAGGCGTACTAACAGGGGTTTTGAGAAGGTTAACAAGGCTTTAATCTTTCTGCTGCCCAAGAAGGAGAATCCTGTGGATGTTGGGGACTTTAGGCCTATCTCAATTTCCAATGGCATATATCTCATCGTGTCCAAGGTGTTGGCGAACAGGCTCAGAGCAGTCTTGGCTTTTGTGGTCTTACCAGCCCAATCTGTGTTTATCATTGGTCGTTGTATGGCGGATGGGATCGTTGCAGCGTCCGAGGCTTGTCTGGAATGGAAGAGGTCTGCAAAGAAAGGTGTCGTTTGGAAGATTGATTACGCCAAGGCCTACGATTGTGTTAGCTAGAAGCCTGGAAGTTCCTTTGAACTTCGATGCAGAGAAGGGGTTTTCCAGAGGAGTGGATTGGGTGGATTAAGAGATGCGTCACTACATGTTCGTGTTCTGTGTTGGTTAACGGAAGGCCGGAGGGCGGGTGGTTCCAGCCGCAGAGGGGCGTGCGTCAGGGTTGCCCGTTAGCTCCCTTGTTGTTTGTGTTGGTGGCGGACTGTCTGGCCATCTTGTTTCAGCAGGCGATTGAGGCGAGATGGTGTGAGGGCTTCAGGTTTGGGGACATATCCATTCCGGTTCTGCAGTATGTCGATGACACGATGATCTTTCTGGGTGGGATGGAAGAGCATAATCGCAATGCGGCTGCTTTGGCTGACATTTTTGGGTGCATGTCCGGTTTGAAGATCAACAGGCAGAAGTCGGTGCTAGTTCCGCTCGCGATGGATGATGAGGAGAGTAGCAGGCTCACGGAGTGGGCAGGGTGTCTACGGGGACATTTTTCGATTACCTACCTGGGGCTACCTCTTGTTGCGGGCAGATTGAGGAAGTCGGATTGGAACTGTGTTCTGCGGAGGTTGGAGGAGCGGCTGGAGGGATGGAAGGCCACCACCCTATCCAAGGGTGGGAAGCTTACCCTGCTGAAGCATGTTCTATCTGCCATTCCGGTGTTTTTCTACTCCACGAGACTTATGCCCATCGAGGTGAGGAGGAAGGTGGAGGCCCTGATGAAAGCTTTTTTCTGGTCGAATGGGAAGCAGTCGGGAAAGGGGTTCCACCTGGTCGCTTGGAAGGATGTGGTGGTCCCAGTCTCGAGGGGGGCTTGGTATTCGAGATGTGGAGCTGATGAAAAAAGCCTTGCTTGCGAAGTGGGCGGTGCGGATCTGGGGCACTTCCGATTCTTTGGTCTTGCATCTGCTGAGGTCGATCTATGGTGTCGCTGGGGACTTGGTGGCTCAGAGGTTACGTCATGAGTCTCCCCTTTGGACGGGTATCCGTGCTGTGCTTCCTATGCCCGTGCCCTTCCTCCGCCCGAGGCTGGGGAATGGTCTCCTGTTCCATTTTTGGCAGGATGATTGGACTGGGGATGGGGTGTTGGCTACTCGGTTCCCTAGGCTACTGGCTCTGGCGACAGACAGACCAGTGTGTGTGGCCGAGGTGGCTAATTCGGGATCGTGGGCTCCGAGGTTCCACTCTGATCTCTCGGATCAGAGGATGGAGGATTTTTTGCGGCTGCTATCTGAGATCCCCGCTGTTGAGATGTATGGCGACCCAGACCACTTCATTTGGGCAGATGGTAAGTTCTCGGTGAAGCTGGCATACAGGAAGTTGAGAGCTGGAACAATGGTAATTGATGAAGACCTTTGCGCGGACATGAAAGTGATTTGGGCGGCCAAGATTTCTACTCGAGTTAAGGTCTTCCTTTGGTGCCTTAGGAGAAACCGTCTGTGTGATAAGATGAGGAGGGGGAGGATTCTGGGCACGGCGGACCTGCAGTGTGACAGATGCGAGGAAGAGGTGGAGGACGCGGACCACATCTTTTTCGGTTGCAGGACATCGGCGTAGGTTTGGAATGATGTGGGGACTTCGTGGGTCCAGGCATCCGGCCTGGATCCTTTCTGGAGGTCTATCCGTTCGGTGGGGCTTGGATCCTCTGGGGATGTGTCCAGGCCCTTCGCCGTGTTGTGGGCTATCTGGCTTGGCAGGAATGACCGTACTTTCAAGGGGCAGCGTTTCTACTGGAAAAATGTTGTTGCCTACTGCAATGCTATGTACAATTTCTGGATCTCTAACTGATGTACTTTTTGGCTACTTAATGAATATTTTGGTGTGGTGACTCCCGCCTCGGGAGGGCTCCCCCTTTTTCTAGTCAAAAAATATATATATTACTAACACTCCCCTTCAAGTTGGAGCATATCTATCAGTCATGCCAAACTTGGAAACAATTCATGAAAGACGCTTCTTGGGCAAAGCCTTTGTGAAGATATCTGCAAGTTGAAGGTCTGTGCCGATATGAGGAGTAGTTATTCTTCCAATCCTGACAGCAACACGAACGAAATGGCAGTCAATCTCTATATGCTTGGTTCGCTCATGGAATACAGGGTTCGTGGCAATATAGGTTGCTGATTTGTTATCACAGTATATGAAATAGGAGTAGTGAGAACAATACTGAGCTCTTGCAGAAAAGTCAAGAACCATGTAATCTCACATGTGACTTGGGCCATTGCCATGTACTCTGCTTATGCACTGGACCTGGACACGACAGTTTGTTTCTTGCTTCTCCACGTAACAAGATTTTCCCCAACCATCGTAGCATACCCTGTGGTAGAGCGTCGATCCTCTGGGGAACTTGCATAATCTGCATTAACATATGCGATAACATCAGTATTCCCATTTGCCCCATAAAAGAGACCACATCCTGGTGATTTCTTCAAGTATCATAGAATCTGAAGAACATCTTGCCAATGATTGTAACAAGGTTTCTCCATGCGTTGACTAGCTCTGCTTACTGCATAAGAAATATCTGGTCTGGTGACAGTAAGTTAAAGAAGTTTGCCAACTAGGCTTCTGTATCGAGTAACATCCTCAAAGACTGGATCATAGGAAGTGAAGTGTTTCTTTGGATCTGCAGGAATACCAGAGGGTTTGCATCCAAGTAATTGGGCTTCAATACGGATATCCAGACAATATTTCCTTTGCGAGAGGTGAAGACCTCCTATAGTGCGTAGTACCTCTATGCCCAAGAAGTAGTGTAGAGAACCAAGGTCCTTGGTAACAAATACCTTCTGGAGGAAGGCCTTGGTTTCTAATATTCCTTTTTCATCATCACCAGTGAAAACCATATCATCCACATAGACTGCAAGTATAATAGTACCAGTCATTCGTTTTCTGATAGATAAAGAGTAGTCAGATGTTGTTTTCTAAAAGCCAAGTGTGCTTATTTTTGTAGTAAGTCTGTCAAACAACCCCCTTGGGCTCTGCTTCAGATCATATATGGCCTTGCGAAGTCAACATATACACTCCCCCTTGACTTTATAACCCGGAGGTTGCATCATGTATACCTCCTCATCAAGGTCGCCATATAGGAAGGTATTTTTCACATCTAACTGAAATATGGGTCAGGATGTATTAGTTGTTAATGAAAGGATAGTCCTTATTGACCCCATTTGTGCAACCGGTGAGAATGTTTAAAAGTAGCACACCATATTTTTACGTGAAGCCTTTGGCCACAAGACGAGCTTTTAATCTGTCAATGGACCCGTCAGGTGACTGCTTGGTTGTGAAAACCCATCTACATGATACAGGTTTGGTCCCCTTGGGACACTACACTAGATCACATGTCCCCCTGGAAGTAAGAGCATCCATTTCTTCATTCATGACATGTCGCCATCCTGGATCCTCTAACGCACTATGATGGTCTTTCGGAATGGATATGGTCATAAGAGCATCTGCATATCGTTTGTCAGTGCAAGATAAACTAGCAGTAGAAGCGAAGATAGATATGGGATGAGAAGTACATTGCTTTTTAGATCGTCGTAGAGCAATGGGAAGTTCTTGAGGATCATCCGGGACAGCCTTGGAGGGGATATTTGTAGAAGGTAAACTATCCTGCAATAAAGGGACAGGTAAAGGGGCATCTGGTGGTAAAGATACTTGTCTACGTTTATAGACAATGGGTGGAGGTGGAAGATATAGAGGAATATCTGTAAGAGAATGATGGAAGAAACCGGTCTGCTTAAAAAAGGTTACATCTGCAAAGATATAATAGCGGTGTCCAGTGGGATCGTAACACCTGTAACCTTTTTTAATACGAGAGTAACCAAGAAATACACATTTGATTGCACGGGGAGAAAGCTTTATCAGCGTTATGAAAATTATGGACAAAGGACACAACCAAAAATCCGCAGTGGTAAAGGAAAGGGAGATTCGGTTGGATAAAGTAGAGAAAAAGGAGTGGAACCATTTAGGGTTGTAGATGGAATTCTGTTGATAAGATAGACGGCAGTCAGAACCGCATCATCCCAGTATGTTTTTGGACTTTCATCTGAGTAGGTAGTGAGCGGGCAATATTTAGGAGATGTCGGAGTTTTCTTTCTGTTATCCCGTTTTGTTGGGACGTATATGGGCATGAGGTTTGATGTATGGTACCTTGAGAGTCAAAGTTGGATAGGTCATGTTGGGTAAATTCTAAGGCACTATCAGAACGGAAAATTTGAAACCAGTTGAAAAGAAATTCTTGACATAATGAAAAAATGTTTTGACAATATTATTAATTTCTGAACGTTCTTTCATAAGATAAACCCAAGATGACCTACTATGATCATCAATAAAAACAACAAAATACATATGTCCACTTTGGGTACGGACTGGACAGGGTCCCCAGATACCACAGTGGACTAACGCAAAAGGAACAGTACGATGAGCTTCAGTACGAGTAGGGAATGAGGCTCGATGATGTTTCCCAAACTGACCCGCCTCGCACTAAAATGGATTGAGCATAGAAAGTTCAAGAAACATTAACGAGAGGGCTTTAGCATATGGATGGCCAAGGTGAAAATGCCACAGAAGAGGATCGGCGGACATGGATGACGCACTAGCAAAAACAAAATCTGAGGGGATGTCAAGATAATAATGTCCATTCTTCTCATGTCCCCCACCAAAAATTTTCCCGGTCCGGATGTCCTGAAAATAAAAACAAAATACACCAAATATAACCTAACAGTTAAGCTCAATGCACAACTTGTGAACAGATAATAGACTCAGTGGAAAGTCAGGGGCGCAGTGAACATCGGTAAGATGGAGTTTGGAGAACTTCATAGTGCCCACAGTAGTAACGGGTGAATAAGCTCCATTGGCAACACGGACATACTTCACAACAGAAGATGGTCAGGCACCCGAATCAATGATCCATGCAGGAGTGGACGTAGAGGCAGAGCTGGCAACGTTACCTGATATAGTCGCCAGACTAGCAGTAGAAGCAGACACGGTAGTATCACTAGCAGAGTTCTGTAGCATCTATCGAAGACGTGCATACTCAGATGCAGAAAAAGAAGCATGACTATCATCGGAAGGCTGATTAGGAGAGGTATATGTGGTATCATAGGAGATATCATATGAGGTTGTCTCATAAGAACTGTTGGCATTAGGAGGCATGCCAAACTTTGCCCATCAACGTTCTGACGGGTGATTTGGGCGACCATAATGTGTGCACGCTGGAAAGCGGCTAGAAGTATAACCACGTCCGCGTCCGAAGTCACGTCCACGTCCAAGGTCACGGCCACGACCTCGGCCAAAATCACGTCCGCGTCCTCTTTGATAATTGGATCGGCCTCTAGCAAAATGAGTTGTAGTCTCAGCAGACAGAAGAGGAGATGGAGACTCAAGCTCCTGTAGTCGACCAAAGATGGTCTCAAGACTGGGTAGAACCGCAACAGTTAAGAGTTGATCCTTCACCGACTTGTATCGTGGATGTAATCCAGATAGGAAGCGATACACTTGCCACTCTGCACGTTCTCCTATTTGTTTGTCACAACAAGCAGGTTGGAAAATGAGAAGCTCCTCAAATAGACCTATGAGGAGCCGATTGTACTCGATCAATGTTGTGTCTCCTTAATTTGTATACCAAATCCGTGTACAGATGTCTGATGGCCGAGACTTGGTTGTCTTTTAGGAGTAAGTATTCTCAAGACTTTCCCACATCGCGGTGATTCGAAGCTATATTCGGATCAACGTTGTTGGTCATCCATGTGATAACTTGGTAGTTATCCACATACCAAGTATCATAGTCCTTATCCGTCTCCTTGTGTGGATCTTTAGTGAGAACATAGTTCTTTCGTTTACCACCAATAAAAACCTTGAAAGAGTGTGACCATAGAACATAGTTTTCAAAGCCCTTGAGCTTGATAGACGTGCCTTGTACCATTATAGAGGAAGTCGGGTACAAAGGCTTAGGCTCAGTAGATGTCATGGTGGTCGCAAAAGAATAATAAAGTTGACCTAGAGAGTTTCGATGGTCTCGTTCAAGCAAGCATCATATTAATGAGAAGACATTGAGAGAAGCCCGGAAGTGGCTGAGGCATTCCGGCAGTTCTGCTGCTCAGGCGGGAGAGCCTGGTGGTGTTGCCCACACTGGGGATGCTGGTGGCGCGAGCGATAGAGGCTGCAGTAGAAAATTGAGGATGGAGTGGAGAGGCGGCATGGCACAGGGGCTGAAGGGGTGTACTGCTGAAGAGCTTGGGGCGATGGGATAGGGGGAAGGAGGGTTTGGGTGGTGGGAGCGATGGGGCGACGTAGCAAGGCTGGGCGATGGGTTGTGGGCGATAGATTCTTGGCGAGGGAGGTCTTGCGGGGATGGATGATGTGGGGGGGGTTGCGGGACTGGGCGATGGATTCTGAGCGATGGGGGTTGCGAGGTTGGGCGATGGGGGGTTGCGGGGTTGTAGGGTCGGGGCGATAGGGCTGCGAGGACTGGGTGATGGGGGTTGCGGAGTCGGGGCTACGAAGACTGGGCGATAGGGTTGCGGGTTCGGGGCGATAGGGTTGCGGAGTCGAGGATAGGGGCTTCAGGGGCGACGAGGTTGGGCTTCAGGGGCGAAGAGGCTGGGCTCAGGAGCGATTGCACAAAGAAGGCTTCGAGAGCCTGGCGGCACCGTTGGGAGGAGGTGAAGTAGGGCGACACCGCTGGCCATGGTTTCAGAGTAGGGAGGGGATTAGGTCATAGTTGTGGTTCTAGACCATGGCTCTGATACCATGCGGAAGAAAGAAAAGAATGAAATTGCTTGTTTTATTTCATGGGTCTAGGGGTCCTTTTATAGGACAAAACCCTAGAGAGTTTTACAGGTGAGAAAATACATAAGTGCCCCTAGTGGGGGTTGCAATGAATAATTAAGATGATAATTAAGGGTTGTAGCATGTATTAATAACAATTAGATTTATCAAAATTTAAAAATCACCATCGAAAATAAAAATCTATTTGAAAAATATAATCTGAATAATAGATTTGAATTGTAAGTTTATCAAAAAAAAACATTTAAGAAAATTATCTATATTTAAAAATATCGTTTAAAAATACATTAATTCTTCCATTTTGAGCGTACATGATAGGTGTATACTTGGCCTAAAATTCCCGGTTCCGCCCTCGAAGTGCGGGAAGAGGTAGCACCTACAGTAGAAAGCTTAAATAAGTTTTTTTTTTCATTTCCCTGCTTTTTTTAGAAGACAGAAAGATAAAACGATTGGTTTCACGGCTGAGCCTGTTGTGACAATGGCGGGCACTTGTGCCTGACTCCAACAGCGGAGATGAGCGGATTTTGTTTAAAGTGGTTTGTGCTTTAAGTGATTTACAAAACCACTCGTTTTCGTTGTTGGATCGAGCAACCAGCCACAATCCCAGTCGACTAAGTCACTCCAGTCGAATACCCTTGATAATCTAGTTGACTAGTTTTATTAAGCGGTTACTAACAATTTCTAGACATCATGCTAGTCCAATCTGAGTCCTCACTTAACTTTAGTAGACTAACCCAAAATAGTTGACTGGCGTAACATTTCAGCCGATTGATTTTGTGTTTTATGTTACCTTTGAATTCATATCATTGCACCTGAACGTTGGATGGTTCTTTCTCGTAAAATGTGTCCTTTTCCACCCAGAAAACTACTTTTGTGAAGCTTATAAAAGGGGATATATTCCCTTTCATTTCAATACACAGTCAACACTCTTACACCCCCGTCTTCAAGAGAGAGACTCTTTCAATCTCTCTTATTCATTAACACCTTGAAGCTCTCAATTGCAATCGAGTCTTCAAACGCTAAATGTCACCACGAACCCACTATAATCGGCGTTAAGAGCTCTAATGACAGCTTCCATTATTCTGGCGCTCAACTCTACATTCTCATTGAAGCTTTCTAAAGACAGCCTTGTTATTATTGATTAACATCATTATTAATAAAGTCTATTCTAGTTTTCCGAAAGTGTTCCTTCCTTTAGAGAAAGGTAAAACACATTCTTGATTCGTTCACACGCTTTGATTTTGTTGAGAATTTTTTTATCTTTCTAATTCTTATGGATTTCTTTTTTAATTTGTCATCTAGAGTTTCTCCTCTCTATAAGAGAGCTCTATAGCCCCATGAATAATCAATCCATCTATTTATTTTCAAATGGGCGGTCCTAGACTGGAAACCCTCGACCTAGCACCACAATCCCCCCGTCACCGCCGTGCAACGCCTTCCCATCTCGTGGCCGGCACTGGCCCACCCACGCACGAGTGCCGCCTTCCCCGTAACCCCATCTCTCCACCCCTCCCACACGCAACTGCCCCTCCTTCATGTGGCCCCTTCCTCGTTGTGCCGCAGTTGCCTCCAGTAGAAGTCTAGCCGTTTGGCGACAGCTTAGCCACCTTGTAGTTGCCTCCCTACTTCCCTGTTTATTGCGAATCACAGAAGCAGAACACACACAAACGATCAATCACGCAAGCATGAAGACACGAATTTACAAGGTTCACTCGTAACTGGGTTGCATCCTTGGGCGGCAGCGATCCGTTTTCACTACCCCTGTGTTGGGGTATAGTACGGTAGGAGGAGGTGCATATGACGGTTCTTCAACATGAGTCAGATGTTAAGATTCAAGGCATATCAACACCATTGTTGTCCTGCGGCTTCACCGCATGGATCAGATCTCCATGTGGTTTGATTTTGGTGCTTCCGAGGTGATTTCAAACCTATATTTTCACCCCCACTGACCCTAGAACCTCCTTGAAGTTGATGAGAATAGTTGTGCTCTGAGTTTGCATACAAAATTGATTCCCTCCATGACAATTTCAAATCGCTCTACAACCCAGTCACATCATTCCCATGCTCTGTCGATCGTCAAGTCAGAAAACAAGGTCGATGTATCCTCCTCCGAGGATGCACATCGTCAAGATGGATGAGACCAATTATGAACTATGTTCCATGCAGTTCATGAGCATTAATCGAATGCAACAAGGAGTACATTCTAACGCAACATGAGTTGTCTAACAAGACTAGAGTGAATGCTTTTTGGAAGCAAGATGACATGTATGCGTGGTTGTCTATCTTGTATGTTAACTACAGAGGCAGCCAACGACATTCTCCATCAGTCAACTACCAAGGCAATAGGGGCATCCTCACTGCCACATATTCTCAAGTGAGGAATGAGATGAAGGTCCTCCAGCTTCAGTACGGTATTTCACAATTAAGTAGGATGGTTGTCCTCTTCATGTTTTTTACTCCTGAATCAGGGGCATGTTTGAGAATTTTCACAACTCCATGCCTTTAAACGCTTCCACAGAGCAGCAGAAGGCATAGCGGAATGTCACAAAGGTCGGAGTATTTCTAACGGCACTTGACTCACAGTATGATGCCGCACGCACTCGGTTTCTTACAAACGCGTCTATACCTCGCATGGAGGAGGCATGCATCCGAGTGAGCAGGATCGTGGTGCCTCTTGCATCCACTACTCAGGCCTCCTCTGCGATGACTGCATCTCTCGGCAGAGGAGGTTCAGCACAGTTCAGAAGATGAGGTGTCCGTGGCAGAGGAAGTGGTCACTCTCGTCAGCAGTGCACATATTGCCACCATTTTGGTCATGCTAAGGACACTGACAATCATAAGTATAGTCACATCGCATCTGACCATGTTGCCAAGCAGGTCGAGACTATTGCCCCTTCTGTTATCATAAGTTCGACGACCTTGTCTCCTATCTAAGGGAGATTATGGCCCCATCCACAACTCGACTAGCACTCCTAAGGGTCCATCTGACATTGCAGGCTCTGCCAGTATCTCAGGTATAGCGTATGCACTTACTAGTTGTCACTAGGCAGACATATTAGAATGGACGATGGACTCCGAAGCATCTTACCATCTTTGCAGAGACAGTACACATTTCAATTCCTACAGTTCAATTCATCCTGACAGATTTGTAGTCATTGCATATGGGAAACATTTCTCCATTACAAGACAGGGGGAGATTCTTTTGATACCATCGATACGTTTGCAAAATGTGCTTCATATAACCTAGTTTTTTAACGAACTTATTATCTATTAGTATGATTGCCAAGGATCTGAATTATTGTACAATATTTGACCCCTATTCTCTTTTGTTTGAGGTTATACTCACAGGCTAAGTTATTGGATGTAGTCGTAAGCAATGGGTCTTTAGTCTCCTTATGTTGGATCAGTTTTTCCGTACATGTGGCATCTTCGATCAGTCTTCTTCCTCCGTACAAGCGGTATAGAGTCCTCATGCATATTGCTTCTTAGACTACTTTTCACTGCGAGACTTGCCAGTTTAGGAAGCATCACCATTCAAGTTTTTCTAATGGCCAAAGTAGGATTAGTTTTTTTATTTGAGTTAGTGCATTTTGATATTTGGGGTCACAATCGTATTCCTAATCACTGTTGATGCAAATAGAATTCGACGACGGCGGAAAATAATTTTGAACGGTGGAATTTATTTTGTAGAAGAAATTGGAGGGTTGAGAAGAGAAAGCGTGTCGCTTGCGCGAGATTCGAGGAAGAAGCGTGAAAATCGTGTCAAGGGAAAAAGAGACGAGAGAGGGAGATAGAGATAAAATCTCAAGTTTTCATATAATCTGACATGTCTAAAACAATAGCCTATCATCCCTTTATATAGGAGGATGAAATTAACAAAATAGAAACTCAAAGTCAAATTCAAAACTACTTATCTTAATTTGACTCTAACCGACTAACTAATTGATTTGAAATAAATTCAAATCTCTAATTGACTCTAACCAACTAAATTGAAATTCAAATTGAAACTACTTTTAGATCACAAGCGATCTCTTTTATTTAAATAAAATTATGACGACTCAAATAAACGTAAATAAAATTAGCCTCTAAATAACGGATAAAAAGTAGAACATGAGGCCCTATTTATCCGTTTCACGTTGCATCAGTTCGATTGATGCAAATAGAAATCGACGACGGTGGAAAATAATTTTGAACGGTGGAATTTATTTTGTAGAAGAAATTGGAGGGTTGAAAAGAGAAAGCACGCCGGTTGCGCGAGATTCGAGGAAGAAGAAGCGCGGAAATCGCGTCAAGGGAGAAAGAGACGAGAGAGGGAGATAGAGATTAAATCTCAAGTTTTCATATAATCTGACCTGTCTAAAACAATAGCCTATCATCCCTTTATATAGGAGGGGTGATTACAAAAATAGAAACTCAAATTCAAATTCAAAACTACTTATCCTAATTTGACTCTAACCGACTAACTAATTGATTTGAAATAAATTCAAATCTCTAATTGACTCTAACCAACTAAATTTGAAATTCAAATTGAAACTACTTTGAGATCACAGGCGATCTCTTTTATTTAAATAAAATTATGACTCAAATAAACGTAAATAAAATTAGCCTCTAAATAACGGATAAAAAGTAGAACATGAGGCCCTATTTATCCATTTCACGTTGCATCAGTTCTCCGCTTGAAAAAATTCATCTCCCGACGAATTGCTTGATCTGCAGGCCTGAGGGTTGATAAGCTTAATTCAACATTTTTGATCATCCCCTGTAAGAACTGGTGTGGAGCAAATGGCGGAATCCATGCGTGCGCAGTGCGAACGTTGAAGCCGGTAGCTTCACGATGGAATAACATGTGTGGCGCGAATGCGGGCGTCCACTCGAATGTCGTTCCCTTGATATGGTGCTTGAAAAACTGATGTGGCATCTTCATGTCGGACAACTCGGCCTTTGGAGATTCCATAGCAAAGCAATAGCACAAGTAGAGTAGAGGAGGAGATGTGGCCAATGAATTAAGCCATGGGGCCTTTAAATAGGTGAAACCCATGATCCTAATCCTAATTGGATAAGGAAGACTCCCAGATTTCTTTATTTCAGCACTCCTCTTTAAATATTTTTGCAGCAGGGAGGTGGGTTGCAAATTCCGTACCCCTTCACTTAAAATGATCCCTGATGCAAACGGATTTCGCGCGGCGATAATAATAATATTTTTTGGCGGTGGAATATCGGTGGAGAAAAGGAGAGGTTGAGAAGAAGAAAACTCGTCGGTAACGAGGGATTGAAGAAGAAGAACGCGGAGATCGCGGGAGGAGAGAGAGGAGAGATAGAGAGAGATAAGATAACTCAATTTTTCATTAATCTGGACTTCCTCAAAACACTGGACCCTCATCCCTTTATATAGGAGGGATGAGATTACAAAAATAGTAAATTAAGTTAAATTGACAACCGAATTGCCTATACTGACTCTAACTAATTAATTGACCAAAGTTAAAATTAAAATCTACGAAATAAACGTTGAGATCACAGGCGATCTCAATTATTTAATTGGACATTTACGACAACTTAAAACGTAAATAAAATTGACGGCTAATTAATTAAATAATTTGACCCTATAATTTGGGATCACGCTGCATCAACTCTCCTCCGCTTTAAAAATTCATCTCCTGACGAATTGCTGGATCTGCAGGCTCGGAGGCTGATTCGGCGCATTCCGTCGTCTTCTGGAAGAACTGATGTGGAGCGAACGGCGGAATCCATACGCGGGCGGGGATGATGCGGCCGTCGTGGTTGAAGAGCATGTGCGGCGCGAACGGCGGCGTCGTCTTGATTGTTGTCTCCTCCCTGTGATGCTCAAAAAATTGATGCGGCATGGAGAATATGACCCGTGGAGAATCCATAGTGAAGCAATGGCACAAGGAGAGGAGAAGAGGAGATGTGGCTAAGGAATGAAGCCATGGGGTCCTTTTATAAGGGAAGCCCAAGGCCCTAGTCCTATTGGGATAAGGAGGATCCCCAAATCTCTGATTTCCAGCCTCTTTTCTTAAATATTTCGGCCGCCAGGGGTGTGGGTGCAAATTTCGTACCCTTTCATTCTTCTCTTCTTTCATAATGCTTTGGACCTTTCTGTAAATAAAGAACTTAGCCATTTTGATTTTGCAATTTTCCCAATTAGTTTTCCAATCCCTTAATCTCAGGGATGCGGGTCCTGGAAACCCCGATAGGGTTTCTCTCTTCCGCAACCAAAGGCGGCGGGGCGCGGGATGAGGAAGGTCGTGGACGATGCGGTGGCGCGGGGGGCGGCAGCGAGGGGACTGGCGCTGGTGAAGAGGGGGCACCGCGGGGGCGCGCTTGCAGGCGCACGTCGCTGGGGGGGTGGAAGAAGGTGCGGCACTGACGGGGTAGGAGAACGGGAGGGTGGCGAAATGGGGTGGAGTCGCAGATGGTGGTGGTTCGGCAGGGGGTGGACTGGGAAGTGGGAAGCGGCGCCGGAGGGTGCTGGGGCTGCTGGCGAGATGGAGAAGGTCGCGAGGTCGAGGGAGAGGTGGCGGGCGGTGATGAGGGAGGGGTTCGCGGAGGTGGGGGCGAGGTGAGGCGGCGCAGGAGAAAGGTTGGGGCGGCGGCGGGGCGCTGTTGAGGAGAGAGGCGGGAGGCGATGAAGTCGGCGAGGGGAGAGGAGCAGGTCGATGGCGGCGAGCTCTGAGGGGTTGAGGGTGCACGGGGCTGGGGAAAGGAGGCGGCGAGAGAGATGGTAGCGGCGAGGTTGGGGCACGGGAGGGGAGGGAAAGAGGGTGGCGTGGGGAGGGGTTTGCTGGGGAGGAGCAGGGGCCGTGGGGAGGGAAGAAGGCGTTGGGGAGTGGATAGGCGGGAGGGATGGGAGGCTTGGGGCTGTGGTGGGAGTTACCTGGGAGGGTTGGGGTGGGGCCGGGATGGTTGGCGGGGGCGGCGGAGTCGATTCCGATGACGGACTCAGATCTAGAATCTCCTGGACAACGGTCGATTCCTCCTTTACGGCGAGTTTTTCTTCATCAAGACTGGCGGCAGCGGCTTCGACGGGTGGAGGCCTCGATTGGGCGTCGCAGTAGGCCTCAAAGTAGGCCATTAGGTCCCGAAACATAGATTGGAAGTTGTTCTGCAAATCACGTACCATGTGTTCCGTCTCTTTGAAGGAGGCGTCGATGGTGGAGATGGTTCGTCGTGTTTGTTCGGATGAACGATGATGCCGGTGCGAGCGCCTGGATGGATCGTTAGGTCGTGAGAACGACCTAAATGCCATGCTCTGATACCAATTGATGCAAACGGATTTCGCGCGGCGATAATAATAATATTTTTTGGCGGTGGAATATCGGTGGAGAAAAGGAGAGGTTGAGAAGAAGAAAACTCGTCGGTAACGAGGGATTGAAGAAGAAGAACGTGGAGATCGCGGGAGGAGAGAGAGGAGAGATAGAGAGAGATAATGAGATAACTCAATTTTTCATTAATCTGGACTTCCTCAAAACACTGGACCCTCATCCCTTTATATAGGAGGGATGAGATTACAAAAATAGTAAATTAAGTTAAATTGACAACCGAATTGCCTAAACTGACTCTAACTAATTAATTGACCAATTTAAAATTAAAATCTACGAAATAAACGTTGAGATCACAGGCGATCTCAATTATTTAATTGGACATTTACGACAACTTAAAACGTAAATAAAATTGACGACTAATTAATTAAATAATTTGACCCTATAATTTGGGATCACGCTGCATCAAGCTCCTTTTAAAAAATTGATTGACTACCCGATGGGATAATTTTTTTATTTAAGTTAATCCTAACCGTTAGATCTTATAATGGTTAGATTAACTCAATATCTGGTTGAGTTAGCGAAGTCAAGTAACGGAAGGTTATGGATGTAAGACAGGCACACTTATTTAGGGTTCTGAGCGTAATTCACGATTATTCAGGGTTATGAATGTTATTGCGAAATTACTCAGGGTTATGGGTGTAAAAATCCCTTAAAATTATCTTTCTTGTGAATGTTATCGTCATCAATCTTCACATTGATTCTTTCATCATTTCGTCCATCAAAAGTGCACTCCATATGTTCAGTCTTGGTCCTACTTATACGAATCTTGTAGTCCCTAAAGCATGTCTCCAAACCTCAAGTTTCTCATTTACTACATATCTAGTCTCATCAATTAACACAATATCGTCAATGAATAACATACACCATGGTATCTCATCCTGAATGTTACTAGTCAACTCGTCCATAATCAAAGTAAAAAGGAATGGACTTAAGGTTGAACCTTGATGCAGACCAATATTGATGTCAAAGTAGTCAGTCTTCCTATACTGGATCCTTACACAAGATGAAGCACTACCATGCAATATCCTTACACAAGATGAAGCACTACCGTACACTAGACTGAATCCTTTCCTATATACCTTTTTCTTCTCCAAAACTTTTCACAATCTTTCCCGTGGGACCAAGTCATAAGCCTTCTTCAAATCAATAAAAATCATATGAAGGTTCTTCCTTTAGCGCTATAAATCTCCATTGATCTCCTCAACAAATGGATGGCTTCAATAGTTGAACGACCTTACATGAATCCAAATTGATTTTCTTTTACTTTAGAAACTTGCCTCAACCTTCTTTCGATCATACGTTCCTAAATTTTCATAGTATGACTCAACAACTTGATACATCTGTAGTTCGCACAATTTTGAATGTCTCCTTTGTTCTCATGCATCTTGGAACACGTAGTCAAGCTTGCAAACCAATAGGGTAAAGAATAAGAAGATAACTCCAAGTAACAAGCAGATGCAAAACATTCTTTTATGGTGGAAAACAATAATCATATGCATGACAGAGTATGCACACTGCCATAAGTCTCTATCCTGCTTAGCCCGGTTGAAGTATTTAACCCACTTAAATGTGCATGAACAGCCTTGCCTCTCTTCGAAGATCTCTTTGGCATAGCAATTGTTCTGCCAGCCTCAAACTACAAAAAATAAGAATTGAATAGCTTGATCCTCCTTTTCATCTCTCAATCTCTACTATTCTCACTTAAATGTGCATGAACAGCCCTTGCCTCTCTTCGAAAAATATCTTTGTCATAGCAATTGTTCTGCCAGCCTCAAACTACAAAGAATAAGAACTAAATAGTTTGAGCCTCCTTTTCATCTCTCAATCTCTACCATTCTTATGCAAGCGTCAGATGTATACACTCTTGGGACTAGAGACAATTGGAGCTGATGATACAACAAAAGAGAGGGGTAATTGCTTCCCTATTCCATGTTCTCATTCGTTTATGTTAAATATTGCATAATTTTACTTTGTATAACTTCCCTTCTTTTCTTGGCTTCCATCATTTGTCACCTTTTTCATTTTTTCTTTTCTCTATTAAATTGCTATAAATTATACTCAAGAATTGGGCAAAACTCCAAAACATGCAACAACAGTATCAATTTTAATACTAACCTAAAGGAGCATAGCACCTCATCTTTTCATCTTATTAGAGTTTTCAAAATTAGTACAAGTGGCTCTCCTCGAGCATCTTAGTTGATATCCAAGCTCGTGGGACATAACTTGACAATAATATCACAGGGGCTGTGCGGACATCTCGATGACATCACACCTTCCATCTCAATGCAACCACAATGGCTACCATTGCCAACCAGTGATCATATATCATCAACGATGTGCCATGGAGTGTATACATCACACAGACCATGTAGAGTAAGTAAGCATCACAAAGTGTGCACTGGCAGGTGTACATATGGAAATTCTTTAGTTTTCACTTGTTGCCACAAGAGTAGTTGATTTTACAAGGTTTCTTTCCTCTTACTGTATGAAAAGATCTTTGAGATTATCAATTTACTCTGAGATTTCCTAGTGCCTAATTGAAATCAAAGATTGGTTATTGTTACAGTATCATTCAATTCAATTCAATATAAACTAAAAACAATGATATGGAGGTTGCTGAAGTAGATATAACCTATAATTCAGTAAACTAGCTACAACAGCATCCACACGAATCAAAATATTACCCTTGGATCGTGTGTAAATAAAACAATCTTATAACAAACTCCCCATATTTTTTTCACATGAAGTATAATGTTAATTTCATAGCTCACCATTAGTGAAAGATTACTCATCTTCATCACTTTCTCCATGGGAAGTGCCAGTTGCAACCTACCATGTGCAACATAGACCTGCGACCAGACTTACATAAAGCAAGACCAACGTAAAATGAAATAACAAATATGCAGTGGCAAAAACTTGAAAACATACAATATGTGATGGCCAATCCTCAAGTCCATCAAAAATATGTGTTGCATACACAATGGTAGCTCCTCTTTCTACACATTCCTTCTTCAAGAATTGCAGAAGGTTTGCCCTCGCCAAAACATCAAGGTCCACAGTGATCTCATCTAGGAGAAGAACCTGGTCAATCAACGACACTTTCCAATAAGAAACTTCATAAAAAACGCAAGCTTTTCCATCAAAAAAACGAAAATGTAAGACCTTAAATTCTTTCAAGAGACCCATGCAAATCTGAACACGCCTCCTCTGACCATCTGAGGCCTTGTGCATTCTCCAGGAGAGATCGATATCCAAAACCTAATGTGCGAACAAAGCCAAGAATGCATCATAAAGAAATAATGAATCACAACTCCGGCTCAAAACAAATCATAGATTCCAACGAGAAGATAATAAGCGAGCTTCATTAGGAAAGATTTTCCATACCTTTATCAACTCATCCCTTCGTTTCGGGTCAACTCCAGAGACACCGGATATCATTTTCTCAGCAGAGATGTCCATCTGCAAGGACACCTGAAATCCAGCGAAAGCCACATCCCTTCTCCACTGTAGATGCAATACAGTAATCAACCAGAAAAGGAAGGAAACATCAGCAAGTCATCGAATCGCATAACAGATATACAATTTGCTCTTGAAATAGTGGAATCATGAAGGGCAGAAGACCAACCTCGCCGCCAAGATAAGAGAGCTGGGAGGAGGATGTGAGGGCGGTGTCGTGGAAGGCGGATCGGCCGAGGATCCTCACCATCCCAGGATCCACCATGTGATGGCCGCCCAATATCTTGAGTATGGTGGTCTTCCCGGCCCCGTTGGATCCCACGAGGAGGCACCGGTCGCCGGCGCGGAGGGTGAGGGAGAAGCCCTCCACGAGGGGCCTCGAGCCGGGGGGCGGCTGCCCGTCGATCCCCGGGTACGTGAAGCTCAGATTCTTGATCTCCACCGTCACCTGCTTCCCTTCGTCCGCCATCCCCGCCTTCTGTTCTCGGCGCCTCCTTGCAGTTAGCAGCTGGTGTTGTGTTGGGTTTATAATATACGCATGCAGTCGAGCTCAGATCACGTCGGCAGGGCCCTCGTGGTCGTGGACGATGCTCCATCACCGGATCCGGGTATTTTAGGTGGGTTGTGGTTTAGGTGGGAAAAATCGTAGACGTACGACACGACAGTATTCTGGAGGGGACCCCAATTTTCAATGTAACCTTGGAACTTTGAAAATTTTCGATATGATCCCTGAAAAATGAATTTCATTTCAGTCTAGTTCCTTCAACGAAATGAGTTCGATATTTTCTTGGACCATTATATCCTCTTTTCACCTCTTTGGTGCTCCCCTTCATTCTGACCTCCCAATAAGGGGTGTTTCTCTTTTAAGTTGTAAAGCATGCATAACAAATATGCTTCAATTTTATTTAGGATTCATAATGATTAGTATAATATATGTGCAATAAATTTCATGTGAACATTTGAAAATGTTATCGAAGTTTGAAGTATTTCTAATAAATTTGCCAAAAACTTCAAATTGTTTTTTATAAGAATAACTTTTGTAAATATTTTTTTCAAGTTAAGCAGGATTTTATGTCACACTCATCTTATAGAGTATAATTTTAGTGTGTATTTAATTCATGAAATAATTGAATTCTGAATTTAATCCGTGAATTTGATTCGATTCGATTGGTTTCAAGTGGGTAAGGGTTGGAACGTAGCCAATTAAAGTGGCACCCACCCTCACTACAAGAGAGGTGGACAACCATTAAGGAATCATGATACTTAGTCGCCCCCTCTCCACCTTTCTCATGATCGTCTCACTTTTCCTCTTCATATCCTCTGTAAGGAACTTTTCAATAAAGAAGCAATCAATAACATGCATGCTTCAAGTGTGTTTCGAATGATGGATCTTGTGTGATGCTATTTGTGGATTCAAGTGAGAAGAAGGTCCTTGTAGGACCATCCTGGACACATACAAGGTGATGATATCCCATGGTGGTGTGAGAACTCCACGTCTCAACGTGTTCACATTTTTTACAAAGTGTATGATAGGACCTCAAATAGGAGATTTTTTCTGTTAGAGGTTCAAGCACCTTGTGTGTGTGTGTGTGTGTGTGTGTGTGTGTGTGTGTGTGTGTGTGTGTGTCCCTTGTGGTGCATGAAAAGATGTAGAAATGTTTTATACCATGTGATTCCATTGCAATAAATTTTTTATATGCAGCGGCATTATAGATTCTTCTCTCTAGACATGATGTGTTCTTCTATACATTTCTTTAGTGCATGAAGTATGACCTCTATCAACCCCTCAACCTCCACATGTCCCCCCTCCCTATATAGCTACTTCTCTTGATCTGTCACTCTTTCTCGACACTTCCTCTTCATATGAAGTCTACTTCATCATACCTCTCTCGACATTCTTTGTAATGAAATGCATCGCGTTGACCAATAGAAACATGCAACTTAAATTCGTACGATCGAACCATTATCGAATTAAGCATGGTAATCAATGAGCCTGAGAAACATCATTCTCAAAAGATCCATAAAAACCGTTCAAACTAAGAGTTCCATTTACAACACTTATAAGGGCATACCTGCAAAAGAAATTTAAATTATTACATAACATGACATTTATTTCCAGTGGACATACAGATATCCACCGCAAATCATGTAATTATCCATACCACGTAAAAAATCCCAATGAGTCTCTAGCACGATCCTGAGTACTCGGTCACCCTTGTTTTTCACTTGAAATTGAAAAAAAAATCATGAGCCTGATGCCCAGTATGCATCAGGGTCCATATACGGGAATTCTAATAGTCTTTTAACCCATTATATTTCATGTACTTGAGTCTTCATGAAAAAATATCATTATGTACCTAATTGTTCATGTGCAATCTAAGTTCGTTCCCTAACATATGTATTTTTGATTTCCTTCATAATCAAGGGTATACATATGTAATATGCATAAGAATTTATATAATGTACATTTCTTTCATCTTGCGGAGTATATTTTTATAAGATTCATGTCATATACATGTTTCCTTTATCATGTAAATCAATTTGCATGTTAACCCCTTTAAGATGACTTTGCACGACTTGTGATGGTTTGCTTTCCTCAAATCATCTTTTTACATGACTTTTCATAAACATTTGCACATACATACTTTAAAATTGCAACAATCATGCATGTGTCCTTAAAATCATGACTTTTGCATGTATGCCTTAACATATTCAATGTTTGGAGTTGTCTTGATTGTTAGAATCTTTAGAAGACTTTAGTGGCTTTACCGCTGGCACAAACGGTTCATGAACATATCATTACATGATAGTGTAGCTACAATGGTAGAGAACTTATCTTTTTATTCGTTCGGTTTCTTGAACGGTACGTTACCAAAAGCATGGGCATGTTTCGTCCCTTACAACCCCTTAATTCAATTCGATGTCAACATCTTAAATTACATGTGTTAGAGACTTCATTTGTGTGTATCATGGTTGCGGTTGATTATCCCAAAATTAGAGCATGTCTGTATATATAATAACAATAACAATAATAATAATCAAAACTCTTATACCATAATTGTGATGCCCCACCCCTCCAGCTACTGAAATCAACGAGACTGGAGCGTCGGACTTATAGTCCAAATATACCCATGATCTATGATACTCAACAAACCAACTAATGCACGCTAGATAACATTTGGAATACATATAACAACAAAAGAATAATATAAAATGATAGGTAACTACAACATCCATTCATTCTCATTAATAACATCCAACATTGTCCATGTCTATGTAATGAGATACAACGTATAGCTATAAAATGTGTAGTAAAAGCTCTACAAATATCTTATTACGTTGTCTCCCAAATAGAACAGAAAAATAATACATAAGCAATAAATTACTCTAAGTAAAACGCACCATGTCTAGTGCTAGTATGATGTAGAAAGTCAGATCTCTTCAAAAGTCGCTATTATTGTGGTTGATACTCAGCTACACATGTTGGATCCACACAAAGGCAATGTTATGAGCAATTACTCAATAACTAGACAAATACTATAATAACTAATGTACGGGGTAAGAAAGGCATGTATATCAACTCTATCTAGTGGCATATGCATATATGGTGAAGACTGAATTACCAAGTTATTCTAATTCACAAGAGATCACATGTTCACTAATTTTATTTATTAATTTAATCATCTTTTGGTGGTGGAGTGGAGGGGTGCAAGAGAAACTCAAAATTAAAAGAGCATGTTTTAAAACTATGTCTAAGGATAGAACAGAGGAGATTGTCATAAACTACAAAATAGCGAAGAAGGAAGTAAAGAAGGTTATAAGAGAAGTTAAGTCAAAATCTTATGAAGGTTGTACAAACATCTCGATTCTAAAGAGGGCCATAAGGATATATTCAGGTTGGCCAATATAAGAGAAAGGAAGAACAAAAACCTTTCTCAAGTGAAATTCATTAAGGATGAGGAAGGTCACATGCTCTTTACTCAGAAACATATAGAGACTACATAGAAGCAGTATTTCCATAAGCTTTTCACTGGGGAAGGAAATAGAGAGGACACTTTGGGAGATCTAACTATAGTGAAAGTTACTTGAATCATGTAAACTATAGACGAATACAAAGGAAGGAAGTTGATGAATCCACGATTCATCTACTCTATATGGATTAGCAAAATCTCCTTAATAATTCACTAATTAAACTCCCTAAAATCAATTAATTAACATTCACTAATTATACTAAAATTGAGGATAAAATCTATAATTAAATAACTCAGATTTTTATCCGAAATGAGCTTATTATTTGTGTAAATATCTTTATTTTAATCTAATTCTTTCTCTAATATATTCTTTAATTAATCAACTAACATGGTGTAAAGAACCAAAACTCATAAAAATTAGAAAATCAGAAGAAAATACAAAAATATGACTTTTTAAACTTTGTACATATTTTATCTTTGTTGTTTTTATTTTATCTTTTTTTAACTATAAGAATCCATAAAAATGAAACTAAATATGTATATATTGTATATAAGTTAATCCACTAATTAAAATCCAATTAAAAATATAAAAAATCACAAAATGCATAAATGTTGTATTTTATTATTATAGAGTACCGCCGAAAACATGTTTTGTGGTATTGACATCTTTTGCTTTTGGGTTCTTCACAAAAGTTGTAGGTCTCATCAAGAGGAACAATTTTTGTGCTGATCACTTTTTGAGTTGACTTCATTTTCTATTTCTTTTCGATTTTTTAATTTAATTTTATTTTATTTTTCATTTGATTTTACTTTTACTTTTTCTTTAATTTATTATTAAATTTTATTATTAAATTTTATTTATTTTTTATTTCATTTCATTTTCCCTCTCTTTATCATCTTTCTTCCTCCCTTTTCTCTCTCTCCATCTCACCTTGCCAGGTCACGTGCTCTACGTGACCTCTCCTCACACTCGTGCAAAGCACATGACCCGTATCCTCTCACCCCCGGTCACGTGCTCAACACGTGAGCCCCACCCCCTCCCCTTCCAAGTCGTTGCTCATTCCCTTTCCTCCTCCTCTGCAACGACTGTGCATCCCTCACCTCCGACTGTTACGGCCACCCCCATGTAGCATACCGACCATCCTCCTATAAAGCCACCACCAACATGACCCAACTGGCCATCGGTCGTTCGTCGACCTAATCACAGGATGAGAGAGAGAGAGATAAAGCTGTGTCATAGGGTCGTGACAACACCATATGATCGCTGGCAGAAATCCTTTGGAGGTGCAATCCATGACCACCCACGACCGTGCTGCTTCATTCCCAAGCGAAGCCAAGCTTCGGAGCTCCGTCGTTGTCTCCTTGAAGAAATCATCGGAGATCTCTTTAGCGACTCCCATAACAAGGCGACACCCCTCTCCTTTAGTTTCTTTGTTTTTCTCCTATATCGCATCACACCTCGACAAGTGCTTCTTAACACCTTGCCATCAGTCGCTCCTTTGCGTACTCCACCAACGTCAGCCGGCAGCTCTGCCCCGCTGCCGCCCGACGCCACTGCCTTGCGCTTCGTCGCACCACGGCCTTCATTGCCCTCCGCCTCGCCACTGGCCGACCTCCACCGCGTCGAGCCTTGCCTCACCCTCAACCTCTAACAGTCGTTGGAACTGGAC
Source organism: Ottelia alismoides (assembly GCA_037367405.1). Taxonomy (NCBI): domain Eukaryota; kingdom Viridiplantae; phylum Streptophyta; class Magnoliopsida; order Alismatales; family Hydrocharitaceae; genus Ottelia; species Ottelia alismoides. Next base: position 285,474 of record JAZKJV010005045.1, on the reverse strand, counting down.
CCAAACCCTTGATCCAACGGTTGCAAGCCAGCCACTTCGCTGCCCTGAGCCTCCCTCCGAGCTCGGAGGCTCGATCCGTCGAAGCGCCCGCAAGTCACCATGCCTAGATTTGGATCCGACCCGCCAACCGAACCCGACACCCTCACGCGCCTCACGTGTGAGCGTGGGTCAATTGCTCCTGACCCCCCGAAGTTCCATCAATTTCCACAAAGTCCCCTGCCTTCCAGGGGGCACATCTTACGTGCGTGCCTATTGGAGAAACTTCATCCGACCTCCTCCAGATTCTAGAAATAACGGGAAGACCCAGCTCAGACGTGTTCCCTGCATGTGGTGCTCTAGGTAAATTGCATCTGAGACCAGACGGGTTTTGAAAATGCAGATAAGTCCTCCAAGGACCTCTTTGAGAAGGAAATGTTGATTTTTTTATCTTTTAGTCCCTGCTGCTTCATTATATCATATCTTGCTCATATAAACTCCAGTTTTAGCGCATAATATGTCATTTTGAAGCTTATTTTGTGCTCTTTCATATCATATATATTGTGGATAAATATGAGGCTGTATATTGATAATCATTATTTGTGGATCTCTGTTGACATATGTAGGCACAATTAGCGATACATTTGTGCAATACCTTATTGAGAAGATCATTGGCTTAATTTGTGGGGCATACATTTGAGAATACTTTACGAGATCAATTCTCTTGCATCATTTGATAACTATTTATTGAGAAATTAATCTGTATAGGGGCTCCATTAATCAAATTTATCTTTGCAGGAATATCACAGAGGAGGAGGAATTAATTCCTTATTGAGATTGGAATTCATTTTATTTACGAATATTTCACTAATCCTCTCGCAATTCTTGTTGAGTATTTATTGAGGAATTTGATCTATTGTAGAAGCGCATTCAAGGATATTAAAATCTTTGATCATTCTTCAGGGATTTAATAATTACATGGATTTTGTTAAAAGACTAATCTATTCTCTTGGATTAATTGATCATTCTTCGGGGATTAAATTATAGGAAATTCCGAAGTCGAAATTCATCTATAAAATTACTGTGTGATCTTCTTAAATTGCAGGATTATTTTGTATTCTCGCCTGCATCCTGAATTCCAATTGAATATATTTCTTGAATCACTACCTTTTGATCTATGATTTTCTCTTGAGAACATTGATTAATTTATTTGGATTAAAAGTTCTAGTCATAAATCCTGCAATTAACATCTCTGTTTATTTTATTGACATTGCATTTCTTCATTTTCATTTTATTTTTTGACAAAGAAATTAGCTTAACAGTTAATTAATTATTTGATTTAATTTGAAATCAAGCAACTAAAATTCATTGTTCCCTGTGTTCGACCTTGGTACACTTACAAGTAAAATTTTTCTACAACATTCAAAGATTTTGGTTTTTGATCGATCGCTCTTCATCTCCTATACTATAACTGCCGATCTTTAAAAGAGGTGAAGTTCGCTTCATCAAATGGTGTCGTTGCCGGAGAACGACGAATTTTTAGGGTTTTAAGTTATTTTCTGCAATTATTTTTTTGTGAAATTAATTTCTGTATCATTTTTCTGCATTTGCATTTCTCTCTCTACAGATACTAACTGCATCTTCTCTATTTGCAGATATCTAGGAGCGATTTTTGGATATAAGATCAAGACCCTGCAAAGAAGACTGAATTTTATTTTTGTGTGAGAAAGAACTTAGATTAGTTTATTTTTATGAAACATTCATAGGGTCTCTTTGAACGCTCAAACTTGTAATAATTTGGACTGGACTCTCTGTGGTGTGTCGGGTCTGTTTCAACCCCTTCTATGCGGTTGGGACCCAACCTGAGTGGTGTAGAATTTAGGAGCACATACGCTAGCTTAGATTTTTATCCTTGATTGTGCTCGTAATTTTTAGATCAAAATTTTTACTAACTAGATGCAATGTAGATCATTCAATATTAGCGAAATCTGAAATCAATTTTTTTCCGCCAATAAACTATCTGCTTAGGTCATTTTTCATCTGTGCATATCATGTAGTATAAATTTAAATTTCTTGTCTTGTATCCTGCATGAAGAACGTGAGGAATCACTGTAAATCTTCTTCTTAGCATGCACTATTGATTTCTCACTTGCATTGGCTTTTTCGATTCTCATCTCCTCTATTTTTACAAGTTAGGAACTAAAGGAATTGGGAATGCTCGTTAGGCGTGAATTTTTGTGCCCAGAGAAGACTTAAGTGATAACCTTGTTTTAAAATCAGGACTGCTAATCAAGGTAATTATAAATAAACTAACATAAAGTTAACCCTAGTGTCTGGTGGAGAGAAACCCACACATTGTTTGTAAGGACAAGAATCACACATTTAGGGTAGAGGCAAAAATCTAGAGTTTTCATTCTGACTACTAAGTTTAAAAAATGACTAGCTACTTCTCAGTGAGAGGACTACGGTCTTCCTTAGCAGATTGGGTGGTTAAAGGACAACGTGTAAGGCACTGATGAATCTCGTATTCATCATGCTAAAATTGGTCATTTAGGCTATGTTCCCCATCATTCACCTGTAATTAATCATTAGTGAAGCATTATTAGCATTCATACATGTGTGAATAATATCTGCATTTCATCATGCATAATCGCATTAAAAATCCCATGTGTAAATTAGCCCAAAAAGCCGCTAACTTCTCCTATTTTTAGTTAATTCATCCTAACTCTGATTAACCCAAAACTACTCCATTGTGTAGATATTACTAAACTTATTAAATAAAAAATACAAAAAATTACTAACCCCAATACGTGTCAAATAATCCCAAAGTCAAATTTCACATCTGACGGACTAAAATGAGCATATCTCTCACATACAGTGTCCGATTTTAGTCTACTCATTTTAAAGTACTCCATTTTCAAATACCTTCGAAACAAGATCAATTTCGTAAAATTCGGAGCTCATATGTGAAAGTTGGGTTTTGGGCCTCTTTTGCGCATTTTGACTTTTTACCATTTTGACCTGAGTTTTTATGTACATAATTAATCCTTTTAATTTTATTTCTTTTTCATTTGTGTCCTTTGATGAAAGTTTTAATAAGAAATACAAAAATTCAAATCCAGATTAAAACTGAGATCAAAGAAACTGACCAAGTCCAAGTGTCCGTTGTCGGTCTGTGCAAAAGTTGAGCGTTTCTTACTTTTATTTTATTTTCCTATTTTCTTATTTATTAAAAATCCAAAAAAATTAGATTAATGTGTAATTAATTTTCTTGTATTTTATCATATTTTTACTATAATTTTTATCCCCTCTAAAACCACCAAAAAATACAAAAATCCAAAAAGTCAGTTTTCTATACACATGGAAAGCCACCAAAAATACCACTTCGCAAAGGTGACCTCTTTTGCTCCCGAGTCCTTCACAAAAATTGTAGATCTCGACAAGACGAACAACTTTTGTGAAGAAAATTTTTTGATTCGAGGTCTCCTGCTACTTCTTTTCTATTTTTCTTTGTATTTAATTTTTGAATTTTTTTGGGGCGCCACGTGGCACCCCATCCATCTCTCTCCTGACCCACCCCGGGTCAAGTGCCCAGCACGTGACCCCACCTTCTTCCCCAATTCAGCCGTTCCATAACCCCCCACCCACCTCTGCATGTGCAACCATCAAAGCCGCATGCACGGCCATAACCTCCGGCCTCTCCCTCGCGCATAACGGCCGCCATCCTCTTCCCTATAAAACCCAGTCCCCTCACGCTGCTCCAACCATCCGCCATCTCTTGAGCAACCTCGACTTGGTGACAGCAAGGCAAGGCCGAGCCTCGGCGTGATCCAGCCACCTCTAGTGAGGTGCTGCGAGCCTCCAAGCTCGCTCTTACGGTGTCTGTTACACCCATCGTCGGCCTCGCAAAGGCCGAGTTCCCTTTCCCCCGCCGACTACACCATCGATCACACATAACCTCCCATCTTCTTCTTCGTGTTTTACTAACCACTTGCAGGTCCTATGCTCCTCCGCCGCATCCCCGCCCTTCGCCAACCGCCACCTCCGCCTGCGACGTTCATCGCTCCTCCGCCGGGTCGCTCCGCCTTCACCAACCTCCCCGCACCGCCCTCGTGACGTGTGTCGGCCGAGGAGCAGCGCCGCACGCGCGGTACCTCCGCCTCGCCGCCACCACCGCCGCAGCAGCCTTGTGCAGCTCCGCCCGCCGCGACGCACCTCCGCCGTGCAACGCCACCTCTTCCGCCATCGCTCGGCCGTGTGACGGCCGAGCTTACGCACCGCCCTCCGTCTCGTGGTCCCGGCCGTCCACTGCCACCGCCTTGCGTGGCCAACGCCTCTGCGCCTCGTTCCGCCCCGCATCAAGCGTGCCCCAAGGCACAGTTGCCGTCGGATCTGGGCTGGTAGCCCTTGATCCGACGGTCCAAGGGCCGCCACGTGGCACGCCCAGGCCAGCCCCCAAGCCTCGAGACTCAGTGCCCCCGAACCTCCGAGCCTCAGCCTCGGGACCTCCGAGCCTCCCCAGCCCCCGAACCACATGCTCGTTCCCCGAGCCTCGGCCTCGGGTCCCCGAGCCTCTACTACGTCACCGAATCTCTAGGCGCACGTGCGTTGCACGTGCGCAGCTGGAAAAATTGCATAGAAGCCCCAGCGGGTTTCCGATATTGCAACCATACCATGCCAGTGGGAGAAGTGCAGAAGAGCCCCTCCGACTTCCAGAAATGACAGATAAGCCCCTCCAGGGACTATTTTGAAAGAAAGACTTTATTTTATTTACATTTTGGCCCCTGAAACTTCATTTTACCACATCCTTCTCATACAAACTCCGATTTCAGCGTTTAATATGTCATTTTGAAGCTATTTCCATGCTCTGCAATTTAGTATAGCTTGTGAGCAGATCTGAGGGTGTTTTTAGATAATTATTCTTCAAGGATCTAAATTGATATGCAGGCTCAATTTTAGCATTGTTGTGCTGTAGAGAAATTGATGATATTTATGCAGGAACTCCATTGAGAAAAGCTTGGGAAATAAATCCTGATGCATAATTTAATAATTATTTATTGAGGATTTAATTTGTGCAGGAGCTTTGGAAAGGAATATTGATCAATTATTTTCCCTGTATAATTCGAACATGATGATTGAGGATTAATTTACAGGGAAAATTAAAAGGATTTTTCAACAGAGCCCAGATTCCCCAGATTATTTATTTAACGCTCTGATTATTTCTCTTGAACTTTAGCTTTTGATCTGTGATAATTGTGAGGTTATTGATTGACATATATTGAAGCTGAATTATTAATCACAGATCCTGTGCTGAACAGTCGTCTCTGTATATTTTCTTCGCATCGCTTCTCCATCATTGCATTGTATATATTTTTCGACACGAAAATTAATCGACCATTTATTAATTATTTAATTTGATTTAAAACCATGCAACTGAAAATCTCTGTTCCCTGTGTTCGACCTTGGTAAACTTGCCAAGTAAAATATTCCACAACATTCAAAGATTGTGGTTTTTGATCGACCGAAATTCACTTCCTATACTACAATTACCGATTATTAAAGAGGTGGATTTCGCGCTCATCAAATGGCGTCGTTGCCGGGGAACGGCGGATTTTTAGGGTTTTAAATCATTTTTTGTAATTAATTTTTGTAAGATTAATTTTTGTGTAATTTTTTTCTTCTGCATTTTATTTTGCATTTCTCTCTTACTTCTGCTACTAACCACAAATTGTCTCTTCGCAGACTTCTGGGAGCTGGATTTTGATATTAAATTAAGGATCTGCGATGAAGACTGAATTTTAATTTTGTGAGAGAGTTAGTATAGATTTAATTCTCTACAATATTCTCAGGGTCCCTCTCTTTGAACCCTTGTAATAATTCAGACTGAACTTTTTCTGTGGTGTGTCGGGTCCGTTTCAACCCCTTCTGTGTGGTTGGGACCCGACTTGAGTGGCGTAGGAATTAGGCACATGTACGCTTATTTTTCTATCATTGATTGTGCTCGTAATTCTTAGGCCACACTCTCACTAATATACACACTATAGATCGTTCAATATTAGCCAAATTCTGAAAACAATTCTTCCCGCTAATAGAAGTATTTGTTTAGGGCGTTTTCCATCTATGCATACCATTTATTGTAAATTTAAATTCCTTGTCTTGCATCCCGCATGAAGAACGCGAGGATTCACTGTAAGTCCTTCTCTTAAGCATGCATCACTGATTACGCTTGCATTGGCTTTTTCGATTCTCCCTCCTCGAGTTTTACAACTTAGGAATTAACGGAATTGGGACTGCTCGTTAGGCGTGAATTTCTGTGCTCACATAAACTACAGTGATAACCTTAATCTAAAATTGGGACTGCTAATCAAGGTGACTGTAAATAAACTGACTTAAAATTAACCTGTGTTTGGTGGAGAGAAACCCACTCATTGTTTGTAAGGATCAGAACGCACACTTAGGGTAGAGCCAAAAACTGAAATGCTTCATTCAGACTACTGAGTTTAATACAATTAGCTACTTTTCCAGTGAGGGTCTCGGGTAGCCGTTTACGGTCCGACTTCCCTTAGCAGAGTAGGTGGTTTAGAGGACACCGCGGAAGGCTCCGTCCTCAAGTAACACGGGTAGCCGTTTAACGGTCCGTACTTACACCTATACTGGCTGAGAGTAGGTGCAACTAGTTGTATGAACTTGGGTCAGTCTTTGTGAAATATTTCGGCACCTAACACCTCCGCTTAATCTGCAAGATTGTTTTGTCATTAAATTAAAATTGAAAAGATAAGCGGCCGAACCATGACGTGCCTTCATCTGTGTTGAGTGGTGAACCTGAAAATTGGCTTGTGTTTGCTTTGGACTCTCTCCATCCTCCTTGTCTTAGCAACTTGTTCTTTTCACTCCTTCGCTTAGGAATCTCTTATCCTTAGCAAAAACCTCATTCAATTCCGGCACTTAACACTGAACTCTTCCTTCCTGAAGGTGAATCATAATGCCTCCAAAGAAGAACTTTGGGGACGATGAGAACGACAATGACCCTATCCCAGCACTCTTGGCTAAGATAACAGCTGTTGAACAAACCAATGAACTACTTAAGATGCAGTTGGCAATAATACAACAAGGCGAGGATGCTATGGAAGACACGTATCTCCCGGAATTAGATGAAGATATAATTGGTTGAGACATGTCCCCTCTGAGGATGCGTTCGAACACAAACCACATTTCCTTGCACTGTTGCCAAAATTCAGAGGAAATAATCATGAAGAACCATATATCTTCCTCCGCGACTTCGAGTTAGTCTGTGCTAACCTCTGCCACCCTAGGGTTAGCCAGGACTACATAAGGTTGAGAGCTGTCCCCTTCGCCTTGACTGATAAGGCGGCTTATTGGCTGAAAAATCTAGGGGAAATAGTCATTACATGGGCCACATTCAAGACTCTGTTTTTAAAGAAATTCTACCCAGTTAGTAGAATTAATCAAATGAGGATCAAGCTCACAAGTTTTACCCAACACCCGAGTGAACCATTTCGTGAAACCTGGGAAAGATTCACAGACTTAGTACAGAAATGCCCAGGACACCGAATAAGTAATATGATGCTGGTTCAAAGTCTTGTGAGCGGGCTGAACCCTGAGACTCAAGGGTTGGTTAGTGCATCCTGCGGAGGAAGCTACATGGGGCACCACGAGGACACCGTCTACAAGGTGTTCGAAAGACTTGCTGAATCTAGCCATGCACAAACCACTAGCCGGGCTTACATAGCCAGCTCCAAAAAGATGGTGAATAATCTGACAAGCGCCGACCACAATGATATGGGAATAATAGCTGATAAGCTAACTATGGTTGAGCAGATTTATAAAAAGGTGGATGAGATCCATAAATCATCTGATATGGAGAAATGAGCTAAATTGCCTAAACAAATGGAGGAATTGGCTGACAAGGTATCAAAAATTGCACCCCCCGCACCCATACACCAAATTCACTACATTCAAGGTCAAGGGGTAGGGCAACATAGCCATTGGGGTGGAGACCAAGTCTTGTCCTCTCAAACTGATGAAACCTCCGCTCAGACTGATTTTGAGGAACCTCCACAGGTCATGGAGATAAACGGAGTCTGGTATAATTTAGAACCGGTCAATCGCTCAGGCCAAAACTCTACTCCAAACCCTCGTCCACCGCAAGCCCAGCCCACCTACCAGCCTCAACTTCAGCAGAGGCAGCAATATCGCACAGGTTATCAGAACCCGCAACCTCAGCCACAGCAGAACCAACGCCAAAGCCAACAAGGCCAGTATCAGCGACCTCAGGCTAGGCAGGGCCAAGGGTCCTCCTCTTCTGCTATCTCTCCAGAACTCCAGCGAGTGCTGGATGAGCTTCATGATATGAGAGTCGACATAAATCGACTCTCTTGATGGAGAGATGAGGTGACTGCACCCCAGACCGTGATTCCAGCTCAAGTCCAGGCTAACCCAAATAGCCTTGGACACAATCAGGTATTAATCTCTGAATATTCCGTACCTGAACTTAAGCCCTCCTCGAATAATAACTCTTATCATATCTCTCTTAGGAGCGGAAGGACCGTAACCATGCCTGATCGAGCGAAGGAACACAAAGACATAGCCCCAGTGTCCACCAATTCACACAACCCTGGGGGAATTGACAAAGGAAGACATGAGGAGAAAGAAAAAGTCCCACCCACACCACGTGGATATAATGGAGAGTCTGAGTCTGAGTCAGACAGAAATGCCACCAGGACACCAGCCACATCTGCCCCACAAATTTCCCTCTTTTTAGTCCGAGTCCGAGTCCTGTAAGAAATTTTTCATTCAATAAAAGTGATGATGATGATCACAACAAATCCATTCCTTTCCCCCGTGCTCTTACAGCAGGAAAAAAGAAAAACATAAAAAACCAAAACAATGATGAAGAGATGGCATGCATCTGTAAAGGAAAATATTAAGGTCACTCTGTCCCTAGACGAGATGATAGAAAGAGACTCGGCTTTTCGAAAATACCTGAAGGTGAGATGCACACCAACAAGGGCCAGCAAACAGACTTCTAGCCGAACAAAGAAACACGTACTCTCAGTAGTCGCATCTCGTCTTATAAAAAATGAGCTGCCAAGGAAGAAAAGAGACATGGGTGCTCACTTTGTCACTAGCTACATCAAGGAAATCAAGTTTGCAAGAACATTGTTAGACAATGGATCATCCATCAATCTCATGCCCTCAACCCTATATGAGCATCTAAATCTAGGTCCTCTTAAGCAATCTGCAGTCGTACTTCAATTCGCAGACACATCAACTAAGCGACCTAGGGGCGAGATTCGAAACATTGTCATCAACATAGAGGGACAAAACTACCCAGTGGATTTTACAATTCTTGACATGGATGTCCCTAGAAATTGGAAAGATTCTCAGATGATACTAGGGCGACCCTTCCTTAGGACCGCATGAGCTATATTTGATTACACATCCAGGAGAATCCAATTTGGAAAAGTTGAACTTAAAATGCAGCAAACTAGGTTCCAAAGACCTGACGCTGAGTCGAGCACCGAGTCTGAAAAATCAGAAACTGAGACTGAAATTACAGAAGCAACAGTTGGGCCCTGGAGACAAAACCCAACCGTTATGATAGAATCAACCTCATCTGGTGAGGAAATTGTTGATGACTTAGTCTGCCAGCTCATTCATGCATCTACCTATACTCTAGGAGACTCAGAGGCCACTCTAGACCTGTCAGTCCATTCTCCTTATGGACAATCCCTGAGTAAGGTACACAGATCGGACGCAGCGATTGCCACACCTCATTCCATCAGTAGCGATCCGATCCCTGATACAACCACGATGGTGTCCAACATTGATACATTACAAGTGTCCACATCACAACAAGAAACATCACTGACATGACCAGATTCGAGAAACATCATTGACTTACCAGAACTGAAACCATTGCCCCCTACACTTAAGTATGACTTCCTTGCAGGAGAAAAGGGACAATTTCCGGCCATTATCAGCGCACATCTGACCAAAGAGCAGGAGATCCGCCTGCTTAATGTTTTGGAGAAAAACCGCAAGGCTATAGGCTGGAGATTGTCTGATCTTTCAGGGATTAACCCAGCCCCGTGCTCACACCATGTTTACTTGGAAGATAATGCTAAACCCTCCCGTGAATGCCAATGTAGATTGAATCCAAACTTAAGGGAAGTGGTTAAGACTGAGATCGAAAAATGGTGTAAAGCTGAGTTCATATGTCCCATCTCCGACTCCAAATGGGTGTCACCTTTGCATGTAGTCCCGAAAAAGTCGGGACTTCAGATTATCACCAATGAGGAGGGAGAAGAGATTACGACACGGGTACCTACGTCGTGGCATGTTTGTGTGGATTACAGGCGCCTGAATGCCGCAACAAAGAAGGATCACTTTCCGCTGCCTTTTATTGATCAAATCCTGGAGAGATTGGCAGGGAGAGAATACTTCTGTTTCTTAGACGGGTACTCGGGCTACAATCAGGTAACCATCGCCACCGAGGACCAGGAAAAGACTACTTTTGCATGTCCCTTCGGCACATACGCATTCAAGCGAATGCTTTTTGGGCTTTGCAATGCCCCCGGCACCTTTCAGCGATGCATGATTGCGATTTTTGCCGACATGGTCGGGGATTTCCTGAAAGTGTTCATGGATGACTTCTCGGTCCATGGGGATTCATTCGATGATTGTCTAGTGCACCTGGATTGAGTCCTCCAAAAGTGCAGGGAAGTGAATCTGGTGCTCTCTTGGGAGAAAAGCCATTTCATGGTGAAAGAGGGCATTGCACTGGGGCATGTCATCTCCAAGAAGGGAATGGAGGTTGACCCTGCCAAAGTTGATGTGATCAAAAAGCTTGAGCCACCTACAAATGTGAAACAAGTACGGTCTTTTCTAGGGCATGTCGGATTTTACAGGAGATTTATCAAAGACTTTTTAAAAATTGCCCGACCGTTAACAGACCTTCTTGGGAAAGACACCGAATTCCTGGTAGATCATAAGTGTCTAGAAGCCTTCGAATTACTCAAGAGAAGGATCATTGAGACACCCATCCTACAAGCTCCCGACTGGTCTCTTCCCTTCGAGATCATGACAGATGCATCTGAGTTCACTGTAGGGGCTGTATTAGGACAACGAAAAGATGGAATCCTGTATGCTATTCACTACGCAAGCAAAGTTTTAGACCCTGCTCAGAAAAATTACACTGTGACCGAAAAAGAATGCTTGCTGTGGTTTTTGCCTTGGAAAAATTTCGATCAATACTTCTAGGATCTAAGGTGACAGTTTACACAGACCACTCTGCCATTCGCTATTTAATGGCCAAAAAGGATGCAAAAGCACGACTTCTGAGATGGATTCTACTGCTTCAAGAATTTGATTTGGAGATTAAGGACAAACCTGGCGTTAAGAATGTCGTGGCTGATCATTTATCACGGATTGAACATAACAAAATTCCGGAATCTGAATCCATCCGTGAAAATTCCCAGACGAGTCAATTTCTGCTATTGACTCACTCCCTTGGTATGCAGACACGGTGAATTATCTCGTCACCAATGAAGTTCCTCAAGGTTGGCCCAGAAACAAAATCGATCGACTTAAATCTGAAGCGAGACACTATCATTGGGAAGATCCTTTCCTTTTCTTTGAAGGACCGGATTGCATATGGAGAAGATGTATTCCTCAAGAGGAATATCAAAGTATCCTCATTCTATGCCACACCTTGGAGGCGGGAGGACATCACTCTGGGAAGAGGACCGCTGAGAAGATCTTGCAATGTGGATTTTACTGGCCGACCTTGTTTAAGGATGCTTACAATTTTGTGAGGTCGTGCCCCGTCTGTCAGAGAATGGGAGGAACCATTGGTTCCAAGATGCCATGCCTATGCAACCAGTGATCATCTGTGATGTATTCGATGCATGGTGCATTGACTTTATGGGCCCATTCCCTAATAGTCAATGATTTGAGTATATTCTTCTCGCGGTAGATTATTTATCTAGATGGGTGGAGGCTATCCCTACTCGAGTTGCAGATAGCAAAACTGTTTGCAAGTTTTTGAAAGATCATATTATTTCGAGGTTTGGAATTTCAAAAGTTTTAATATCTGATGGGGGAAGCCACTTTATCAACAGGAAGGTGAAGAAGTTGACTAAGGAATACGACATCGAGCACCGTGTCGCTACTCCTTACCATCCACAATCCAATGGCATGGCCAAGGTGTCAAACAGGGAGGTTAAAGGAATTTTACAGAAGCTCGTTCGCCCTGACAAGAAGAACTGGTCCCAACTCCTGGACCAAGTTCTATGGGCGTACCGGACGGCTTATAAGACCCCATTAGGCACCTCCCCTTTTCGAATGGTATATGGAAAGCCATGCCATTTGCCCGCAGAGCTCGTCCATAAATCAGAATGGGCAATCAAAAAGATTAATTAGAATTGTCACCAAGGAAAGAAGAACCGAGAGATGAATTTGAATGAACTGTCTGAAACTAGAAATCATGCATATAAAAATAGCACCATTTACAAGGACAAGGTAAAGAGATGGCATGACAAGAACATTCGAACCAAGATCTTTATCCAAGGACAGAAAGTTTGGCTATTTAATGCAAAATTGAAAATTTTCCAAGGGAAATTGAAATCGAAATGGACGGGACCCTTCATTGTAAAAGAGGTACACAATAATGGGAGTGTTGAAATCTCAGAGACCGCCGATAGCACTCAAACATTTATAGTCAACGGTCAGCTGCTTAACCATTTTGTCGAATCCAACGAACAATTAGTACAAGTTGAACAGATCTCCTTCACTCAGGGCATAGATTTTGACGAAAAATTTGATCTGCCCAGATAACACACCTCTCTGAAACCGCCACTCTTCTGTATATCCATCTGCCCGCTTCATTGTTTATACATCACTTCTCCTCCTTTGGTTTGTAACTCAACTATACTTGGTACGAGCTATGTCAACATTTCACTTTGTGCCATGGGGACATAGCACAAGCTAAGTATAGGGGGTGTGTTTGTATATATTTTATCTACTTTATCCATAGCTCGTACTTTAATCGTTTTTATCTAACATCGGGGATGGGTACAAGTAGTGTGTATAATACCTGATTTCAAAAAAAAAACTTTTTATATTAAAAAAATCATCACTCATGGTCTTGCATTTCATCAAGCATTTCATGCATTTCTTGGTTGATATATTCCTGACACATTCACTATCACTCAAGGCTTGAGGATTTTTCAGGACACTTGATTTCTGAAATCTTGAGATTCTGAGTTAGCCTCCCTTAATCATTAGGGTTTTTAGAACTTAATAATCCACACTTCCCTAGTTTGAAAGATTAGAGCGCTATATTGCACTCTTCATCTCTGCCTTCAAAAAGAATATGATCAGCACAATCACTCCCACAACTGCATGATTTATGATATGAGTTGAGATATCACTTAAGGAACTAGGACTAGAGATTTGAGTTTAGACCCGATCTGATGATATTCGAGGATGGATAAAGTTAATGAAGGCTTCAGAAAACCTGAGTGTCAGCAAAACACTAGCCAGTATGTGAACAAGATTCATATGCTATCTTTTTGATATTGACCTAAGTGCTAGGGTGTGATGAAATTTAAGGAAAATTGTTGATCAGTGTGCGCCAACTTTTGGTAAAAGCAATGGAGCTAGCCAACAAAAGAAAAGAAAAAGAAATGTCAAAAAAAGCTCTATCATCCAAAGTCAAATTCCAAATGAGATTCCACTAATGGCGAGCGCTCCCAAACATTTTCAAAGTGTCCACTTGGACCAAGCGCTAATTAGGACCAAGGAGTCGGGCTGACACCATAAACGGGCTCTGCATCGTAAGCGATACAAGTCAGGATGTCAAAGGTATCTTAGATACTCAAAAGAGACATACCCCTGTGGACTCCCAGAAAAAGAAGTGCAGACGACTCCAAATTCTCTTGATGGACACATTGATCAACAAAATAAAATATACTTGTGTTGAGTAATAAGGCACTCGAGAGGCACCTTGTTCCAATGAAAAGGAGAGAAAATCAGACACAATCCTATGCCCTCCATCATCTGGCCGTCCATCTACACTTTCAAGTCTGACAAACTAATGAGACGGTTGACTGAAGCAAGAATAGACTTATTCCCTAGTGCTGAGGATTAGGTCTAGAGGAGGATCTTTGGGACTGGAACTTTGAGTGATGCCCGACTCGACTCTCATGAATTGCAGTACACTTAAGTTCATATCCTTATATTATATGTACAAAGAGAGAGTCTGATAATTAGAGAGGTTGGATTCCTTTTGATTAAAGCGTGGTTGAGCCCAGAATTTTAGGGTCGCTCAAATTAAGGGTCTTCTATGAATTAAGCCTTGAAAATTCACATACACAGTCAGGGATGTATTCAACTAAGTCATTCATTCATGCTCGGGGACGAGCATGGTCTAAGTATAGGGGTATGATGAATCTCGTATTCATCATGCTAAAATTGGTCATTTAGGCTCTGTTCTCCATCATTCACCTGTAATTAATCATTAGTGAAGCATTATTAGCATTCATACATGTGTGAATAATATCTGCATTTCATCATGCATAATCGCATTAAAAATCCCATGTGTAAATTAGCCCAAAAAGCCGCTAACTTCTCCTATTTTTAATTAATTCATCCTAACTCCGATTAACCCAAAACCACCTCCATTGTGTAGATATTACTAAACTTATTAAATAAAAAATACAAAAAAAATACTAACCCCAATAAGTGTCAAATAATCCCAAAGTCAAATTTCACATCTGACGGACTAAAATGAGCATATCTCTCACATACAGTGTCCGATTTTGGTCTACTCACTTTTAAAGTACTCCATTTTCAAATACCTTCAAAACAAGACTAATTTCGTAAAATTCGGAGCTCATATGTGAAAGTTGAGTTTTGGGCCTCATTTACGCATTTTGACTTTTTACCATTTTTGACCTGAGTTTTTATGTACATAATTAATCTTTTTAATTTTATTTCTTTTTCATTTGTGTCCTTTGATGAAAGTTTTAATAAGAAATGCAAAAATTCAAATCCATATTAAAATTGAGATCAAAGAAACTGACCAAGTCCAAGTGTCCGTTGTCGGTCTATGCAAAAGTTGAGCGTTTCTTACTTTTATTTTATTTTCCTATTCTCTTATTTATAAAAATCCAAAAAAATTAGATTAATGTGTAATTATTTTTCTTGTATTTTATCGTATTTTTTCTATAATTTTTATCCCCTCTAAAACCGCCAAAAAAAATACAAAAACCCCAAAAGTCGGTTTTCTATACACATGGAAAGCCACCAAAAATACCACTTCACACAGGTGACCTCTTTTGCTCCCGGGTCCTTCATGAAAGTTGTAGATCTTGATTAGATGAACAACTTTCTAAAGAAAATTTTTCGATTCGAGGTCTCCTGCTACTTCTTTTCTATTTTTCTTTGTATTTAATTTTTGAAAATTTTTTGGGGCGCCACGTGGCCGCCCCTGGGCGTGCCACGTGGCACCCCATCCATCTCTCTCCTGACCCACTCCCAGGTCACGTGCCCAGCACGTGACCCCAACTTCTTCCTCAATTCAGCCGTTCCATAACCCCCCACCCACCTCTTCATGTGCGGTCATCAAAGCTGCATGTACGACCATAACCTCCAGCCTCTCCCTCGCACATAACGGCCACCATTCTCTTCCCTATAAAACCCAGCCCCCTCACGCTGCTCCAACCATCCGCCATCTCTGGAGCAACCTTGACTTGGTGACAGCAAGGCAAGGCTGAGCCTCGGCGTGATCCAGCCACCTCTGGTGAGCTGCTGCGAGCCTCCAAGCTCGCTCTTACGGTGTCTGTTACACCCATCGTCGGCCTCGCAAAGGTCGAGTTCCCTTTCCCCCGCCGACTACACCATCGATCACACATAACCTCCCATCTTCTTCTTCGCGTTTTACTAACCACTTGCAGGTCCTGTGCTCCTCCGCCGCGTCCTCGCCCTTCGCCAACCGCCACCTCCGCCTGCGACGTTCATCGCTCCTCCGCCGGGCCGCTCTGCCTTCACCAACCTCCCCGTGTCGCCCCCCCTCCGTGTGTCGGGCGAGGAGCAGCGCCGCACGCGCGACACCTCCGCCTCGCCACCACCGCCGCAACAACATTGTGCAGCTCCGCCCGCCGCGATGCACCTCCACCGTGCAACGCCACCTCTTCCTCCATCACTCGGCCGTGTGTCGGCCGAGATTACGCACCGCCCTCCGCCTCGTCGTCCCGGCCGTCCACTGCCACCGCCTTGCGCGGCCAACGCCTCCGCGCCTCGTTCCGCCCCGCATCAAGCATGCCCCAAGGCACAGTTGCTGTCGGATCTGGGCTGGTAGCCCTTGATCTGACGGTCCAAGGGCCGCCACGTGGCATGCCCAGGCCAGCCCCCAAGCCTCGAGACTCGGTGCCCCCGAACCTCCGAGCCTCAGCCTCGGGACCTCCGAGCCTCCCCAACCCCCGAACCACAGGCTCGTTCCCCGAGCCTCAGCCTCGGGTCCCCGAGCCTCTTCTACGTCACCGAAGCTCCAGGCGCACGTGCGTTGCACGTGCGCAGCTGGAAAAATTGCATAGAAGCCTCTGCGAGTTCCTGATATTGCAACCATACCCCCACTAGTGGGAAAAGTGCAGAAGAGCCCCTCCTACTTCCAGAAATGACAGATAAGCCCCTCCAGGGAATATTTTGAAAGAAAGACTTTATTTTATTTACATTTTGGCCCCTGAAGCTTCATTTTACCACATCCTTCTCATACGAACTCCGATTTTAGCGTTTAATATGTCATTTTGAAGCTATTTCCATGCTCTACAATTTAGTATAGCTTGTGAACAGATCTGAGGGTGTTTTGGATAATTATTCTTCAAGGATCTAAATTGATATGCATGCTCAATTTTAACATTGTTGTGCTGTAGAGAAATTGATGATATTTATGCAGGAACTCCATTGAGAAAAGCTTGGGAAATAAGTCATGATGCATAATTTAATAATTATTTATTGAGGATTTAATCTGTGCCGGAGCTTCGGAAAGGAATATTGATCAATAATTTTCCCTGTATAATTCTAACAGGATGATTGAGGATTAATTTACAGGGAAAATTAAAAGGATTTTTTAACAAAGCCCAGATTCCCCAGATTATTTATTTAACGCTCTGATTATTTCAATTGAACTTTAGCTTTTGATATGTGATAATTGTTGGGGTTATTGATTAACATATATTGAAGCTGAATTATCAATCACAGATCCTGTGCTGAACAGTCGTCTCTGTATATTTTCTTCGCATCGCTTCTCCATCATTGCATTGTATATATTTTTCGACACAGAAATTAATCGACCATTTATTAATTATTTAACTTGATTTAAAACCACGCAATTAAAAATCTCTGTTCCCTGTGTTCGACCTTGGTAAACTTGTCAAGTACAATATTCCACAACATTCAAAGATTGTAGTTTTTGATCGACCGAAATTCACTTCCTATACTACAATTACCGATTATTAAAGAGGTGGATTTCACGCTCATCAGGCACCGTCCTAAAATAACATGGGTAGTTGTTCTACGGTACGTACTTACACCCATACTAGTTGAAAGTGGATGCAACTAGCCGTATGATTTTGGGCCAGTCTTTGTGAAAATCTTCAGCACCTAAACCATGCTTAATCTACTCAGGGATTGTTTATCATTAAATTAAAATTAAAAAGATAAACGGGCAAACTCTAACATGCCTTCACAAATGTCGAGTGGGTAAATCTACGGGTTTGATTTCTTGTTTGTCTTGTGTCCATTTCACTCCCTGATTGGATCTTCTTCTTACATCCCACCATGTATTCTCGATCCACCTCATACACGGAGATCGATTCTTATCACCCCGAAGTCGGAACTTCAACCGACTTCGCCACCTCACCCAACTTCACCACTTCTTCATATCCCTCACCCTCAACGTGTTCTTACCCACGATACCCTTCCATACAAGTCCAGCACATCTTATTCCCCAAAGCTCGCCAACCCTTTGGACATATATCAGGAGTAAACAACTGCTGAGAATGATGAATAGTCAAACTACATCAGTCAAGATTACGCTTATACATCTTTGACCCGAAGACTTCCTTTAGATGATCAAATGGAGAGGCTCGCACCTTATATTCACCATGACTGGATCGAGACTCATAGGCCCTCCTATTCTTCACTAAATGAGCCCTCATGCACATAGAACTAGATTCAGGATCCAGCTCCACCTTCCCATTGTCAGTGGACACTCCATTATGAGGCTCAAACAATGCTAGCAAGAGACCCCTACTCAACTTAGGAATGTGTATCGATGTCTAGGCATGCTGAGTATGGAACCTCAATCTCTCAGTAGGATCATTCCATCCATTCCATTAATCTTCCGAAGAAAACATTGGAGGATGAATACTCTCAAATAAAAAGAAATGTGGAAGCATTAAGGAATGAATTCAGAAAAGCATTGGAAGTAGAAAAGACAAGATGTGCTAAACATGGTATAGATGTGTATTCAAGTGGAGATGATCTCGAGGACAGAAATGACACTAAGGAACAAACATCTCATGTACACCTAGAGTCTCACTCACAACCACCCTCGACCTATGACTCCCCTACAGACCATCACATCAAAAATATCAAAAAATTTGAAAAACCTAAAAATTCAAAAAAATGGACAATTCTGAAATGGAAGTATTTTACAAGAGTATGATCTTAGAGCTTCCATTAATCAAGGCCATATAATATGTGTCCGATCTTAAGAGATTTGTGAAGAGATGATTGAACCCTAAAAAGATGGGCATCAAAGACTGAATATCATATCATATCTATGGCAAGTTCTTTGGTGATGAATCGAAAAAAAAGAGCCGCAAAGTCAAGCGGTTGACTCGGATCACGTGTGAAATTGAGGATTCCACATTCACTCATGTTTAGTTAGACGATGATTCCTCATTAAACATCCTCCCCAAGTCCATCTTTAACCAACTCAAACTCGGAAAACTCAAAAAGACTAGGGTGGTTGTTCAATTGACTGGTCGATCCACCAAAAGATCACGAGGGATTATTTCCGTCGTCGTAAATTTTCGATGTGATAAACACACAAAGTGGATTTTTATTATCCTTGACATTGAACACCATAGAAAGTTGCTTGAGCCTCTGATCATTTTAGGAAAGCCATTCTTAGCCTCTGCTAAATCAATTATTGATTACGAGACTCAGGACATCATATTTCTGAACTCGAACGATAATGAAGAAACCTTCAATGACACGACCTGCTTGGAGGAAACCCAACTTGAAATTAACAGTTGTGATCATGAGACAACCACTTCACATGATCAGACCTCTCCTCATGAAGCGCAAATATAAATCCTAGAAGAGACACCCGAGAGACCGATTGTTGAACAGACCTCAGATTCTCACCACACCTCCCACCCTGCTTCCGCTCCTTTGAGGAACCAAGATTTCGGAGCTTATAAGGAATTGGACCATTCAAAAGCATGTAGTACTCTACAATACTAGACTCCCCTTGAATTGTGGATCAGATCCTTATATAATATCTAAGAGGTGAGACTTGGTTATCTCCTTGGAGTAAGTTCTTTCCAGGGTCTCCAACATCGCTTTTGCAGAGTCTTTATAGAGAAGATTCACCGCAATATTTGGATTGACTATATTCATCATCCAAGTGATGACATGGTAGTTGTTTTCACACCATGTGTCACAATCGTTGTATGTATCATTGAGCTGATCTTTGGTGAGGATATAATTCTTGCGTTGACCACCGATGAACACCTTGAATGATCGAGACCAGAGCACATAGTTTTTCATGCCCTTCAATTTGATAGAGTTGCCATGTACCATCACAGAAGAAGTCAAGCACATGGGCGTGATCTCAGAGAATGTCATTGTGGCCACGAAAGGTCAAGAAAAAGTAACCTAGAAGAAGATTTTGTTGTTTTAATCAAATATATGGGTGACCTAGGTCACTATTTTAGCCCCCTTTGAGATTTTGGAGTAACAAACTGTGGTTATGATGCCACAAACCAGATATGTGCAGAGTTTTAGAGGGCAAACAGTGTCAAGTCGGTGCACGATAGGGTGTTGGGCATTCGTCAGAAGCACATGACATAGTGGTGGCACAAAAAGGCAGCATCGTGGGGGCGCGAGAGGGTGATGGGCATTACTCAGAGATGCAAATCAATGCCATGGATGGTGCATGAGGAAGTGCCGCAGAGGCAAGAAAAGGTGATGGGCATTCCTCAATGGTGCAGATATGTGCCCTAGAGGCGCGAGCAGTGGGGCGACGTGCACGCTGATTAGGTTGGAGTATAGATAGTGCCTTACGCGAAAGACCACCTGAATGGCATTGCACGGGGCCCTAGTTGCTGGAAGAGGGGCTTGCGCAAGAACTATGACAATGGGAAAAGGTGAGGGTTGGCAATGGCGAAAGGATCTAGGTTGAAACATCGGTCTAGGACCGCTGCTCTAATACCATGTGAAGAAAAGATGAGAGAACATAATGAGATAATTTTATTCAAGAGGGTTAGGGGTTCTTATATAGATCGAACCCCTAGAAAACTCAAAAAGGAGAAAATACATAAAAGAACTAGTTAGGGTTTGCAACAAAATAAAAGAAGTAACATCATTTCCAACAATTTTATATAGGCAATCCCAATCAATCTATTAGGCGCCCTTATGGGAAACTGAGTGCAAGCTAGCTTCTTGGAATGCTAGGCACCCTTTTAGAGGTGGAAGGTCAATGCTTCTAAAATTGATCTTATTAGTTATTTTGGTGTTTTTCACATTACTAAACAAGATGTATGTTGGTGTGCACTGATTTGTTGAGAAACTAATAAAAATGTTATATTAGTTTAATTTGGATAGGAGAATCAGAGGGTTGCACTGGTCAATTAAGGATCAATTACTATACCCTTGGAGGATGTTGGCCTTGATGTATTAAAGCTCAAAGAGATGAATAAGGAATTACTTATGAATTAACTTTTGAGGCTTGGGTACGATAGTGATAACCTATTATGGAAAATGATAAAAAAGGTGTATTAATTTAGTTTGGATAGGAGAATCATAGGATTGCATTGATCAATTAAGGATCAATTACTATGCCCTTGGAAGATGTTGGCCTTGATGTATTAAAGCTCAAAAAGATGAATAAAGAATTTCTTATGAATTAACTTTTGAGACTTGGGTATGATAGCGATAACCTATTATGGAAACATGTACAAGGTATCCACGGCTTCGCTTACTTGTTGGAGGTACATGTCAGGTTTGTGGTCAGCAACTACTTATTGTAGGATCATATATTCAATTATTCTCATCATGATGTTGTTTTTGTAGCCTTTTTGGTGATGGGAACTCTTTTTGAATATAGGACAATTGGTATGGATGCCCTTTGTCACCTCTTCCCTAAGTTGTTCTCTCGTTGACATTCAAGGTCTATCAATGGAGGGTGTATGGTTCAAATGCTGTGTAGGCTCCAACATTCCGCAAAATTATCTAAGCATAGGTTGTATGACTTTTTGGATATGATAGCCTTGTAAACAATGTTAAGATCCCAATCTCACTTAGAGATCATTGGGTCTAATGTAATGGAATTTTTCTATGAAGAAGGCTCAAAAAGTAATTTCTATGTCGTTTGCACAATACAATGATTATTCAAAAAGAGATTCTAGGCTAAGTTGGGAGTTGAAGATGTCATTGAGGGTGACGTTTTTCTATGGTTACTCCAAAGAGCTCGAATAAAGATGGAGGTGTCCAGGGAGAGATTTTTGCAAGGGTGAAGGTTTTCTTTTTTATAATATGGCAAGACAACTTTGTAGAATAGCGGAGTTGGGGTAGATGGAGTCTGCTTTTGCAAGGGTTTGCAAATACACATGGATCACATCCTACCTCTTGCTTTTGTTTGGGTCCTGTGGTTCATAAGAATGCAATGGTTCTTCATTGTGAGAGATCTATGTGAAGAATGTGGTGGGTAAACCCAAGGCTTTTCTTGAATCATGGTTAACGTACTTAATGAGTTTGTGATTAGCATAGTTTATTAGGGTGAACACCATTATGGGTGTCTACCATTTATTTCTATCAAAGAAATTAAGTGGACTTACTATGGATGAATGACATTATCTCATACCTCACTATACTTTTTCTTGACAGATTGAGCCCTGAGTAATGCATTTTCTCTGACACCAATGAGTATAACTGTTCCAAATCATCATTCGCATCTTTGCAGGATCCATATTGGAAGCATGCTATGAAAGACAGAATCGGTGCACTTGTTTCTTTTTAGAGAGATAAGGATCTTGTGCATTTGTTTACTAATGCTTTTGTGATAACACGTTTTACACCCATAAAGTATCATTCTATGCATCAAATGCGATTCTTGAAAACCCATTCGACGGCTGAAAAGCGATATTCAAAATTATTATGTGAACCATGTTGAGTCCTCTCTTGTAGCCAATCTCTATTTGATTTAGATCAGCCTTTGTTGGCTACTTTATCAACTTGATATGAAGAATGCATTCCTTTTGGTGATCTTGCGAAGGAGGTACTCATGATCCATGCCCCAAACTCATGGATATGAGGTTAAGGATGAGTATGTGCGCAAGCTGAAAAAAGCCATGTACAAGCTTAAACATAATCGGGGGGTTTGTTTCAACGAACTAAATATAAATATTACAAAGATTGGGTTCTCATTCGCTCTACTATTGACCACTCTATCTATATTAGGAATAGAATGATTGAAAGTATGAAACATATTATTTATGATAATGATATGATTATGATGGGCAATGAGAGTACGCACATACAAGATACAAGAGACCGATGAATTCGTTATAAAAAACCGTGAACATCTATGCTACTTTCTAATTACCAACATCACAAAAAACCTTAAGAGCATTGTTCTTTCGCAGAGAACATCTCTAGAGCTTCTTGAGGATGTAGGCATGTTAAGATCAAGCCATCGTATGCTCTTGTTAATGCTTTTGCAAAGACAAGGCTTACTGAAGACATGACTTTGATGGAGCCAGAAGAGATAGGAGCATGGCTAAACATGAAGGACCTTGTTTTAGTCAATGGCATACTGTCTATTTTAGTCTTAAACATTTGAAGGGGTCTCTTTATAAAGGGCATACTTGTGGAATGTGCACTTGAATATCTCAGCCTACGCTTATGCTAGATATGTTAACTTTATTGAAGATAGCCGATCTACTAATGAATATGCCACATTCTTGGTGTTAACTTGATCACATGGAATAAAAAATAACTATTTGTGTGAGGTTGTATAAATTGTCTCATGGTTTGGGAGTTATAAAAGACTACTATACATGTTCTTATAAATTGCAAAACTAATCAGTTGCCTACATCGCATCCAACCATGTGTTTCATGAAAGAATAAAATACATTGATGTTCACGGAAGGGAAGATTGGTACTTTTTACATCTTCTTTGAGTTTCTATTTGCGTATATTTTCACCAAAGGGCTCTCCTTAAGAACCACCATACTTTTCTATTTGATAGGTTGAACATGATCAATATATATGCTCTAGCACAAGGGAGAGTATCATTTGTCGTTTTGTTTTCTTTGTTATTTTGTTTCCATACATTTAATGCTATCTTATTTTTTTTCTTTAAGTATAATTTTTGCAGCATCTTCTCCTATAAAAATAAGGGTTAGGATTTCATTGTCAAATACGAAAAGCATTATATTCTCCACTATACATAAGAATAGAGTAAATGTATTGAGCTTCAGCAAACGTCCAATACAGTTTTCATCCAATGAGATTAGATAGCTATAGCTATAGCTATTCCATTATTCAAATTCATTATCTATTTTATCAATGTTGGCAATTCACTGAATATTGATTAAATGTGTAGATCTTAGCATGTATTTCTTGTGGAGCATCATTCATCTGGATATAGCAGTATAAAACATTCGGTCTTAAATTACACTCATATATAAGGCAAACAACAATCACATATAATATATAACCAAGTGACAACCACTTGTATTAAAATTTTGTCAGGAGAAAACCATAGGTGTGTGATGTGCAATTCACACTGGCATTAGGATTTTTGTTTCACTAAGCCAAACAAAAAAATAGTGGAAAGATAAGTAAAATTCATAGACATCATGGATAAAACATTAATCTCGCTAATTATTTATTATATTATTTACCCACTTAAATGGTCTGGTGGTAGTGTAGTGTGTCTACCACCCAAAAGATCAGGGTTAATCCCCCCTTGCGGGGGTTGCGTTAGGTAGTTGACAACCATAGTAAAAAATAGTCGAATCTTTCAACATGGATTTGAGCAAGAATCCATATAGCCGTCCCTAGAAGGCTTTGTATTTTTTTATGTAACTTAGAGAATAACTAAGATTTGCCCTTACACAAAGGAAGCAACAACACAAGATTGAATAATACACTACAACGATAAATGGAGTATAAATGATAACGGTTATTTATTTTTTAAAATTCTGTGTTAAAATAAGTCGTCGTCGTCATGGATCTCCAGATCAAATACCTACCTCCACCCTATGTCTGATTCCGGATCCAGGGATGGTTGTTACTGGAGAAGGATAGACATGTACGTATGCGGAGTTCTATTAATCTTAAAGGAATGTCTTCTAGAGGTTCTTGCTATTCAGATATCAACTACAAAAGATTGCTTGTCATCCACATATAGTTCAAGCTCCGACCAGTTGATCCGTAGTGTAACAAAGAGAAGAATTGATGCCTGGCAGAAGAGGCCACAGATCAATCCTAGCCACAAACCCTGCGTAAGTATAAATTGATGTATTAGTCTCAAACACTGAAAGACATAACAGCAAAGAGACAATGCTAGGTCTAACTTTATAATCAAGACTTAGTTGAAATCCAAATAGAATTGATAATGGCATTCCAATCCCGTAAAATGCACCCAAGTTGATCCATACTGCCTGATGCTGCCAGCCACATCCCCGCACAACACCTGGTCAATTACCAAAACAATTTATTAAAAGCAACAATCAACCTTATATAAGAATATTATGTGACAAAGCGCAATGCAGTGCTTGGTTACCTGATAGAATTCCTTGAATTGAGTCGAGCAAGAGGGATGGTGCAAGAAATGGGCCCATGCCTACAAAGGCACTGATGATGACAGGGCTGTCACTGAACATTTTTGCCCATTTATCAAAGCATACATATAATATCAGAATAAATGTTGTAATGACGCCAATGGAGAGCATTAACGCCACTGCCATGGCATTCTTAGCCTTCTCAGCATTCCTTGCACCAAGCTCGTTGGACACACACGTGCTGGTTAAAGAGATGTATACATTTTTTATGACGTCTTTGTTTCTAGTTCTATGCTTATTGAACTGATTCTTACCTCGCTGCAGCACTAAAGCCAAAAGTGATGTTATAGATGATTGCTTCTGTGCTCACACTGCACAAGATAGATCATCTGTCAAAACAAGAATAGTCCACGGATTCTAAATTTTCATTGGCAAATTATTGGAATTCAGATGTTAAAAAATCTAATAATCACCACATGGCAATGAGTGAACTGCCAGTCTGTGAATTCGGCATCACTCCAGCCAGCAAAACCAGGATCTCAAAAGCCCAAAATTCCAAGCTGAAAAAAAGAGAGCAAGGTCATTTTTCATTGAGGTTGCTAGTTAAAAGAAACTTTCGTTTGCATATTTTTCTTGGCAAAGGCATATTCCAGCAGGTGAATTACTGTTCGTTTATTGTAAAAAAACGAAAACTCAACTTACTACATTGAGAAATGAAATTGTGCAAGAATCATCATAATTGATCAACTATGATAGTATTTAGTTTTTTAACATAAAGGGGTCCGTGCCCATTTCGGGTACACGCCTTAAATTATTATATTGATAATCATAAAAAAGAGTACAGAGAACATGACTCAAAAAGAGCCTCAGCCCACTCAATCACATTTTTCAAATAGTATCTTCCATGAAGAAACACAGTGCCAGCCAGATTGCCCATAAAAAAGCAAGATGTTGTGCCTTCTGAATTAAAAATCCAGAGCTAGTGTCTACTGATTGCCATGTAGTCCATAAAAACCACTAGAGCAAAGGGATCCAGCCAATCAAGCGCCAATTCTATCATGCTACTATAGACCGGTGACAAGTGAAAAACAAATGGTCCACATCCTCCTATGTGCCAGCGCATCTAAAGCAGTCCACATCATCCACGTGCAGAATTGTGACTACAGAACTTCATAATAAAACCATGTCTCATTGTTGATATGCCTTGAATCCTAACCATCCTCAGATTGAAGAACCTCGTATGCATCCCTTCCTATCGTACCATGCTACCCTAGACTGATGACAAGTGAAAAACAAATGGTCCACATCCTCCTATGTGCCAGCGCATCTAAAGCAGTCACATCATCCACATGCAGAATTGTGACTGTAGAACTTCATAATAAAACAGCCATGTCTCATTGTTGATATGCCTTGAATCCTAACCATCCTCAGGTTGAAGAACCTCGTATGCATCCTTCCTATCATACCATGATACCCTAGACTGGTGACAAGTGAAAAACAAATGGTCCACATCCTCCGATGTGTCAGCGCATCTAAAGCAGACCACATCATCCACATGTAGAAATGTGACTATAGAACTTCATAATAAAACGACCATGTCTCATTATTGATATGCCTTGAATCCTAACCATCTTTAGGTTGAAGAACCCTCGTATGCATCCTTTCGTATCGTACCATTCTATCCTAGACTGGTGACAAGTGAAAAACAAATGGTCCAGATCCTCCTATGTGTCAGCGCATCTAAATCAGTCCACATCATCCACATGCATAAGTGTGACTATAGAATTTCATAATAAAACAACCATGTCTCATTGTTGATATGCCTTGAATCCTAATCATCTTCAGGTTGAAGAACCTCATATGCATCACTTCCTATCGTACATGCTACCCTAGACTGGTAAAAAGTGGGAAAAAATGGTCCACATCATCCTATGTGCCAGCGCATCTAAAGCAGTCCACATCATCCACATGCAGAATTCTGACTATAGAACTTCATAATAAAACAACCATGTCTCATTGTTGATATGCCTTGAATTCTAATCATCCTCAAGTTGAAGAACCTCGTATGCATCCCTTCCTGTCATACCATGCTACCCTAGACTGGTGACAAGTGAAAAACAAATGGTCCACATCCTCCTATGTGCCAACTCATCTAAAGCATGCAGAATTGTGACTATAGAACTTCATAATAAAACAACCATGTCTCATTGTTGATATGCCTTGAATCCTAACCATACTCAAGTTGAAGAACCTCGTATGCATCCTTCCTATCATACCATGCTACCCTAGACTGGTGACAAGTGAAAAACAAATGGTCCACATCCTCCAATGTGTCAGCGCATCTAAAGCAGACCACATCATCCACATGCAGAAATGTGACTATAGAACTTCATAATAAAACGACCATGTCTCATTATTGATATGCCTTGAATCCTAACCATCTTTAGGTTGAAGAACCTCGTATGCATCCTTTCTTATCGTACCATTCTATCCTAGACTGGTGACAAATGAAAAACAAACGGTCCACATCCTCCTATGTGCCAATGCATCTAAAGCAGTCCACATCATCCACATGCAGAATTGTGACTAGAAATTCATAATAAAACAGCCATGTCTCATTGTTGATATGCCTTGAATCCTAATCATCCTCAGGTTGAAGAACCCCATATGCATCCCTTCCTATCGTACCATGCTAGCCTAGACCGGTGACAAGTGAAAAACAAATGGTCCACATCCTCTTATGTGTTAGCGCATCTAAAGCAGTCCACATCATCCACCTGCAGAATTGTGACTATAGAACTTCATAATAAAACAATCATGTCTAATTGTTGATATGCCTTGAATCCTAACTATCCTCAGGTTGAAGAACCTCGTATGCATCCCTTCCTATCGTACCATACCCCAACAAGGGGGTATCGTTGCTCGGTATGGGAACCTGGGGGAGGGGGTCTAATAGGGGAGCAGTTGCGTTCCCCTCCTACGATAGTGTGGGGGCAGCGCCCCCAGCGAAAATTTTTATGAGCGGTTGTATTTTTATTCGGGTATATGGACCTTTTTGTTTCAAGGATTCGTTTGTACGGGAGTAGTTATAAACTCCCCTAGGGTTAGGGCTCTATGTATCCATTGTATTCCTTTTTTCTCCACATAATGAAAACCGATCGCCGTCGCCCAGTGACGTAGCTTAGTTAAGGGGGAACCTTGTAAATCCGTGTGTTTGCGTCTTACTTGATTGATCGTGTTTGTGTGTCTTTGCTTTCGTGATCCGCAACGCTCATCATCCATAAGGGAATCTTGTAGCTCCATATTAGCTTGCAATTTTGTGCCAAAAGTCCATGGTTAAAAAACCATAGGAGTAGTAAGGGCTTGATAAGCCATCTTAAACAAGAAGGCCCATCTTCCCAGGACCAACAATCACGTCCATCCATAGGACTCCACCCGTTTAAGGATGTTGGTCAACCATAAAATGTCCAGAAATCTCTGTTCGTTAGCCAAGTCCCATCAGACTATGTTGTCCCCATCGAAACAGAAATCCCTCGGTCAATGCAAAGAATCTCGGAACTGATCACCTTCTTCATACTAGTCATCGGCCAAGAAATTGAACAAATCACCATTACCCACCACATGTCTCAAGAGCGACGAAATTTCTAGCAAGATCAAACAAATTCCCTAATAGAAGTTGAAAAGAGATCTTAATATCTTTTGACAAATCATCGGAGTCAATCTGACCCCATATACACCTCACACTTAGCGGTAAAGTAGAACAACACTCTCCCTTGAACTTGCAACACCGAATAGGCTTAAAAGGCCTTTTCCACCCCCTTGAGCCTCAAGACACACAAACCATTGTTCTTCACAGGTTGAGACATTGTCTTCCACTCAAACAATAGAATAAAGAGGCTCTAACACAGAAGAAACTCTCATCAAAGACTCCAAATGAGTTTGAATACCTATGGGAAGCAAATTGGCTGAGAGGAAAAATATAGGGATAGTAGCCACCACATATTTAAGAATCGCATGGCAACCAACACTCGACAAACAAGAATTCTTCCACTTATCCAGCTTCTTCTCAAGCTTCTCTACCAAAGGTACCTAATTCCACTGCTGCAGTCACTCAGTCGAGTGGAAGATATAGGTGTGTGAGTGGCAAGGAGGCACACAGAGTGCTTAAAGCCAAAGCAAACCCCTCCACCTCTAACTGAGAAAGCCTAAATGGAACAAAAGCATCCTTCCCTATATTCACCTTGAGGTCTGAGAAGGCACCAAAGATCTCCAGTATCATCGAGATCCCCTTGGCCTCCTACACCCAATAAAAAAAAGGTATTACCATCACATATCCAATTATATCTAATCATCACATCCAGAGTATCCACCATAATTAATGAAGAATAGATTATCTTGCTCGAATCAAAAGCAAAACCATCAACTGTAGCATGTCTAGTCATCACATCCAGAGTATCCACCACAATTCAGCAAGAATAGATTATCTTGCTTGAATCAAAAGCAAAAGCCTCTAACTGTAGCATGTCTAGTCATCACATCCAGAGTATCCACCACAATTACAAAAAAAGCAGAGGCGTAGGAGGGCACACATGCTTGACATATCTCTGAAGTTGAAAGAAGCCCCCCCACCCCCACCAGCTTGTTGTTCACTAATACTGAAAGGAGACTGTCAGAGACATAATAATTTAAAAAGTCTGGAACACTTCTGGGAAACCCAAACCTCTGGGAAACTTTTCTTGATAAGAGAATCCAAATGAATTGCATGTCAATACAATCATGTATATAT
This sequence comes from Ottelia alismoides, assembly GCA_037367405.1. Taxonomy (NCBI): domain Eukaryota; kingdom Viridiplantae; phylum Streptophyta; class Magnoliopsida; order Alismatales; family Hydrocharitaceae; genus Ottelia; species Ottelia alismoides. The sequence goes on along the minus strand of JAZKJV010005045.1, from coordinate 255,608 downwards.
ACCTTTAAAAAGCCTACCTTCCACATCAACCCTTGATCTCCTGTCTTTTCCAATTTGCCCGAGTCCCAATCGCTGGGGAGACCACAAAGTTGTCCATCATGAAGTGACCCGAAAACAAAGGCTAAGGTCAAAGAGCCTAGTTGCAAATGGTTAGAGGGCTAGCATTGAAGGTAAGACTAAGATTTTTTTTAACATATTCTAATGCGAGTGTGAGTGTTCCCTATCATCTATCGGCGGGCTAAGGATAATCACCTTTACGTTCAAGAGGGAAGGTAGGACTCGCTGTAGAGAAGCTAAGACTGAGAAATAGCACAAAGTCAGATCTAAAAGAGGTAGCAAAGACGCCCTCTGATATGCTGATCAACATGATTCAGATACCCCATTTATGCAATGTACTTACACTCCGCCTTGGAAAAGTAGGATCTGCAGGCAGTGTCCCCGAGGACAGTTCTAAGACAGTTTGCCAACACCTTTATTAACAACATATAGATAGAAATAGTGTAACGGATCTAAAGTCCTCTACCTGAGTGGCAATATTCCTCTTACAATGCAAAAAGATAAGAGCCTTTTTCAAACATTTGAACCCAAAACAACACATCATGAACTCCTAAAAGAACCCTACAACGTCAACTTTCAACACATCCCAGAGTTTTTTTTGAAGAAAAACACAGGAAAATCGCCTAGGCCAGAAGACCTGTCCACTTCAGTTAAAAAAGTGTTATGAATTTTATGTTCCTTGAATTCTCATGGTAGTACAACTCCTTGAACATGGGATATCCTGCTCACCCTACACCTTAACCACTGCTAACCATTGTAGTTGGGTTTTCTATTTAGAGCACGGAAGTGGACCCCCAAGACCACACCAACCTCAAATCACCATAGGTCATCTCCCTACTGACATCCAGAGCAAGGACGAACATCTGACATCATCTGTTGGGAAAAATGAACGAGATCATCTGTTGGGAAAAATGAACGAGATGTTTATTCCATCAGCCCTAGGCTCTCTTATATAGGAGAGTAGCCTATGGGTAAATTACATAAAGCATACAGCTGAAAATAAAATTAACAGAGAGATACAAAGGAAACTAATATATACGTTAACACTCCCCCTCAAGATGGAGCATAGATATCAATCATGCTCAGCTTGGACGCACACTTCTGGAATGGGCGTCGTAGTAATGCCTTGGTGAATATATCGGCAGTTTGATTTTCTGAAGTAACATGAGATGTAGAAATGAATCCCTTCTGAATCATGTCACGTATGAAGTGACAGTCAACCTCAATGTGCTTGGTCCGCTCATGGAATGCTGGATTGTTTGCAATGAACAAGGCTGCCTGATTGTCACATTCTAAGTTCATAGGAAGTGGCACATCTATACATAGATCCGTAAGCACATCCTTTACCCACATCATCTCTGTGCTAGCCTGAGCCATAGCCCTATATTCAGATTCAGCACTAGATCTGGCTACCACCGTCTGTTTCTTGCTCCTCCATGAGATTAGAGAATCTCCAACGTAGACTGCAAACCCCGAGGTGGACTTCCTGTCCTTGGGACAACCTGCATAGTTTGCATCCGCACATGCTGAGATAGAAATCCCCTTGCCCTTCTTGAATAGCAAACCTGCACCTGGAGATGATTTGAGGTATCTGAGTATCATATGTATGGCATCCATATGAACCTGACGTGGTTGCTCCATGAACTGGCTCACACGACTCATTGCAAAGGATATATCGGGCCTAGTGATCGTGACATACAACAGTTTGCCTACCAGTTCTCTGTATCTTCTCCTGTCCACCTCCTCTGTGTCATCATCATATAGCTTCATGCTGGGGTCCATTGGTGTTGTAGCAGGCCGACACCCAAGCATACCTGTTTCACTCAACAGGTCCGTAACATATTTTCTCTGCGACATTACTAACCCATACGGATTTCTAGCAAATTCCAGCCCCAGAAAATATCTAAGGACTCCAAGATCCTTAGTGACAAATTCGCTACCCAGCTTCTCTTTCGCCTGCTTTATGCCTTGCTCATCATCTCCTGTAATCAAGATGTCATCTACGTAAACCATAATTGCAATAATACCTCTTGAAGTCTTCTGTACAAACAAGGAATGATCAACATTAGAGCGTTTGTATCCCTGTTTTTCAAAGAGGTCTGAGAGCTTCTGAAACCATGCTCTGGGGCTCTGCTTAAGGCCATAGATAGCCTTATGAAGTCTGCACACCTTGGAACACTCCCCCTCAACAGCAAAGGGTGGTTGTTGCATGTAGACTTCCTCCTGTAGGTCTCCATATATGAACGCATTCTTCACATCCAACTGATATAGCGGCCACTCTCGAGTAACCGCGACTGACAGCAAGATCCGTAGGGTAGAATGGCGGGCTACTGGCAAGAACGTATCAAGGTAATCCACCGCGTATGTCTGTGTAAAGCCACGTACAACAAGGCGGGCCTTGTATCTGTCAATACTGCCATCTGCATTTTGCTTTACTGTAAACACCCACTTGCAGCTCACTGGGGTCACATCTGTAGGTATAGGAACTAGACTCCAATTTCCCCTAGATTGAAGTGCTGCCATTTCTTCCTCCATTGCTAGACGCCATCTACTGTCCTGCAGAGCATCTTGATAATTCCGTGGAATATCTACAGCTGACAAGGCAACCACAAAGTTCCTGAATTCCCCAGATAGTCGCTCAAATGACACAGAAGCTGATAAAGGATATGTAGCGCAGCTCCTCTTCGATTTGCGTATAGCAATAGGGACATCTAAATCAGTTGTGTCCTCATTTGGCCCCTGCAACATATCCTGCTCAGAAATATCATTAGATCCATCAAGAGTAGTATCTTCAGTACATACCTTAGGCGAGCTAGGAGATGAGTCATGACCATGAGCTGGAGGAGGTCTGCGGGTATAATGGAATGGTAGTGGTGAAACAGGGATAGTACGTGGAGCTGGTGGTGGTGGTGGTGGCGGTGGTGGTGATGGTACTGGTGGTGGTGGTGTCATATATATGGCATCGGTAGTCACTGGAGGTAGTTGTTGATCACCTGAGGATGAAAAATACATTACGGATTCAAAAAATGTAACATCTGCACTAATCATATACCGCCTACGCAAAGGATCAAAGCACTTGTACCCCTTTTGAGTTCTGGAGTACCCAACAAACACACACTTGACAGCCCTAGGAGAGAGCTTGTCAGTACCAGGAGACAACTGGTGGACAAAGGCAACTGAGCCAAACAAACGAGGAGCAAGGGAAAACAGATCCTTACCAGGGTAGATAAGGGAAAAAGGAATATGTTCATCTAGGACAGAGGACGGCATACGGTTAATTAGGTAACATGCTGTGAGAACCGCGTCACCCCAGTAAGAATAAGGAACATGACTCTGTATAAGAAGTGACCTTGTGACATCTAGTAGGTGGCGATGTTTCCTTTCAGCGATCCCATTTTGTTGAGAGGTATAAGCACATGATGTTTGATGGATAATCCCTTTTGATGAGTAGTAGTTGGCTAGGACATGAGTACACAGTTCTAGGGCATTATCACTTCTCACAAATTTCACAGATGTGGAGAAAACATTTTGAATTTCATTCAGAAAATGGATAATAATATTGCCTCAGATTTATTTTTCAACAAAAATACCCATGACACACGAGAGAAGTCATCCACAATAACTATATAAAATCTGTGTCCCTGATGATCAGGTACACGACTCGGACCCCAGATATCAATATAAAGTAACTCAAACTTGGAGGTACTACTCCGACCCGGACGACTGGGAAAGGTAGACCGGTGATGCTTTCCCAACTGACAAGCCTCACATTGGATAGATGTGTGAGGAAGACCCTGGGGTAACACACGACGCAACTTCTGAAGCGGTAGATGTCCAAAGCGCAGATGCCATAGTAGAGGAGATACTGGTCCAGTAGGAAGGGATGAGGTTCCAGCAAACGGAGTCTGATTTAGGCGATAGAGGCCTCCTTACTCATAGCCACGACCAATCACGTTGCCCGTAAGGATGTCCTGAAAAATAAGAGAAGATGGATCAAAAATTGCCCGACATTGTAAATCCTTCGTAATCTGACTGATTGATAACAAATTCATTGAAAAATCAGGTGCATGTAACATATTCTTGAGCTGCATAGAAGATGTTAGTCTAATCTCCCCCTGACCAGTGATGAGGGAATGTGTACCATTGGCAATGACCATTGTTCGGCCTGGAGGAATCTGAGAATATCCTGTAAGTAAACTCTGATCGCCACATAGATGATGTGCAGCGCCCGAGTCCATAATCCAAGGTAATGTATCTGATCTACTACTGGTAAACGCAATTATGCTACCTGAAGCACTGGTAGACGCAGAGGCAGATGCAGCAGCATCAGATTGACTCTCAGTAGTAGGTGTTGGGCCAGATGGGGGAATAATGCCCCTTAGACGGGCAACTAGACCATCGAACCGCTGATCCAAAGTGGCAGCAGATGGAGGCTCTATCTGCTCAGCGACTCGTGCAGATGCAGGAAATCCATGCTTAGAGTAGCATGTGTCTTCATTGTGTCCGACGCGATGACAGTAATTACATGTTGGCCGAGTGCGGCCTCCTCTGCCACGAGGTCCACGTCCACGGGTCTGATGATGAAATCCACGACCCCTGTTGGAGGCCATGGCTGAAGCATTCTGATTCGTGGCCGTGGAAGGGACGGTGATGCGGCTCAGTCTATGAAAGGCTTCCTCCATGGGAGGAATAGTAGAATCGGCCAAGATCTGGGATCGTGCCGCCTCATACTCTGGATCAAGTGCAGCAAGGAACACGCCCACCATAGTCGCATTCCGATACGTCTTCTGTTAAACTGGCGTGGCTGTCAGGGGCATGAAGCTGTATAGCTTCTCGAACATCCCTCGCAGGTATGTGTAGAGTGAATGTAGAGGGCGACTATTCTGCTTTATAGTGAATATATCATGCTGGAGTTGCAGAATCTTCGTCTCATTCTTTTCCTGAGAGTCTGTGGCCGCCAGAATGTCCCACATGTCTTTGGCCGTGGGCTGATGTAGAATGTCATTGGCAATCTCGATCGCCAACGTTCTAGATAACCAAACTTTGGCGTATGCGTCATCGGCCTCCCAAGAGGCATTGGCTCCAGTCTTCTCAGCAGGCTCTGCTTCGGTAAGAATGTGCTTCTTCCCCGTTGACTTCATCATACTCATGAACTGCATCGCCCACAGTTCATAGTTTGTACCGTCCATCTTTACAATAGGCGCTGGACCAGGAAAGGCGCCAATGGATGGGATATCCGCCTTGCTTTCTGACATACTGGAAACTGAAGACTGGGGCGATTGACTGAAGATAAGATTTGTCTACAATGACATAGACGGGTTTAGTTGCATGTGTAGACTTCAAGCAACTAAACCCATGTAGTTGACGGTGTGCGCTTTAGGGCTTAGCACACGCTTAGGGCTCTACGTTGCCCTCTGAACCACGCATGCACGCAAGGCACGCAAGGTCACGCGCTCAGTCGCGTAGCGTGAGGATGAGCGCGCAGTCGCGCGCATGAATGAGTGCGCTGGCGTATGCGCACAGGCGCAGGCGCGTGAAGATGAGCGCTAGGTGCAGCCGCACAGGCGCTCGCGCGAAGGTGCGCACAGGCAGGGGCGCTGGCGGATGCGCAGTGGAGGCGCAGAGGCGCCGACGGAGGCGCAGTCGGGGTGGAGGCGCTAGTGGAGGCACCGGCGATGAGAGAGAGGTACGCTAGGGTTAGGGTTTCGAGAACTCCGGTCTAGGACTGTCGCTCTGATACCATGTTGGGAAAAATGAACGAGATGTTTATTCCATCAGCCCTAGGCTCTCTTATATAGGAGAGTAGCCTATGGGTAAATTACATAAAGCATACAGCTGAAAATAAAATTAATAGAGAGATACAAAGGAAACTAATATATATGTTAACATCATCACCCACTAACTACAGTGTGTGTTTGCATTGTCCTCCTTCAACCGATTTCACCTTGATCTTTACCGCAATTTGAACTCACTTTTCATGTCCTCCTCCAGCACCGATGCATTGCTACACAACTGTTGCATCTGCTCCAAACTGCTCACAGCCCTATCATCCTCAACACTATCAAGCTTGGTAACTTCTCATGTGCAAGCAAACACATTTCCTCTCGCTTTGCATGAGTCCTCATCCTGTGAGAAATCAACATCTTTAAAGTCTCCAACCTTTTTAAAGTCACATCGGAGTTCATGGCCCCTTCATCTTACAATCCTCTTAGAAATCACTAACCAATGGTAGAAAACCTTCAACCAACAATCACGATACTCAAATATGAAGGACAATGAGGGATGATCCTCTAAAAACCAAGATCAAGGCATATTGTAAGAATGCATCCGAGGCAAGAATCTCACAGAGACCAACTATAAAAAACTGCATCTCCACAGACAACAGGAACAAATCACTATGAAACCTGGAGTTCAAATTCCACCATGTGCGCATATGAAACCTGGAGTTCAAATTCCACCATGTGTGCATGCATCTTGTGCCATCTATCACCTCAAACTGAAGCTCTTTGACCAAATACATGAAATTCAAGCCCCCCCCCCAAACTAAGTTTATGATCGAATCACGTTGAAATCACACCCAATAATCCACGACATAAAAGAAAATTGGAACCAAACATAACACAAAGCCCCCCTTCCCCGTTCGGACCATCCGAAGAACCATACATTTTATAATTATTTGTTAGATCCCCCCTTTTGTTCAATATCATGACGATAACAACAGAGCTTTCTCCCACATTAAATAGGGTCAGCTACATGGGTTTTAAGTGGTTTTCTCGCATCTTATCCTCGATCGAAGCTACACCAACTTTCTTTCTGATTGCATCATTCCGAATATGATCTTTACGTGTGTGTGTGTATGTGTGTCCACACATCCACCTTAGCATTTTCATTTCTGCTAATGCCTTCTCTGCACATGTCTATGGTTCACAGGCAACCATTCAGATCCATAGAGCATAGCAGGTCTCATGACTGTTGTGTAAAACTTTTCTTTGATTTGCAAAGGAATTTTTATATCACATAGAACAATAGAGGCTCCTCTCCACTTTAGTCAACCTACATTTATTCTATTAGTAACATCTCCATCAATTTCCCCATCATGTTGCAAAATAGATCCCAAGTATCTAAAGGAGTCTATCTTCTGAATGTTATCGTCACCAATCTTCACCTCGATTCCTTCAACATTGCTTCCATCAAAAGTGCACTCCATATAATCAGTCGTAGCCCTCTACTTATACGAAATCCTTTAGTCTCCAATGCATGTCTCCAGACCCCAAGCTTCTCATTTACTCCATCTCTAGTCTCATTAACCAATACAATATCATCAGTGAATAACATACACCAAGGTATCTCATCCTGAATGTGACTTGTCAACTCATCCATAATCAAAGTAAAAGGAATGGACTCAAAGTTGAACCTTGATCCAGATCAATGCTGATGTCAAAATAGTCGGTCTTCCTATATTAGATCCTTACACAAGATGAAGCTCTATCATACATATCATTTATGAGGTTAATGTATTCTCGTCTAAAACTCTCAACCAGATAAAATAATTTATGAAATTTAAATATTATAAAACAAGAAAACTAGATAATCAATCATAATGCATTGAAATGTTTACGTTGATATCTAGGTAGGTAAAAACCATGACCAAGTCTTCAAGCTTAGGACTTTCGATCAATTGAATCGATCAACAGTTTTATTATAGTATACTGAGTTATTTGTGTGGATAACTCAATCACATTCAAATACTTGGATAATACACCACTATGCTTCACAACTTTGGACCAATACACCAATTAATACCAACAAAACAAATACTGTGACAATGTCGACACTCGAGGATGGGCAAACTCTAACCGCCCTTAGACCTTTAAGATGGAGCAAACTAGCAAACTCTTATTATTCAAGAAACTGCAACACTTGGATCTAATACCAAGATTTTTCACAAAAAGTGTTATTTAGAAGGCAGTATAATATCTTTTGTTAAACCAGCAACAGATACATATTACTAGAAAGTTATATCAAGATTTTTTTTTCTCATGCCCCTCTAAAATTCTATAATTATAGTTATGCACCTACCTTTTTTGCAATATCAATTGTACCCTTACCCTCTTGGATAATTAATAGTTATTCCCCTCGAGTGAGTGGTCATCCATTCTCCTCCCAAATGGACGTTAACATAGGGGAACAAGTGTGAATGCTATAAAAAGAGAGGGGCACAAGCGTAATTATCAATTTATCATCCTCACTATCCTCTAGCAACATACATATGCCTCGTAATTATAAATAGAAAACATACATGATAATACGTACAATAATTGATAAGAAAGTTTAGAGCATGGGAGAGAAAATTAGCAATCCATATGTACATGTGTGTGGTTGATGAATCTCGTATTCATCATGCTAAAAGCCGCTAATTAAAACCCTGGCTTAACCATCCCAATAAAAATCACCTTTAATTCTTTGTTTTTATCTTGTACTATATTGTGTATAATTAACCTCTAATTACTTATATTTAATTTCTCTTATTTTTCTTGTATTTATTTTATCTTAAAAACCCCTGAAAATTAGGTAGTTTAATTGTCTATAAATCACTGACCTTTAAAAAGACTAAAAAAATACAAAAACATCTCAAAGATAAAAATCGATGTTTTTATCCCCCTTAAAAATACCCCCAAAAATAGCTATTGTACAAATGATCTCTTTTGGCTTTTTGACCAACATGAAAGTTGTAGATCTCGTCGAGACGAACAACTTTCATGTTTTGACTTTTTCCTAATTTTGCCTCTAACTATTTCTTTTCTATTTTTCTTTGTATTTTTACTTTGAATTTTTCTGATTGGGTCACGTGGCGCCCTCAGGGCCGCCCACGTGGCCCGCTTCCCCTTTTGCCACCCGGCGCCCATCTGGGTTGTTGGATCACTCCATCTCCGCCCCCATCTCCATCGTCCAACCTCGCTTCGCTCACAGCCGTCAGATCTGACTCTCAGATCTGATCTTAACCGCGCACATCCGCTTTAACATCAGCCGTCCGATCTTAATATCATCCAACGATTCCCCTCATGCCACGTCACCCTTTCACTCCAGCCATCCGATCAGGCGCACATCCTACGGTTCCTCGTCACGCCACGTCAGCTCAAGTCTACCGGCCGTTGGATCTTCACTCCCTCGCCATCACAACCATCCACGAGCGCCTAACTCACAGCCATACGATCATATCATCTAATCTGATTGTCGCCCTGCGATCGCGCTCCCATCCTAGCCGTTGGATCACTAGATCCAACGGTTGAGAGGTCGTCTCCTACCTCTGTAACCCCCCCCAGCAGTTTCATCTCGCAACCTCTCCGCCCCCTTCCATTTTTAGCCATCGCCTCCGGCCACCTCTCCCGCTCCTAACGGCCGCCCCGCGTAGCCCTATCTTCCACCTCTCTCGCGTAACCCCCTTCGACCATCTCCATTACTCCCTCATTCAGTCCTCGCCCGTCGAAACCTCCCTCTTCACCATATAACGGCCCAACCTTCGTCACCTATAAAAGCTGACCTCCGCTACCCTCAACCCTTGTCCACCATTTCTAGGCTTTAGCCCAGTCTCCCCGCCCCTCCGGTGACAGCGGAGAGGACGGGGCGTCGAGGCCAAGAAGGCTCCTGCCCGGTGTCGACCCATGGTCATTTTGGCCGTGTTGCGGCTGGTTGTACCACCGCCGAGCTCCGAGGTCCGGCTGACTTCGCTGGGCGAAGACCCCAAGGCTCGACTGAGCCTCAACCCAAGCCCATCCTCCGCCAGGGTTCCCCTTCCCGACGAGGTTTCCTACCCCCTTCTTTTCTTTGATTTTTCCCAAACTTATCACTCGCCGTTACCATCATCTGACGATATCACAAGCTTCGCCCGACCACTAGCATTCACGCGCACCCATTTCTTCCCTTCAGAACCCCACCGCGCTCCGACCCAACTCCTCCGTCATCACGGCGGAGGACTCCCCTGAGCCCCCACCTTCTCCACCTCCGCACGGCTCCCATTCCATTCCACCTCACCTCGCACACAATTGCACAAGCTTCGGCTATATCTAACGCTTGCAGGTACCTTGATTTGCCGGAGTTTACGTTGGAGCTCATTCGAGCTCTTCTCCTCTGGCGAGGCTCCATTGATCTTCCCCTCCGACCTGCCTCGGAGCCTCGCTGCGCTTCCCAGATCTTCGCCAACCCACCGGTTGTCTTCCCCAACCTTCAGAAGCTGATAGATACAACAGTGGAGCTAAGGGCAGGTCGCCGGAGCCCCGCCTTCTCCGGCGACCTGCGGAGGAGACGAAGGTACAGGTACCGTCCGATCATCGGGATCGGACGGTGATGAGGGCGACGCGTGGCAGACCCGAGCCTAAGTCCGCACCAACATGCTCGGGTCACCCGAACCGCGACCCAAGCCACACGACGCTGCCACATGGCCCGAAGCAGCCACGCCTCCCGAGCCTGGAACCTCACGTGCACCGCACGTGAGGGCTTGGGTAATTTACACGAAAACCCTGATATTTTAAAGAATTACATAATGGTCCCCACGCACGTGCCTTACGTGCGTGCCTGGGTATTTTACACGAAGGCCCTCAGAGTTTCTGGAAACTGCAAAAAAGGTCCCTGCGCGCATGGGAAATTTACACTTGGACTCAGGCGGTTTTTGGTATTTGCATTTAGGTCCCTCTAGGGACCTAAATGCAATATTTATCCTTTCATTTTTTGCATTTTTATTACAATTATGCCCCTGCATTGTTTTCTTCATAACTTGAGCATCGTAGGTCCAAATTGCATGATTTTATTGTCGTTTTGATCCTTGTTTTGTCCTCTACATCTTAGCATGTTTTATTTTCTCATTTGCTGCCGATTTAATTGAAGTGAATTTTTATGTGAAAAATGAGGATCCTGCTATCACTGTTCTTGCTGTGATTTGATGGATGTTTTTAATGTGATGATTAATACGACACTGATTTCAATTCTATTATGTTGCTCATAATTTTTAGGGTATAATTGTAGTCTTTAATCTGTATATAAATTATCTTGCATATTTGCTCATGCATCATTTTAAATTGCATAAAAATAAATAAATAAATTGCATGCATCATGGCTTTGCTTTGTAAATAGCATAGTTTTTCATATGGACCTAAAACTGAAATTAACTCATATTGTGCTTCTTGAATCAAAATTTGATAAATAAATTAAGTAGCCATTTCCCTGCGATCGACCTTGGTAGACTTGCCAAGTAAAAATATTCCACAGCATTCAAAGACTGTGGTTTTTGCTGAACCGAATTCGCCTCCTATACTACGACAATTTCACAATATTGTAGAGGCGGATTTCACGTTCATCAAATGGCGTTGTTGCCGGTGACACGGCTTAACTTAATTATTGAATTCTGATTTTATTTGTTGAATAATTTCAAATCTTTTAGGTCCTCATTTCATGCATTATTTTTGCATCTGCTGATTTAATTTCTCTGAGTATTCTAACATTTATCTTTTGTGGCAGGGCCCATGATGATCGAGGACGCTTGATCCTCATGGAGGCATGAAGTCGGGAGCTTCTGCTGAAGAGGCCGCAAAAGACATTGTGAAGGAATTTGAGGATTTTTATCAGTCAGATTGCATTGCATACTGTACAAAAAAACCCTTGCATTTGCATATTTACTTCTAGTTCTTGCATATTGTAAAAAAAAGGAAAAAGAAAAAAAGAGTAGATCACTTGATGATCTACCCCCCCCCCCCACACACACCTACACCTGCACATATACACTCACCCCCACCATTTGCCCCTGTATATCTCTCTCTCTCTGTGTATGTTTCACGTACACCCTCCCCCTCACCCTTGTATCATAAAACACCCCCCCCCAATTCAGACCTTACTTAGGCAATTTGTAGCCTAAGTATAGGGGGGACCCGCCTACTCATCCCTCTCTCGTACTGTCTTCTTGTACTTAGGTCGATTTTGACATGAGTTTAGGAGGATCCTCCTCAGTTCCGCTATATCACTCTATATTTGAATCAAGCCTTGGCTTCATGGCACTTGTGCTATGAGGACATAGCAAAATTTAAGTATAGGGGGTATACCGTATATTACTGTATATTTACTTTAGCCCTAACTCGCGTTTTTAAAACTTTTTAAATTTTATTTTCGAGCTGGGTTTTGGTAAGCTTGTGAACTGAGTTTTCTAAAAACCTTGTAAAAAATGTTTTATTAAAATTGATGGATTAATTTTTGTAAATATTCCTTTTCAAAAAAAATTAATTATTAAAAATTAAAAATCTTTCTTGGAATTTGACGCTGACTACTAGGTTTAGTAGACATTTTTAGTGAGGGAATCTCGGTCTCTCTTAGCAGAGTGGGTGGTTTAGAGGACATCGCATATGGCCCCGTCCTCAAGTAACACGGGTCTCGGCCCATACTTACCCCCATACTGGATGAGAGTGGATACTTTTATTTGAGCCTGGGCCAGTCATTGTCTCTCCGAGGAATTAAAAAAAATTATTAAAACCCATAAAAATCTGCAACAGAAAAAAATCACACAAAAATTCACTAACCAAGGAGTTGGTGTATTCTTGACACATCCACACTCACTCAAGGCTTGAGGATTTTGAGGACACTTGCTTTCTGTGATCTTGAGAGTCTGAGTTAACATGCCTTAGTCATTAGGGTTTTTAGCTTAAATATCCACACTTCCTTGGTTTGAAAGAGTTGAGCGCTATATTGCACTCTTAATCTATACCTTCAAGAAAAATATGATCACCACAGTCACTTCCACAACTGCATGATTGATGAGATGAGATGAGATATCACTTGAGGAACTGGGACTAGAGATTTGAGTTTAGACCCGATCTGATGATATTCGAGGATGGGATAAAGTTAATGAAGGCTGCAGAAAACCTGAGTGTCAGCAATACCCTAGCCAGTATGTGAACAAGATTCATATGCTATCTCTTTGATATTTACCTATGTGCCAGGGTGTGATGAAACTTAATGGAAATTGTTGATCAGTGTGCGCCAACTTTTGGTAAAAGCAGCGGAGCTAGCCAACAAAAGAAAAGAAATGTCAAAGAAAAAGCTCTAAATTCCAAAGACAAATTACAAATGAGCTTCCACCAATGGCGAGCGCTCCCAAACATTTTCAAAGTGTCCACTTGGACCAAGCGCTAATTAGGACCAAGGAGTCGGGCTGACACCACAAAAAGGGCCCTGCATCGTAAGCGATACAAGTCTGGGTGTCGAAGGTATCTTAGATACTCATAAAAGACACACCCCGGTGTACTTCCAGAATAAAAAGTGCAGACGACTCCAACTCTCTTGACGGACACATTGATCAACTGCATAAAAATTTACATGTGTTGAGTAAAAGGCACTCGAGAGGCCCCTTGTTCCAATGTGAGGGTCAGAAAAATAGACAAAATCCCATTACCTCCATCATCTGGCCGTCCATTAACATTTCAAGTCTGACAAACTAATGAGACCGTTGACTGAAGCAAGAGCAGACTTATTCCCTAGTATTGAGGATTAGGTCTAGAGAAGAGTCTTTGAGACTGCAACTTTGAGTGATGCATCGACTCGGCTCTCATGAAATGCAATACACTAAATGTCATATCCTTATATTATATGTACAAAAAGAGAGTTTGATAATCAGAGAAGTTGGATTCCTTCTGACTAAGGCTTGGATAAACCCAGAATTTTAGGATCTCTTAAATTAAGGGTCTTCGAAAGATTAAGCCTTGAATTTTTCACGCGCACTGTTAGGAATTAATCCGACTCCTTCATTCTTTAGATGCTCGAGGACGAGCATGGTTTAAGTATAGGGGTATGATGAATCTCGTATTCATCATGCTAAAAGCTGCTAATTAAAACCCTGGCTTAACCATCCCAATAAAAATCACCTTTAATTCTTTGTTTTTATCTTGTACTACATTGTGTATAATTAACCTGTAATTACTTATATTTAATTTCTCTTATTTTTCTTGTATTTATTTTATCTTCAAAAACTCCCTGAAAATTAGGTAGTTTAATTGTCTATAAATCACTGACCTTTAAAAAGACTAAAAAAATACAAAAACATCTCAAAAATAAAAATCGGTGTTTTTATCCCCCTAAAAAATACTCCCAAAAATAGCTTTTGTACAAATGACCTCTTTTAGTTTTTTGACCAACATGAAAGTTGTAGATCTCGTCGAGACGAGCAACTTTCATGTTTTGACTTTTTCCTAATTTTGCCTCTAACTATTTCTTTTCTATTTTTCTTTGTATTTTTACTTTGAATTTTTCTGATTGGGCCACGTGACACCCTCAAGGCCGCCCACGTGGCCCGCTTCCCTTTTGCCACCCGACGCCCATCTGGGCCGTTGGATCACTCCATCTCCGCCCCCATCTCCATCGTCCAACCTCGCCTCGCTCACAGCCGTCAGATATGACTCTCAGATCTGATCTTAACCGCACACATCCGCCCTAACATCAGCCGCCCGATCTTAATATCATCCAACGATTCCCCTCATGCCACGTCGCCCTTTCACTCCAGCCATCCGATCAGGCACACATCCTACGGTTCCTCGTCACGCCACGTCAGCTCAAGTCTACCGGCCGTTGGATCTTCACCCCCTCGCCATCACAACCATCCACGAGCGCCTAACTCACAGCCATACGATCAGATCCTCTGATCTGATCGTCGCCCTCCGATCGCGCTCCAATCCTAGCCGTTGGATCACTAGATCCAATGGTTGGGAGGTCGTCTCCTACCTCTGTAACCCCCCAAGCCGTTTCATCTCGCAACCTTTCCGCCCCCTTCCATTTTTAGCCATCGCCTTCGGCCACCTCTCCCACTCCTAACGGCTGCCCCGCATAGCCCTATCTTCCACCTCTCTCGCGTAACCCCCTTCGACCATCTCCATTACTCCCCCATTCAATCCTCGCCCGTCGAAACCTCCCTCTTCACCACCCCGGCCCAACCTTCGTCACCTATATAAGCCGACCTCCGCCACCCTCAACCCTTGTCCACCATTTCTAGGCTTTAGCCCAGTCTCCCCCGCCCCTCCGGTGACAGCGAAGAGGGCGGGGCATCGAGGCCAAGACGACTCCTGCCCGGTGTCGATCCATGGTCATTTTGGCAGTGTTGCGGCTGGTTGTACCACCGCCGAGCTCCGAGGTCCGGCTGACTTCGCTGGGCGAAGACCCCGAGGCTCAACTGAGCCTCAGCCCAAGCCCATCCTCCGCCAGGGTTCCCCTCCCCGACGAGGTTTCCTACCCCCTTCTTTTCTTTGATTTTTTCCAAACTTATCACTCGCTGTTACCATCATCTGACGATCTCACAAGCTTCGCCCGACCACTAGCATTCACGCGCACCCATTTCTTCCCTTCAGAACCCCACCGCGCTCTGACCCAACTCCTCCGTCATCACGGCGGAGGACTCCCCTGAGCCCCCACCTTCTCCACCTCCGCACGGCTCCCATTCCATTTCACCTCACCTCGCACACAATTGCACAAGCTTCGGCTATATCTAACGCTTGCAGGTACCTTGATTTGCCGGAGTTTGCGTCGGAGCTCATTCGAGCTCTTCTCCTCCGGCGAGGCTCCATTGATCTTCCCCTCCGATCCGCCTCGGAGCCTCGCTGCGCTTCCCAGATCTTTGCCAACCCACCGGCTGTCTTCCCCGACCTTCAGAAGCTGATAGATACAGCGGTGGAGCTAAGGGCAGGTCGCTGGAGCCCTGCCTTCTCCGGCGACCTGCGGAGGAGACGAAGGTACAGGTACCGTCCGATCATCGGGATCGGACGGTGATGAGGGCAACACGTGGCAGACCCGAGCCTAAGTCCGCACCAACAGGCTCGGGTCACCCGAACCGCGACCCAAGCCACACGACGCTACCACGTGGCCCGAAGCAGCCACGCCTCCCAAGCCTGGGACCTCACGTGCACCGTATGTGAGGGCTTGGGTAATTTACACGAAAGACCTTGATATTTTAAAGAATTGCAAAATGGTCCCCAGGCACATGCCTCACATGTGTGCCTGGGTATTTTACACGGAGGCCCTCAGAGTTTCTGGAAATTGCAAAAAGATCCCTGCGCGCATGGGAAATTTACACTTGGACTCAGGCAGTTTTTGGTATTTGCATTTAGGTCCCTCTAGGGACCTAAATGCAATATTTATCCTTTCATTTTTTGCATTTTTATTACAATTATATCCTTGCATTGTTTTCTTCATAACTTGAGCATCGTAGCTCCAAATTGCATGATTTTAGTGTCGTTTTGATCCTTGTTTTGTCCTCTACATCTTACCATGTTTTATTTTCTCATTTGCCACTGTTTTAATTGAAGTGAATTTTTATATGAAAAATGAGGATCCCGCTATCATTGTTCTTGCTGTGATTTGATGGATGTTTTTAATGTGATGATTAATACGACACTGATTTCAATTCTATTATGTTGCTCATAATTTTTAGGGTATAATTGTAGTCTTTAATCTGTATATAAATTCTCTTGCATATTTGCTCATGCATCATTTTAAATTGCATAAAAATAAATAAAAAAATTGCATGCATCATGGCTTTTCTTTGTAAATAGCATAGTTCTTCATATGGACCTGAAACTGAAATTAGCTCACATTGTGCTTCTTGAATCAAAATTCGATAAATAAATTAAGTAGCCATGTCCCTGTGACCGACCTTGGTAGACTTGCCAAGTAAAAATATTCCACAACATTCAAAGACTGTGGTTTTTGCTGAACCGAATTTGCCTCCTATACTACGGCAATTTCACATTATTGTAGAGGCGGATTTCGCGCTCATCAGTGGTGCACATGCAGTTTTCTTATTCACAAATTTAAAAAATAAAAAATTGTGATCGGATCCTAACAACGTGTCTACCAATTTCACCATGACAGCTTGCTTAATAGTGTTGAACATCAATCATAAAGTGAGCAGCAAGGGATCATTCTCCAACAATTGTTCAAGTCAAACGTAATCATGTTCCCCTTGTTGTTGTGCTTTGTAACCTCAACTATATCGTGATTCACTATGTGGTGAATGATATGGTACACATGCCGCCTTGGAGCTCAGCACGATGCCTCCTCATGTGACTCCCATGAGCATGACTCAGCATAAACTCAGTTGAAGGGGGCTCATGGGTTGCGATGGATATCCCCCCTGCTGAAGGCAACCCCTTCTTATACGTGTTGAAGGCTCCTACTCCGGTCGCTGTGCTGAAATCCCAAAAATACCCAACCACTTCTCCTCAGCATCAAGGCCAATCCTCTACATGCCACCAGCTCCACGTTCAGGACACCCTCCATTGCCAAACCCCTTATCCTCCTTTAAGAAGTCGAGGTCATGAGTAACCTCCCCCTAGGCATTTACATATCCCACCTCCCTCGCGTCCCCATATCCGATCCCATCTCCGACGACGAGCATCGTCGCATCTCCCTCGACCTCTCCCTCCTCTGCGACCCCTATGTTCTTTTCCTCACGAACCAACATCTGGTATCAACAACTCCTCTGCTCTCCTCGTCATGACTAGCCTCTACCATCTTGTATGCAACTGCTCCTACATGGTCGCCATCACCATCCACCAACTGAGCTTCAAAGTTCTCAAAGTCATGCTGCCCCCCCTCGCGATGAAACAAACGTGGCAATGAAGTCTCTGTGCACCATACATGTGGGAAAAGAAGATGAATGGAGGGAGGTCATTAAGAGGGATATGTATGTGGTTAAAGTTACATGGGCACAGTTGTCATAAGTTTTTCTTAATTAAATCTTCCTTTGTGTAAATTGTGGTTTGGTTCATTTAATAGACAATCAAACTAATTGAGGGTATAATTGTTAACGAGTTGGAAGATAGGGGCACAAGTAATATTTAAAAAATGATAGAGGCATAACTGTAATTGTAGAATCTCATAGGGGCACAAGTGAAACATTTCTATCAATATGATTAGAAGTAATACTAATATCTCTAATAAAATAGCACAAGTGGATAAAATAATACCACTTGAAAAAAACCACCAGTAGTGACGTCACCTGCAGGAAATATCTCTGACTAGTCATAAAGGAACTTGAGAACTTCAAGGTGATCGAATACAAGCCTTGAGAGCTTTAGCAACAACAACAGCAAAGCCTTTTCCCGCATTAAGTAGGGTCGGCTACATGGATTCTTTACCTCCATTCAAATCTATCTTGGGTCATTATAAGGCTTAAATCTAAAAAAATATCCCTTTGGATAAACTCATTCCAATACTTCTTGGGCCTTCCTCACCCTCTCTTAGCTGGCTCAACATCCCAAAACTCGCATCTCCTAACTGATGCATCAACCGACGTCCTTTGCAAATGGTTAAACCAACTTACACGATTTTCTCTCATCTTATCCTCAACTGGGGCTACACCAACTTTCCTTCTGATTGCATAATTCTGGATCCAATCTTTACGTGTATGTCCACACATCCAGCTTAGCAATTTCATTTCTGCTACTATCATTCTCTACACATGTCTATGATTCACATGCCAACATTCAGATCCATAGAGCATAACAAGTCTCACAATTGCTTTGTAAAAACTTTTCTTTGATTTTCAAAGGAAATTTCTTATCACATAGAACAGTAGAGGCTCCTCTCCATTTAGCAAATCTCGATTTATTTTATGAGTAACATCTCCATCAATTTCCCCATCATGTTGTAAAATAGATCCCAAATATCTAAAAGATCCTTTCTTCTGAATGTCATCGTCACCAATTTTCACCTCGATTCCTTTAACATTGCTTCCATCAAAAGTGCACTCCATATATTCAGTCTTAGCCTACTTATACGAAATCCTTTAGTCTCTCGAGACCTCAAGCTCCTTATTTACTCCATCTCTTGTCTCATCAATCAACATAATATCATCAGTGATTATCTCATCCTGAATGTGACTAATCAACTCATCCACAGTCAAAGTAAAAAGGAATGGACTTAAAGGTAAAACTTGATGCAGACCAATGTTGATGTCAAAATAGTCAGCCTTCCCAGACTGGATCCTTACATAAGATGAAGCCCTATCATACATATCCTTTATGAGGTTAATGTATAGGACATGTATTTGTCTCTTCTCCAAAACTATCCATAATATCTCCCATGGGACAGAATCATAAGCCTTCTCCAAATCAATAAAAATCATATGGAAGTTATTCCTTTTATCTCTATAAATCTCCATTTGTCCTTAGCAAGTAGATGGCTTCAATAGTTGAGCGATCTGGCATTAATCTGAATTAGTTTTCTTTTACTTCAGAAACTTAGTCTCAACCTTCTTTCGATTAAATGTTCTCAATTTTTCATAGTATGACTCATCAGCTTTATACATCTGTATTCAAACAATTTTAATATCTCACTTGTTCTTATAAATAGGCACTACGATACTTCTCCTTCATTCTTCAGGCATTTTCTTGCTTCGCCAAATAACATTGAATAAATTTGTAAGCCAAGTCAAACCACGCTCGCCTAGAATTCTCTATACTTATATAGGAATGCCACCAGGTCCTACACATTTCCCAGGTTCCATAACCATCAAAGCCTCCTCTACTTCCTTCCTTTGTATTCGTCTATAGCTTACACAATTCAACTTTCACTACTAGCTAGATCTCTCAAAGTGGTCTCTCTATTTCCTTCCCCAATGAAAAGTTTATGGAAATACTGCTTCCATATAGTCTTTATATCCTTCTGAGTAATAAGCATGTGTCCTTCCTCATCCTTAATGCATCTAACTTGATGAAGGTATTTGGTCACAAACTTGAATCTCACTTGATGCATGTGTCCTTGAGAGCTTTAGCATATTAGAATAATCATAAAGACCTCTTGGAATGCTCTTAAAATCTTTTTTGATGCTCTCTTGGAATGCTCAAGACCTTGAAGAACAAAAGGAGAGAAAAAATAAACAGCTATCGAATGTGTTGCTTTCTATCATATGTGGTGTCTCTTCCACTAATGGGTCTCGGGTCAAAAGTGGTAGTCAAGGCCCTAAATGTCGGTTTCGGTCACCATTTCGGTGACCGGTCAAAACGAATTTCGGTCGAATTTCAGTGAAATTTCAACCGAAATTTCGATCATTTTGGTCATTTTGGATTACGGCCCCCATATTTCGGTCATTTCGGCCATTTCGATCAAATTTCGATTTCGACTGGATATCGATATTCGACAGAAATTCGATTGAATTTCGCTCAAATTTGAGGCCATGGTGGTAGTGCCGAAACTTCAAAAATATGACCGTCGGAGACAAAACTAGTAAGAAATCATCAAGATTTATTTTGACGATCGATTAATCTGCATATGTTAATCGATGAGGCAAGGCCGATCTATCAAGTCAACATATATTGATTGATCAAAATTAGTCATTAAAGTATCTTTGAATTTGAATTCAAAAGATGATCGACCAGGGCTTTGAGTTGTTCGGTCGGGAAGTGATCGGACATAAATAACCAGTTGGTTTATCAGGAAGTGATCGATCAAAATTGTATCAAAAGCATATACGCACTGGTGGACCAATATTGAATGATGGTCGATCAGTACTTGCAAGACGATCGATCAGGAGTTTTGCTCCAAGATTGCTCTTGATCAGGAAAAGTCTCTCAAGTTTACAACTGATAATCAAATATACATGAACTTTGTAATACAATTACATAATAAAATAAAAAACAATATGAAACTTTTTGAATTAGGTCCTTGATTTTTTGATGTCTTCTTAAATAGATGAGTTGACAGACTGACTTCTACAAGTGATCATCCCTACCTCTTAATTTCGTTTCTTTATAAGTACTGTTAGAGCATGCATCAGAGATGGATAATTGGAATTTGGATCCCTCCATGGTACAATTAGCACAACCACAGATTTGGTCCTACATCGTATGCAACACAGATGGATAATTGGAATTTAGATCCCTTCATGGTACAACTACTACATCCTCAGGTTTAGTCCTACATCGTCTGTGTGTGGGACTTGGTCTTACTGGTGGGCTTATATAAGAAGCCCCACACCACCTATAACAGTTGAGAGAAATCAATAACAGAATACCCAGCCCTTGAGAGACCTTCTCCCATAGTTTCATCCCACTCCTTATAGAGCAATATTCTATATAAAATCTCGATGTTCGTCCATGTTTTATATTTCTTCTATGATTACGCTCCCGCATTCACATTTTCTACATGGTATCAGAGCAAGTTCAAATTTGGTGATTTTGTTCTTGAAGATTTATTATTATGTTCGATTTCTGGATTTGTTCTTGAAGATTATTATGTATTCGTGATTTGTTCATGATCTGTTCAAGCTCTAGAGATCGTCATCAACAATCCATGGTTTCTGATGAAACCTAAATTCTGTACCATAATTGCCAACATCGATCAAATAGTTTTCATCTTCAGTTTGTTCTAGGGTTCACGATGGAACTCTAATTCCACAAGATGGTGGCACGCTACATGGCATTTATGTCCAATCGTAAATCACAAAGAAGAAGCGAGGCGAAGCATGTGTATGATCTGAAGTAAAACAACTGAGACAATAGTTCTGAATGGATCGTCATAAAAGTTCCAAAGTATTCTCCGCCATCATCGACAACGTTGACCTGATCGGCTGCAATCTCCACGCAAAAGATAGGGTTTCTGAAACCTTAATTCCACAGTAGTTATGCTGATATTCAAGATTCTATCTCTAATTTGCATGACCGTCAACAGTGATTGAGGGTTGTTCCAAAAAACCCTAGTTTTCCATAAAGCAGAAGAAGCAAGAGTCGATGAAGAAGCAAGGCCCCATCCAACCCCAACGTCGATTCCAAATCCAGGAGGCTCCCCTCTCGTAGGCATCTAGAGCCAACTCCATGCGACTTCAGAAGCCATGTGTAATGCCTCTTCTCCACCGCAGTAAGAGAGGTGGTGGTGTCGAGAATCTATGCCTAATATATAGCATCTGTAGTTCGAACTCGTAGCGGCGCAACCTCCAACAGCCATTAGTGTCACCTCACCATGCACGAGAATTCTCCAAGCACTAGCGACCCCCCTCCCCCCCGCTCGACGGTGATGCTCGATTTCCATCCTCGTCTGCTCCTCTTGAGAAGTCCTTATACACAAGCGATAGCATTAGGCGTTGCACTTCCCTATCAGGTGGCAACGATCTCAGCGAAAAAATCGATGGGTTTTCTCTAGAACCCTTGACCAAAGAGTTTGGGTTCCCTCGTGGGAACCCTAGACGCACGCAAACTTGTTTTATATAGGCTTTGGGCTGCTATTATTTGTTTAAAAAGGGGGGGGGGCAGTTGCTTTTCTATTCCTTGAGGTCCAACGTGTCTGGTTTGTTGCCTTGTTTTTGTTGAGATATTTGTATCTCTTAATATATATTTCTCATTTCTATTTTCTTTATTTACCTCTCATGTAATTAACACAGGGCTTTTCTCCTATATAAGAGAGCCCTAGGGTCTCTTCTATGGTATGCAATTCTTTTCTCCCAACATGATATCGGAGCAACGGTCCCCCCCTCCCACGTTGTCGGGCCACCTGCAGGCCCTTTCCCCACCGCCGCCCAGTAGTTGCTGCAGCCTGCTGACCATGCTCCCCTACCGTTGGTTCCCTCCCCTTCATGACCTTGCTGCCCGTCTCCGATTCGTGGGTCGTTCCACATACCTCGGGTTGCAGTTCGCGCATTTCTGCAGGCCTATACAGACTGATTTTGTTTGGATTTCGTGATTTTCAACCTATAAATCACGTCTTCCGGCCCTAAACTACAACAAAGATTGACGAGGATGGTTGTATGAGTCTACAGGAACAATCAATCCTTGATATGATTGTGTAGACTCGCTCATAGTAGTCTACTCAGTTTTGTTCCGGATTGTCGACATTCTTTTTACCATGTCAGAGAACAAATGTGACGTTTTCTCATCGTTCGATGCCTTCAAGGGCCCGGCTCCCATCGTGAAGATGGATGGGACCAACTATGAGTTGTGGTCCATGCAGTTTCGCACCCTTATGCAGTGCGCCATAACAAGGAGCACATTTTGATGGATTCAAAGTCGAAAGACAAGCCGGGGGCTCATGCTTCTTCGAAGCAAGATGATGCCTATGCTTGGATTTGGCTCTCTGGGATGCTCACCACGGAGATTGCCAACGACATCGTCAATCAACCCACAACGAAGGCTATGTGGGACATCTTAGCAGACACATATGGGAAGGCCAAGAATGAGAGCAAGACTCTACAATTGCAGTATGATATATTTTTGACCAAGCAGATGGTCGACCTCTTCATGCCCACTTCTTGCATCTTAGAGGCAGTTTGAGCGTCTGCATAGCTTTATGCCTATTATACCAGCACTGAGCAACAACATGCATATCGGAATGCCACTATGACATGAGTCTTTATGTCATACCTTGACTCTGAGTATGATGCAGCACCTGCTCAACTACTTACTGGAGAGACGATACCTCCAATGGAGGAGGTCTACAAGAGGCTGAGCAGGATCACTGCTTCATCTACTACCATACCATGGCCCAGACTCCCTCTACTATGGCAGCTTCTCGCGGCAGAGGGGGTACTTCACAGTTTCGCATGCGTAGACCATGTGGTCAAGGAGGAGGATGTCAGCATGGCCCATGCTCACATTGCCACCGTCCACGTCATTCGAAGGAGATATTCTATCTGAAGCATGGGTATCATGTGTCTGCCCGTGTTGCTAAGCAGACAGAGCCTACTTCAGCTCCTGCTCATGATGCATGGTTTGATGATATTGTTTCTAGACTGAGAGAGATGATGACTACTCCTACCACTTCAACTGCAGGTTCTTCAGATGTCGCAGTTGCTGCCAGAGCTTCTTCGAGTTCATCAGGTATTACCGTACTTATGCACATATCGATTGTAGCAGTTCAGATTTGACTGATTGGATCATGGAGTCTTGAGCATCCCATCATATGTGTGGCGATCGAGCACGGTTCAAATCTTACAGGTCTATCCCTCTTGGTAGATCAATGGTGATTGCTAATGGTATTCATCTACCCATTGTTGGTCAAGGGGAGATTGTTCTAGATCCCTCGATGCATCTGCAGAATGTCTTACATGCTCCAGCATTTCAGATGAATCTTAGGTCTATTAGCTAGATTACAAAATATTTACATTGTCGTGACATATTTAATCCATCTTCTCTTGCGTTTCAGGACATACTCACGACCAGGCTGATTGGATGTGGCCGTGAGCAAAGAAGACTTTACAGGCTTGTCCATCCTCCGTGTGATTGTGTTGCTACCATTCCTTCTGGATCTGTTTCTCCTTTCATGTGGCATCTTCGCTTTGAACACCTTCCTCTACAGAAGCTGTGCCATGTTCTCCCTCAGATCTCTACTCGCACTACCTTGGAGTGTGAGGCATGTCAGCTTGGGAAGCACCATCGTTCTTCTTTTCCGAGTCGTTAAAGTCGTCACAGTAGTCAGTCGTTTAAGTTGTTTCATTTTGATATATGGGGTCCTAGTCGTGTTCCCGGTCATCAAGGACATCAGTTCTATGTGATTGATGTTGATGATTTTTTAGGTTATCTTGGGTGTTCTTGTTAAAAAATAAGTCTGAAGCGGGTCCTGTCATTAAATCATTTCTTATTGAAGTTAAGAACATTTTTTCTGCTAATGTGAACTTTATTCATACTGACAATGCCTTGGAGTTTCCCACTTTACAGCTATCTGATTTTCTCATATCTCTTAGAATTATTCAGCAGACTTCTTGTGCTTATACTTCACAGCAGAATGGTGTTATTGAATGCAAACACCGTCATCTTCTGAATTGCTTGATACTTGGTGAACCGTATGCCTTCCACAATCCTTGGAGAAAAGGTTCCTTTCTTGATTATGTCTCCCGAGAAGGACCTATCCTCACAGGGTTTTTGGGTCTGTGGCATTTGTCTGCAATTTTACTCATGATCGTGACTAGCTCTCTCCTAGAGCTGCCAAATGTGTTTGTTGTCTATTCTCGTACCCAAAAAGAGTGTAGATGTTTTGATCATGTAGGGAGAAAGTATTATGTTAGTGCTGATGTCACATTTTGAGTCTATTATGTATTTTTCCCCTACAAGTGACATGTTGTCTAACGTTGACTCTGGTGAGGGTGTTTTTGTTTCACCACCTCCGTTATGGCAACCAACTACACCCCATGTTGTGTCTCAGTCATCTCCACCCCACCTCCACCACCTCTACCTCTGTCTACCCTGACACAGTTCCTACCATGGTTTTACATTCGCAGGTCCTCTACTCGTCCCTCTGCTCATGCGCCTTCCTCGTCATCCAGCATGCCTCAGGTATGTAATGAACACATTGTTTCTACTGATGGCACTAGAGATTCGTGTGTTCCACATGATATTGTACAGGAGGAGTTGATACCAGAGAACAGAGAGGTTGATGACATGGATATACCTATTGTCTTGAGGAAGTCGCGTCGTAAATGTGCCACTTATCCTCTAGTTGCGCATGTTTCCTTGGACCATCTTTCGGAGGAGTACAAGAGGTTTGTTGCGGGACTCTCTATGTTACTATCCCGCAAACATATCAGGAGGTCGTACAGGATAGTAGTTGGAGACTTGCCATGGAGGAAGAGATGGTCGCTTTGTAGTCTCGTGGTACTTGAAGCGTTGTTTCTATTCCTCCAGGTGCCTCTATTGTGGGGTGCAAGGTGAAGCAACGGGCAGATGGCAGCGTGAAACGCTACAAGGCAAGGCTTACAACACATGGGTTCACCCAGACTTATGGGGTGGACTATCAGGATACCTTCTCTCTAGTGGCTCAACATTCGACACTGCGCATTCTTCTATCAGTTGTTGTTTCACATGACTGACCTCTTTACCAACTTGATGTAAAGAATGCATTTCTATATGGTGATCTACAAGACGAGGTATATATGCAGCAACCACCAGGGTTTGCAGCTGCGGGGAGTCTCAGAAGGTGTGTATTCTCCACAACGTGACTTACGGCCTGAAGCAGAGTCCGAGAGCTTGGTACCAGAAGCTCTCAGAGTTGATAGAGCAACAGGGATTTGCGCGGTCCACTGCGGATCACTCACTTTTTGTTCAGAGGACACAGAGAGGTATCATTGTTATTCTTGTCTATGTTGATGATATTATTGTCAGGGCATTCATTCAGCTGCCAAGGAGTTCCTAGGTCAGCAGTTTATGACTAAGGACTTTGACAATCTTCGATACTTCCTTGGATTAGAGTTCGTCAGTATCCAGCATGGTCTTGTGATGATCCAGAGGAAGTTTGTGACCGATATGATGATGACAATGAAGAGGTAGATAAGAGGATATACTGAGAGCTTGTTAGGAAGCTCCTATATGCTACCATCACCAGGCCAGACATATCATTTGTCGTGAGCAAGGTGAGTCGGTTTATGAAGCAGTCTAGGAAGGTTCATATGGATGTTGTCTGTATGATTTTGAGATATCTGCATGGGTTGCATATGCGGCCGCATATGCCCGTGCAACATGCAGATCGAACCGATTTCATGAATCGGTGCATTATGCGCCCTGGCCGCATATACCCTGCATGCTGCTCCAACGCCTACAACTTTCCAATCCTCTCATTCAGGTGTTTAATTCTGTAGATCTGCCTCCTCCATTCAATTATACGAATACGACATGCATTTGTATACAATTGCAATGCATTATACCAGTATATACATGCAATATTTTATGTTTATATCATTTATTGTTTTCATGAGTATATGCATTGTATCGTCGAATATTTTAATATATGCCGATTGAATTTTTGCTCATGTAATGCATGCATGTGTAATGAAGTTTTGTTATTAGGAATCATCTAATATGTAAAGTTTTTATGGCTAAATATTTTTTTGTAATTAAATGTTAGGAAATTAAAAGCATATGCTCAATCATCTAACATGAACCGTTTTCTTATATTTTCTTTAACTCCACTTAGATACATAAATTCAGTAGTAATGTTATTCATAGATATTTATTAATTTTTAAGTTTGAAAATAGAAAATCACGTAGAACCTCATATACCCTGCATATGCCCCAGCATACCGCTTATTCAGTATTCAATGACCTGTCCGAATGCATACGCATACTGCTTTCTTGAACATTGGCAGATGTAGATTATATAGGATGCTCTAGAGACAGGAAGTCTACTTTTGGCTTTGCTATTTTTGTTGGGAGCACTCTCGTGTCATGGAAAAGCAAGACGCAGATAGCGGTTGCCAGATCCAGTGCAGAATCTGAGTATAGGGCCATGGCACAGGGAAGCACAGAGATGATGTGGGTTAGATAGGTCTTGACTGATCTTGCTGTTGAGGTTCCTCTTACCATGCAGCTTTTATGTGGCAATCAAGCAGCTTTATTTATTGCCAATAATCATGCATTTCATGAACGGACCAATATATAGACGTGGATTGTCATTATACCAGAGACATGATCCAGATTGGTCTCATATCCACCTCCCACGTTTCTACTGGAGATCAAACAATTGATATTTTCACCAAGGCCCTTGCTAGAGGTCTGTTTCAAAGATGTTCCAAGCTGAGCATGATAGACATATATGCTCCAGCTTGAGGGGAAGTGTTGAGATATTTGTATCTCTTATTATTTATTTCTCATTTATATTTCCTTTATGTACCCCTCATGTAATCAACCCAGTGCTTTTCTCCTATATAAGAGAGCCCTAGGGTCTCTTCCATGGTATGCAATTCTTTTCTCCCAACAGTTTTAATGAGAAAGAGTGGGGGGGAAGAGCAGCCCCGACTGGGTTGTTGCAGAGAAAAAATGGTGTGTCACTTATTTTGGCCCAATTTGGGTTGATGCTACTGAATTATAAAAAAGAGAAGCTAAGAAAAAAATTGAGATGGCTTGTAAAAAAATGAGAAAGAAAAAAAGACAGGAAGGACAATTGAAAAAGGACTTTTTTTTGTTTGGAAAAAGGCAACTGTACAAAAAGAAGCAGTACGGAAGGAGAAAAAAGGAAGAAAACCAGAAAAAAAGAGATGGTCGCTTATAGAAAAAAATTGAGATTGGTTTTTGGTTCACTGCGTTCATTCTCTTCTCCCAACTTGATCGACGACATCTTTTCCATTAGGTATAGTAGAAAGGGGGAGTGTTACGTAGAGTTATCCAATTCTTCATATTCAGATGTTCAGATCCAGATTCTACTGGTTTCAAGCACTCCATGGTCGAGTGACCCATTTTCTTCGAGTTCTCCAGAGAGAGACTCGATTGCGGTCCATTCTCCAGTGATCATAAACTTCAATATGAGATCCTTCGAGGTTCCTATAAGAGAGAACCCATTTCGAGGTCCCTATAAGAGAGACTCATTTACATAGATCTGTGTATGGATAATTAATGGCATTCTTTGTTGGGCCCTTTAGAGATATGAAGCAATCTTCAGTCAAGTAGACATGTTATGGGCCCAGGGTTCTCTGACGAGGAGACTCATTTTCAGTTTCATAGACTATACGCAGTACAAAGCACACGTTCTCCAACGAAGAAACTTATTCCAGTTTTGGTGACTCTGACAGATGGAGTACAGAGTACATGTTCTCCGACGAGGAGACTCAATTCACACTCCACACCTTCAACTCCTCCTCACCAACACAACATGAGAAACAACATCCTCAACATGCAACCAATAAAGTATGCGTTGAGTTGAAATTGTCCGTAGTGTCGTGTATTGTGTGAGAGTGATTTCTTTGTACTTGTCTAAGCTGAGCACTGCATGCTCCAGCATGAGGGGGAGAACAAGAGTATGCGCAAAAGATGGGTAATCAGATCCCTCCATGATCCAATTACCACATTCACAGGTTTAGTCCCACATCGTCTGTAAGTGGGACTTGGTCTTACTGGTGGGGCTATATAAGAAGCCACACACCACCTGTAACATTTTAGAGAAAACAACAGAATACTCGACCTTTGAGAGAACTTCTCCAATGGTTTCATCCCTCTCCTTATGGAGTAGGGTTTCACGTAAAAGTCTGGTATTCTTCCATGTTTTATATTTATTTCTCTGGTTACGCTTTCGCATTCATCGTTTTCTACATGGTATCACAACATTTTCTACGAGTGCCACCTTTGCTTTTCAAGAACCAAAGAGAATGCCAAATCACCTCTCTTCAGACCAACTCTGACCCCAAACATTCCAAGTCGCGAGCTTTATTTGGTAACCTCATTCAATCCCAACATAATGTCACACCTAAATAAGTGACCATCTTCAATCAAGTCGGTTTACATCTTCTAGCCCAGTCTTTTCAAGCAATTCTACATCCTTGTCCAAAGATGCGGCGAGCCTTCCTTCTACAAAACCAAATTCTTTTAGTTTCGAACTTGTCAACATCCCTCACCCATCACGTTTCTCTTCTATAAAAAACTGAGAGTCCTTTACCTTCCAACCTTGCACACCATCCCCAAACCTTTTGATATTTTTAAAGGTTTCACCCTCTCCAAGCAATCGTGAGGCTTGATGATCAGATCTCTTCAAACAATAATGATCATATGGTTAAACGAAAAGATGATGATGTAGATGTTGCAGTTGTTAGTGTTCATCAATGATTTATGGTCTTACTCGTTTGACATTATTGTCTCACATGTTTGCCATAACTCCTCTTAGACATTCGAGGAGAGATTCAAAGCGCAATCATCACCATATCACGGACGTCGCCACCTCTAGGAACGCCAATATCTACCTCGTACAGGGAATTTAGCACCATGTCATTTTTCGTGTCATTTGTCAACCCAATAGGCTTATTACTTAAAACCAACGTAGGTAATATCGGTATCGGTATCGGCTACGTGTCGATACGATAAATAGCCGATATATCGAGATCATATTGCCCAAATCGGCCTGATTTTGTGAAGGAAATGGCCTTGGAAGAGCAAATATCGACCATATCAATGATATATCGGCCACCTGTCGATACAGATATATCGTCGATATATCACGATATGGCTTGTCATGCTTACAACTCAAAATAAAATATCTACAATCACCTATTGAAGATATCTCCCCAAAGTTTAGATATTGTTTACCAATAGGGACTTACATGACTTGAAAAGGACTTGAGTATCGCATTCGAAAGAGATACAGAGAATATTTGGATCTAGATCCAACCAAAAGCATTCTTGAACCAAGAAGAAAAAACAACTGCAACCATTCACTCCTTAGAAAAAGCAACGAAAGCATCGAATTGCACGAAAATCCTTGACTTGTCATCTCTTCCAAGATCAAGCCCTCGAATTCAGTGTCAGCTCATCTTCAGCAAAAGTCACCGACATCTCCTATTTCATCCAGGCTGGAAGTCCGCGTTGATGCCGCCTCATTCGCCATTAATGCCTTCTAGTGATCATCACCATATATGTATCGTTTCTTCCCCATTTTGTACCCTCTAGCATCTCCGACGTCCAAAAGTGGATGCCCTTCCCACGAAAAAGTCAATATCCATTAGCAAGCATGAAGACCCAACCAACTAAACGTCTACATCAATGATGAAGACTCAAAAAGGCCCATTAGAGGGGAGTTGCTCCAACTCCCCGCAAATACAACCATTGCCCAAACGGTGCCAAGATCCTAGCATCTTAAGGAAATCCCAACAATATGAACCCATAGATGAGAAGTAGTGACATCCGGAATCTACACAAACTCGGACCCGATCCGATTTGGGTCCGATTAACCCAATAAAGTTATCTGACAACATTAGACAACCAAAACCGAGTAATTGATTGTGAATCAAAAGTCGTTTGGGCGAAATCGACCAAAAATCGGTTGCTTCGTAATGCACGCCGCGAAAAAGCCGCGACGAAAAATCGGAAACCACGTTGATGCCGCCTCATTCGCCATTAATGCCTTCTAGTGATCATCACCATATATGTATCGTTTCTTCCCCATTTTGTACCCTCTAGCATCTCCGACGTCCAAGGGTGGATGCCCTTCCCACGAAAAAGTCAATATCCATTAGCAAGCATGAAGACCCAACCAACTAAATGTCTACATCAATGATGAAGACTCAAAAAGGCCCATTAGAGGGGAGTTGCTCCAACTCCCCGCAAATACAACCATTGCCCAAACGGTGCCAAGATCCTAGCATCCTAAGGAAATCCCAACAATATGAACCCATAGATGAGAATAGTGACATCCGGAATCTACACAAACTCGGACCCGATCCGATTTGGGTCTGATTAACCCAATAAAGTTATATGACAACATTAGACAACCAAAATCGACCAATTGATTGTGAATCAAAAGTCGTTTGGGCGAAATCGACCAAAAATCGGTTGCTTCGTAATGCACGCCGCGAAAAAGCCGCGACGAAAATTCGGAAACCGCAAAACGAACCGAGACCACCTAAAAATCCGATTCGACGAAACAAGACCAACGGAATTGACCGTTCGTCAATCGGAGGTCGTTTGATATCTTAATTTCGCAAAAGTTAACCATAGAACGAAACCGTATCTCGAAAATTTCGGGTATCCAAACACGATCAAAAGTATATCAATATTATACTCATTTTGATCGTATCAAATCGAGATATTTTGCGTTAAAATCGGAGATTCGAGGCGCGAGTACGGAGAATTTTGGTATCTCAATTAAGTAAGAGAAAATGGGTAAAATAAATAAATAAATAATTTGTTTTTACTGTACACAACAGTAAGCAGCCCACGTACAGCTTCCTTCACTCATCCAAATGGCACTCAACCTTTCCCACATGTCAACCTTGACTTCACTGCTCTTCTCTATATAAAGGCCAAGAAGACTACCCTTTTATTTCTATTCTCTTCCAATGCAAGCCGTAGGAACTTCTCCCTCCTTCCCCTTTACCCTCGTACTTTCCCCTCTTCTATTTCTCCTCAACCAAGAAATCACGGCCCTCATTCTGCTGGAAATCTCCACTGGAGAGCCCCAATTTCAGGCCCTTACTGCTGCTTCTTCAACCTAATAGAAGTCACTGCAATCCAGGCAGCTGAAGGCCATGGTGCTTCTCCAAATCCCTAGACACAGCATGCATGTAGATCCCCATTTGGAGATCTAATTAGGTACAACCCAATCCTCCCCTCTTTGCTGTCATGCATGGTATTTTAATCATGATCAATTCCCTAATTAATGCCCTTCTTGAGCAAATATGATAAAATATATAGTGACTTTTGGGTGTATTTATTTCTAAATTTTAGATCTGAAATAGGGATCTAAATTCAAGACTAAGAGAAAGAACGGGGGGTTTGATAGAATGTGATGACTTCTGTTATAAAAAAATTATGAAATTTTTTGGTTAAATAAATTTTCAGCAAGTAATCTGCTGTGCTGCTTGTATATATTATAACTCTAAAGCATTTGTGTAAATCTCAACAAGATTATTATTATCTTTAAATATATATATATATATAACAGGCAGTAACTAGTACAAGCAGTAAATACGAGACTGCTCTGGAAATTTTAATATTTAAATGTCCTGGAATCTACAGGAATCTTTAAGGTTGTACTCCCCAGAATTTGGAATTACAATGCAAGTCATGAGATGTGTTTTAATAATACATAGGTAAAAGTTTTCTTTTTCTTCAAAATCTGTGACATTTTATGTAGTAACAATGTTGATTAAATACAAATTTTAATGGTTGTTCAAATTAAATAAATGAATACTAATTCAATGATGAACTTTAATAAGTTTTATAGCTTTGAGGGAAAAAAAAAGAAAAAGAAAAAAATTGGAATTTCAACGCCTATCATTGAGATACGGTTTGGGCAGTAAGATTGTCAAGAATGTGTTATAGAACCTTCTCTTAGTTAAGTGTTTGTTATGTTTTAGTACAAAACTGACACTAATTAAGTATTCTACAGAATTTTCTATTGACTTATTGCTGCCGTTTCTGAATAATTTATCTACCATGTTCATAATTAAAACATAACACAAGTAAGGAACCCTTGTGGGCTTGTTGGTTAGAAAAGAGCGTTTATGTTTCAAATACATCACTAAAATCTAATACAAACCCGCCTAACTGACCATGATCTTATGTTATATACATATATATGAAAGAGAAGATTAGAAAAAATTATCACTAAAATACTTTATGATCAATCACTCTAGAAAAAAAAGAGATTTCTTATTTACTTAAAGGTTGATTAATATAATCGTTATTATAAGAATATAAATACAAAATAATTCAAATGAATCATTTATTACTTGACATTTGCAAGCGATATATTTTGGAGAAGGTAATGGTAATTGAATTAAGTTTTTGAAATAGTCATCATCTAAATTATGTCTTACATATATTCTTGTGAGATCCATGAAATCGGATTTTAACCATCAGTTTAGGCTCTTCCTTGATCGTTCCTACAAAATCTTCATCATCTAGCAATACCAATCATATATAAATACACATATGCTAACAAGAGAAAATATTGAGAATCATGGATCAAGTGAAATTGTTGGGAATCGATGATCAAGTGAAACTATTGAGAATCGGTGATGATTGCTATTTAATAGTGCCGATCTTGGTGAACCTTACACTTGACCAAGCGAGGGCGCGGCGGCCGCCAAGTGCGCGGGTCTAGGATCCCAGTCCCTTTTCGGTTTTTACGCGAGCTCGCAGTGTTTTTACGCTTCGTTGGGATCCCGACTTTAGACCAGTTCTGTTGACCCTTTGTTTTAGGATACCCAGACGGGGGATCCTCGGTTTTAGTTTTTCGTACGAGCTCGGTTGCCCGATACCGGTCGGGCTGTTTTTCTAGAGTGACTTTTCCGGGATGTCCCTCTCACCCGTCTTAGTGGCGTAGTTTTGGAGTAGACCTATCCCTCTATTGGACCGCGCTTCCAATTAGAGGGTGAGACGGAAGAGCCTTTTGTTGGCTTCTTCACCGCTTGAGTTTTTCTTTCGCCAACAGACTTGGCGATTCTACATCCAGATCATCCATATCTACATCATAGAGAGTTACTGTAAAGGTTTGGAGAAATTACAATTGAAAATTGAGATGATTGGGAGTGACTATAATCTATTTCGAAATCCTTATAAAGATCACAAATTAAGATGAGTAAATGGAAGTGACTATAATCTGAAAAAAAATCCATTAAGCTAGTGGACGTGTTAGGAACTTAGTTAGGATGCATTATACAACACCGCATGCCTACGGAGGCACCCCAACCCTAAGACTTTTCCCAAGTCTTAGAGTCATAGTGTGAGGTTTCACACGAACTAAGACCACAGACTATCCACTAGACTTAAGAATTTAATAAATCATTATATCTTCTTATCTCATCTTTCCCATCATCAAAATCAACAAATATGATCTCTAAGTAATATGAGAATAAAATATACTTACTTATGATCAATTAGTTATATTATAAATATGCGTATGTGGGAAATGTTGGGATAATGGCTAATCATGAGAGGTGCTTACTAGAAATTTGGAAACCTTTTACATTTGCAAGTAGAAATAAAATTAAATTGAGTTGTTCCACCTTTCTACTTGTTACTTTTGAACATATTAAATCCCTGTTTATGTTTATAAGTTTTTGGGAGGTACCAGCGCCCGCTGACGCCTCTTCTTTCCTAACATGTTTGGTAGGCAAACAGTCTGCTGTTTAGTAGCTATACATGGTTCCAGGAGACAAGGTCTATACCAGACGGTATGTGGGTTTTGTTACAGTTTTTAGTTCAATTGATATTGTAAATGCTTCTTCTCTTCAGTCAAATTTTTGGGATGTTGTATGTATAGACAGACATTGTACATATTGTAAAATCATATGAAAATTAATGAAATAAGATTTTGGTGCCAATTGTCTCTATTAACTTGTGGTTATGAATATAAATGTGAATGTCATATGTAGCTTCAAGCGTGAAAAATCTCCCCATAAATTATGCTTTTAATGTGAAAGATATGGAATTTCTGCGAAATGCGTAAACAGGTACCCAGATCCTCGGGGGTTCACATTTTTTGTATCAGAGCCGTGGTACCCTGATACGCACATTCGCAGTATTTAAATTCCGATCGCATTAAGTTCTCGGATAGCGACAGTCTTCCGACTTGTCGTGAGTTCGAGAAGGAAAATATGACATTCATATTCAATTACCACAGATGTCACCAATTTCATTAATTTTCATACTATATCCCAAGAAGAGAAAAAGCATTTATGATAAGTATCTGCGAATGGCACAGATTCCGCTCGACTATCTTTGTCGCAGCGAGCAGACATACCACCTACCAGGCCAGTCTGGTGTTATCGATGTCATGAGTGGGGACATTATCGATCACAATGCCCACAGGATTCTGATGAGCCTCAGCCACAACCTTCACAGTCGCAGCCTCAGGCACAACGCTCAGGGAGTTTCCGTGGCAGGAACTCCAACTTGAGGCGACCGCAGCAGAGACAGACGCAGAGTGTGGCAGGTTCCAGTGCCGCACCAGCCAGGCAGGGGCAGTTACATGCAGTTACAGAGGAGCAGGCACGTTCAACGGCAACTGTGGTGAAAGGTATGGTCTCAGTCTTGGGCCGACCTTTCCATGTTTTATTTGATTCTAGTGCGACATACTCTTTTCCTTCTTCGAGGTTGCTTGCTTCTTTAGGTAGAGTCGCAGAGACTCTTTCTTCCCCATATCACATCCGAGGGCCATGTGGCCAGTTGTTTATCATTTCCCTGATAGTCAGGCACTTGCCCGCACTGATTGGCGGACACGAGATGCTCGCAGATTGTCTACTTCTACAGCTTGATGA
The DNA here is from genome assembly GCA_037367405.1 of Ottelia alismoides. NCBI lineage: Eukaryota > Viridiplantae > Streptophyta > Magnoliopsida > Alismatales > Hydrocharitaceae > Ottelia > Ottelia alismoides. The sequence goes on along the minus strand of JAZKJV010005045.1, from coordinate 219,865 downwards.
GTTTCACTTGATTTTGGGTATGGATTGGTTATCCGCTCATCATGCGCTTGTTGATTGCTTTAGGAAGACGGTTGTCTTCAAAATTCCAGATCTACCCGAGTTTACTTTTGAGGGTACTATACATGACTCCACCATGGAGTACATTTCAATGTTGCGAGCCCAGCGACTTGTTGATCATGGTTGTGATTCATATCTTGCATTCGTTCAGGAGGTATCTGATCAGGAGTCGATGACACAGGACATCAGAGTAGTATCTTAATATCCATATGTTTTTCCTGATGAGCTACCAGGACTACCTCCTGAGAGAGAGATTGAGTTCGAGATCACATTTCTACCAGATACACAGCCGATCTCAATGGCTCCTTACCGCATGGCACCAGCTGAGTTGAGAGAGTTGAAGGTGTAGTTACAGGAGTTACTTGATTTGGGATTCGTGAGGTTGAGCACTTCAGCTTGGGGTGCTCCGGTTTTATTTGTCAAGAAGAAGGATGGATCCATGAGGTTATGCATTGATTACAGGCAGCTGAACAAGAAAACGGTGAAGAATCGTTATCCTTTGCCACGCATTGATGATTTGTTCGACCAGCTTCAAGGATCTTCGGTTTTCTCGAAGATCGATCTTCGCTCAAGCTACCATCAGCTGAGGATTAGAGAGTCTGATATTTCGAAGACCGCTTTCAGGACTCGTTATGGACATTGCGAATTTGTGGTGATGCCGTTTGGGCTCACCAATGCACCTGCGGCTTTCATGGATATGATGAACCGGATCTTCCGTCCATACTTGGACAAGTTTGTAGTGGTGTTCATTGATGATGTGCTCATTTACTCACGGAATGAATGGGATCATGCGAATGATCTACGGATTGCCTTAGATACATTGCGAGAGCACAAGCTATATGCCAAGTTGAGCAAGTGTGAGTTCTGGTTATCCCAGGTCTCCTTTTTCGGGCATATCATTTTCGGAGCAGGCATTGCAGTTGATCCTGCGAAGATAGATGCAGTTATGTCTTGGGAGCAGCCCAAGACAGTTACTCAGATTCGGAGATTCCTCGGATTAGCGGGCTATTACAGACGCTTCATCAGCGGATTTTCACGCATCGTCCGTCCATTGACACGATTGACGCAGAAGGGAGTTCCATTCATTTGGGACGATTCATGTGAGCAGGCCTTCTAGACACTGAAGGAGAGATTGACTACAACACCCATTCTTGCTCTTCCTTCAGGCACTCAGGATTATGCAGTCTACACAGATGCATCTGGAGAAGGTCTAGGAGCAGTGTTGATGCAGAGAGGACAGGTGATTGCTTACGCATCACTTCAGTTGAGACCGCACGAGCGGAACTACCCAACCCATGACTTGGAGTTGGCGGCAGTTGTTTTTGCCTTGAAGATCTGGCGCCGCTATCTATATGGGGTGAATTTCGAGATCTTTACAGACCACAAGAGCCTGAAGTATATCTTTGATCAGAAGGAGCTGAACATGAGACAGCGCAGATGGCTCGAGCTACTAAAGGATTATGATTGCACGATCTCTTATCATCTCGGTAAGGGAAACGTGGTGGTTGATGCACTTAGCAGGAGATCGCATGATGATGGTACGGCAAATTGGCTATATACATGGGATACGCTCACCACTTTGACTGACTGATATCCTCAGGAGAGCGCATCCATTTCTACCGTCGTGCCTCCACGATACAGTAGTCTTTGGGATCGTATTGTAGAGGGACAGAATACAGATCCTTGGATTTGTGATAGATACATGCGAGCCGTCAAGGACGAAGTTGATGATTTTGTTGTGGCAGAATCTATTTTATGAAAGGCAGGTCGTGTTGTTGTACCCAACGACGAGCAGTTGCGTAGAGACATACTTGATGAGGCACACAGTTCACGGTTATCCATCCATCCAGGCAGTACGAAGATGTACCGTGATCTGCGTCGACACTTTTGGTGGGATGGAATGAAGCGCGATGTGGCGCTACATGTTAGCAGATGCATGACCTGTCAGATGGTCAAGGCTGAGCACAGGAGACCACCAGGATTACTGCAGTCTCTCCCCATTCCTGAGTGGAAGTGGGAGAGCATTTCTATGGATTTTGTCACAGGCTTGCAAAAGATACCAGGTGGCCATGATTCCATATGGGTCGTTGTTGATAAGTTGACCAAGTCAGCCCATTTCATACCTGTCAACACGACTTATACTCCATCCAGATTGGCCAAGCTGTATGTGCAGAACATCATCAGACTACATGGTATACCACGCGAAGTGGTGTCTGACAGGGATTCGAGGTTTACTTCACATTATTGGCATCAGTTCATGTCAGCACTACAGACAGAGCTGAAGATGAGTTCTGCATATCATCCACAGACCGACGGGCAGAGTGAGCGCACTATACAGACACTTGAGGATCTACTTCGCGCATGCACTTTGGAGTGGAAAGGGTCCTGGAAGGACCATTTGCCTTTGGTGGAATTCACGTACAACAACAGCTATCATTCAAGTATAGGCATGGCACCATTCGAAGCCCTATACGGGCAGAGATGCCTCACACCTCTCAATTGGCGTGAGGTAGGTGATCATGCTTTATACTCCGTAGATCTCTTGGAGGAGACTGCGAGAGCTGTTGATCTTGTGAGACGGAGGCTTCTGACAGCACAGAATCGCCAGAAGAGCTATGCAGACCGTCGGAGAAGAGATTTGGAATTTCAGGTATCCAATCTTCTTCTCTTTCTTTTATTATAAGTTTAACTTAAATCTCACATACTAATAAAACTCCTGTAAATACAGGTTGGAGATTGGGTATTTTTGCGAGTATCTCCCATAAAGGGAGTGCAGAGATTCGGTGTTCGTGGTAAACTCGCACCGCGATATGTGGGTCCCTTTGAGATTCTTGCGAAGGTGGGGAAAGTGGCCTACCGAGTAGCCCTTCCTCCACATCTATCAACGATTCATGATGTATTTCATATATCCAACCTGAGGAAGTATGTCCATGACCCTCGACACGTCATCAGTTACGAGAATCTTGACGTAGAGCCTCACTTGACCTACGAAGAGAGGCCGGTCCAGATACTTGACTGTGCTGTGAAGAAGCTTCGCAGCAAAGAGATTTCATTGGTCAAGGTTTTGTGGCACCGACATGGCGTCAAAGAGGCGACATGGGAGACCGAAGCTGACATGCAGGCACGATACCCGCAGCTTTTCTGAGGTAATCATTAAAACAAGCATTTATAATTGGATATATGTTAAAATATATGGCTTGTTTTCTCTTTGAGGTTTTTATGGGATCAAAACCCTTTGAGGTTTTTATGGCCATATAAAATTTAAGACAACTAATAACCTTGACTCGAGTCTCGAGGACGAGACTCCCTTTGAGGTTTTTATATTTGTAACATCCGAAATCTACACAAACCCGGACCCGATCCGATTTGTGTCCGATTAACCCAATAAAGTTATCTGACAACATTAGACAACCAAAATCGACCAATTGATTGTGAATCAAAAGTCGTTCAGGCGAAATCGACCAAAAATCGGTCGCTTCGTAATGCACGCCGCGAAAAGCCGCGACGAAAATTCGGAAACCGCAAAACGAACCGAAACCACCTAAAAATCCGATTCGACGAAACAAGACCAACGGAATTGATCGTTCGTCAATCGAGGTCGTTTGATATAATTTCGCAAAAGTTAACCATAAACCGAAACCGTATCTCGAAAATTTCGGGTATCCAAACCCGACAAAAGTATATCAATATTATACTCATTTTGATCATCATTCTGAGACGATCAAATCGAGATATTTTGCGTTAAAATCGGAGATTCGAGGCGCGAGTATGGAGAATTTTGGTATCTCAATTAAGTAAGAAAAAATGGGTAAAAAAATAAATAAATAATTTGTTTTTACTGTACAACAGTAAGCAGCCCACGTACAGCTTCTTTCACTCATCCAAATGGCACTCAACCTCTCCCACATGTCAGCCTTGACTTCACTGCTCTTCACTATATAAAGGCCAAGAAAACTACCCTATTATTTCTATTCTCTTCCAATGCAAGCCGTAGGAACTTCTCCCTCCTTCCCCTTTACCCTCGTACTTTCCCCTCTTCTATTTCTCCTCAATCAAGAAATCACGGCTCTCATTCTGCTGGAAATCTCCATTGGAGAGCCCCAATTTCAGGCCCTTACTGTTGCTTCTTCAACCTAATAGAAGCCACTGCAATCCAGGCAGCTGAAGGCCATGGTGCTTCTCCAAATCCCTAGCCACAGCATGCATGTAGATCCCCATTTGGAGATCTAATTAGGTACAACCCAATCCTCCCCACTTTGCAGCCATGCATGGTATTTTAATCATGATCAATTCCCTAATTAATGCCCTTCTTGAGCAAATATGATAAAATATATAGTGACTTTTGGGTGTATTTATTTCTAAATTTTAGATCTGAAATAGAGATCTAAATTCAAGACTAAAAGAAAGAACGGGGGGTTTGATAGAATGTGATGAGTTCTGTTATAAAAAAATTATGAATTTTTTTGGTTAAATGAATTTTCATCAAGTAATCTGTTGTGCTGCTTGTATATATTATAACTTTAAAGCATTTGTGTAAATCTCAACAAGATTATTATTATCTTTAAATATATATATATATATATATAACAGGCAGTAACTAGTACAAGCAGTAAATATGAGACTGCTCTGGAAATTTTAATATTTAAATGTCCTGGAATCTACATGAATCTTTAAGGTTGTACTCCCCAGAATTTGGAATTACAATGCAAGTCATGAGATGTGTTTTAATAATACATAGGTAAAAGTTTTCTTTTTTTTTCAAAATCTGTGACATTTTCTGGAGTAACAATGTTGATTAAATACTGGTTGTTCAAATTAAATAAATGAATACCAATCATATATAAATAAATGAAACTGAATTTTAACCTCAGGCTCTTCCTTGATCGTTCCTACAAAATCTTCATCATCTAGCAATACCAATCATATATAAATACACATATGCTAACAAGAGAAAATATTGAGAATCATGGATCAAGTGAAATTGTTGGGAATCGATGATCAAGTGAAACTATTGAGAATCGGTGATGATTGATATTTAATAGTGCCGGTCTTGGTGAACCTTACACTTGACCGTGCGAGGGCGCGGTGACCCTCAGCTGGGCGGGAGATAGGAAGCCCGGTTCGGGCAGCGGCCGCCAAGTGCGCGGGTCTAGGATCCCAGTCCCTTTTCGGTTTTTATACGAGTTCGCAGTGTTTTTACGCTTCGTTGGGATCCCGACTTTAGACCAGTTCCGCTGACCCTTTGTTTTAGGATACCCAGGCGGGGGGATCCTCGATTTTAGTTTTCGTACGAGCTCGGTTGCCCGTTACCGGTGGGGCTGTTTTTCTAGAGTGACTTTTCCGGGAAGTCCCTCTCACCCGTCTTAGAGGCGTAGTTTTGGAGTAGACCTATCCCTCTATTGGACCGCTCTTCCAATTAGAGGGCGAGACGGAAGAGCCTTTTGTTGGCTTCTTCACTGCTTGAGTTTTTCTTTCGCCAACAGACTTGGCGATTCTACATCCAGATCATCCATATCTACATCTATATCTACATCATTGAGAGTTACATCTGAGAGAGTTACTGTAAAGGTTTGGAGAAATTACAATTGAAAATTGAGATGATTGGGAGTGACTATAATCTATTTCGAAATCCTTATAAAGATCACAAATTAAGATGAGTAAATGGAAGTGACTAAAATCTGGAAAAAAATTCATTAAGCTAGGAACTTAGTTAGGATGCATTATACAACACCGCATGCCTACGGAGGCACCCCAACCCAGACTTTTCCCAAGTCTTAGAGTCATAGTGTGAGGTTTCACACGAACTAAGACCACAGACTATCCACTAGACTTAAGAATTTAATAAATCATTATATCTTCTTATCTCATCTTTCCCATCATCAAAATCAATAAATATAGTCTCTCTAAGTAATATGAGAATAAAATATACTTACTTATGATCAATTAGTTATATTATAAATATGCGTATGTGGGAAATGTTGGGATAATGGCTAATCATGAGAGGTGCTTACTAGAAATTTGGAAACCTTTTACATTTGCAAGTAGAAATAGAATTAAATTGAGTTGTTCCACCTTTCTACTTGTTACTTTTGAACATATTAAATCCTTGTTTATGTTTATAAGTTTTTAGGAGGTACCAGCGCCCGCTGACGCCTCTTCTTTCCTAACATGTTTGGCAGGAAAACAGTCTGTTGTTTAGTAGCTATACATGGTTCCAGGAGACAAGATCTATACCAGACGGTATGTGATTTTTGTTACAGTTTTTAGTTCAATTGATATTGTAAATGCTTCTTCTCTTCAGTCAAATTTTTGGGATGTTGTATGTACAGACAGACATTGTACATGTTGTAAAATCATATGAAAATTAATGAAATAAGATTTTGGTGCCAATTGTCTCTATTAACTTGTGGTTATGAATATAAATGTGAATGTCATATGTAGCTTCAAGCGCGAAAAATTTCCCCATAAATTATGCTTTTAATGTGAAATATATGGAATTTCTGCAAAATGTGTCGTAAACAGGTACCCGTAAATAGGTACCCGGATCCTCGGGGGTTCACAAGTAGGAAATGGTGCATCATCCCTCAAACATAAGTGTCGCAAGTCAAAGCACAAACATCTCCCAAAACAAAATTAAATGACTAAGCTTCAACTTCGAGAGGCCCCGAATATAGACCTCAACTATTCCTTTCAAAAAAATACAGACCTCACTTCCTTTAAGGTTAACAACGTTGCCTTTGAAAGAAGAACCAAGTGTTTTCCCGGTCATCAATGTTGTCAACTAAAACACATCTGTGAGGGGAAAAGATCACACCACGACTGCACCCGACTTTGAGCAAACATGACTCATCGAACCTCTAGCCATTGCACGGTTATGCCTTGTGCCTTTTGTCATACAAGCAATGGAACCATGACTAGCCACATTACATATAAAACACGTCACGAGGTCCTTGCATGACAAAGCCAGCTAGTGGAGGGGCTCCCACATCGAAAACAACCACAGTCTAAGATACCTTTACACAGTCATTCCCCCCAACCTTCATCATATCCTGCCCTTCACTGTTTGACAACCACTACCACTACATCCCCCTCCTACAACCGATCTACCTCACTCTCCTCCAAAACTCATCCACCTTCTCCTTCCCTTTCTCTTGTTTTTCATCATCATACTCCGCTCACTCCTCCCAGCTCTCATACTCCTTTCCTTTCTCTAGCTCTTCACATGCCCGCTCTGCTCCCTTGACATTTTCTATGCTCATCGCTCATTTAACATGACTAATGATCGCATGGAAGTGTTTCCACAAGGAAAATGTTGTTGCACTTGTATTGATAAATGATTCTAATGATGGTTTCTTCTTTTCTTTTGAAGCAAGGGAAGGGGGAAACATGCATAGGTGTTTGCCCCACATTTAATAAAAACAAGGGAAATGAAAAAACATTATCGAACCCAATACTCAATGGGAGTATTAGCACGTCGGAAGATATTTTCTAGAAAGCCCCTGCAACAAACTGGGTCACCCAACACTCATTTCGATATAATGTTGATCCACACAGTTGAAACTACCCCAAACACTCGCACAAAGGAATCCCCTAAAGTCAAGTAAGCCATGTACCATCTAAAACATAATGAAGCCACAAAAAATCGCTTCCCCACGTCTCCGAGACCTATGATATTCCGCACAAACCCCATCATTTAGTACCCAACACATGCCTCGTTGTTGGAATCACACCCACCAATTTTGCAATAGTCTGATAAAAAATGTCAAATTTATATCTTCAATCTCCACAGTTGTCTTCTCGACTTCTTCATACCATTCCACATTTGTATCCACGAGACGTGTACCTCCTTTTTCTTCCACTCTTTATATCGTTTCAATTTCTTAAACTGATCATCCCTAGCCTCTGAGGTTGTAGAGGGGGTTTGTGAAGGCTCTGACACGACAACCCCCAAGCAATCACCCGCCTCATTGCTTGATAAATGATGTATCCAATTCCTGTCCACGTTCAAAAAGTCCAAAGAGCACTTACCCATATTTTTGCTAGTTTTTGAGGTGTGCACTGCAGTTCCATCAATTGTGGCAGCAATCTTTGAGGAAAGGATTATGCATGCTGAGGATTTACGCCCGTATGAAGAAGAAACATCTCCCTTCAAAGGTGGAAGAGACACCACAGTGAACATCATCGAAACTGCACTGACGATCCATTGACATTCTAATAAATGTTAATAGAAGATGCCTTATATATCTCGATTGTTTTGAAAAGCAAGGGTCAGATGAATGAGCTTCAGCTCTATGTTAGGTGTGCCCTCACAACGAACTCATAGTCTAGTTGGGTTCCAAGCAGTTTCATTTATGGTTTTGGGGCCCTCATAAATTGGCATCTCTGACCAGACTCAACAACGAAAGTGAGTCGACAGGCATGACAAGAAGTAATTCCATGGGGCTTCGGGCATACTCTATATATGAGGTCTGTTGAAAGAAAGAAAAGGTTTCAAACTACTACTTTGTTTAGATCCAAAGATACCCTCGAAGACTAGATCTGAGTAAACTGCAGAAAGAATATTATCTAGTAGATGACATGTTGATTTACAAGTGAAAGAAACTCTTGGGTCTGCCGCAACAACTACGTTGCTTTCTCCAGTTGCCCCTCCTGTTGTACGAGGAGCAGTCCACCACTCCCCATGATGGTACCCACCATGGCTCTTCCAGTCCCATGTGGTATATCCCTAGTCGTAGAAAAACTCCCCGTCCCACCCTTGGAATAGTAGAAGGAAGAGGGCTCACAAACCATTCTCTGCCCATTGCAACGCACGAACGAGTCCTCTAATTTATCCAAAAGCAATGGGATTCGAACCATCCTCAACTTGAACAGGGATCCGGAATGAACCGGGATGATGGGTTCTAGTCGACCCTCCAAAGGTAGTCCCCCTTTCAGATCTGGATCTGGACTAACCTGGCCTGCAGAGACATCCGTAAACAAACTGCCACCTCTCTCACAAGCCATTTCTTTCAAAACCCTAACCACATTTAGGTTTTCCACCTCCAGTGCATCCTATGAACTCTGGTACTCACCTTTAACTTTGGCCAAATCAATCACGGACTCCTTGATAATCGCAACATCCAACCCAATCCCGATGCGAACTTCACTCGCCCCTTCCAACTTTGCAACTGAAATCTCCGGCGAAACGACACCACCTCCACTCGCATCAAAATATGAGATCGTAAGTCCGGCGACCATGCATTGGCGGTGGAGGAGGGCATCACTCCTCTACATCAAGCTTGAAGGCCATCTTCCCCACCTTTAGAGGCAAGACATCCGGCAAACAGTCCCTCAATCTGACCGCTGCAACCACTGACAACAAATCTGAACTGGGAAACAGCCCATTGGAGATGATTTCCACCACTTCTCCCACATCTTGAAAAGCTTCTTTCAACAACCAAACATCGCGAGAGAGGAAAGGAACCCCTTTCAAGTGCAGCATCGTCTTTTCATCTCCATTTTGGCATCAACACGAGGCACTCTCCACTCCACTTTCCTTGACATCTGGTCACATGCCAATAGTGTCTTCATCTAGCCTCTCGAAAGACCATGAACACCAGCCCCTCTCCCCCTCCCCTCCTGGCAAACAATGTCACCCATGAAGGATGTACCCAAAAGAGCCCTAGTCTCTACCTCACTCACCTTAGCAAACGAGAGCCTCGAGTGGCCTACAACAAACCCTCTTCTCACCCCCTCCCTTGACTTGAATACCCTTCGAGTTACTTCATTAAATGAAAGCCCTTCCCTGACTGATGCTTTTTTCACAGCAGGTCCCAAATATGTCACGTCAAATGAAGGGAGAAACATCATCGAAGCCAGAAGACCACGAAGGGCCAACGAGCACACATCACGACGGTGACCGCTACGCTCATAGGAGAAACACATGACCTATGAAGAGCAGGAGACCGCTCGATGGCCATGCACCCACATCTAAAGTATTGTGGGCCCAAATGCGACTTCTTCCTATGAGAGACTGTGTGCCAATCAATGTCCCATGTGCGTCGGTTGATAGTGCTTCCCGACTCCACTCCCTCCCTTCGAACAATGGCACTCCTCTCTTGTTCTTCCTTGTGATGTCGGGCGTCATCTTCTGCTATGTCCTCTTCTTCGTCCCCTTCTCCCCCACTCATTTCCTTCTTTGATCAACCCTCGATTCTTATTTATAACATAGTGAAGTACATGTGGAAGGCTGATGATCACTTTGTGTGTTGAATAGATGTAAAAGTGATTAGCCAAATTGTGGCTCTTAAGAACTAGACAGTTCTATTTAGTCCAAAATGGTTTTCCAAAATTACACGATATGAGCATGCTTTCTTCAAATGAATAATATTAAATAAATACGGAAAATATGCAATGAAATGATGCATTGATGATAATCATGATTTAAGTTTATCGCAATAGTTATTAGAGGTAGGCATAGGCTAATTTCCTTTTTTGATTAAACATGTGACTAAAGGCATTATGTTACCTCCCACATTGTTAGAAAATCGGAAGCGGAAGCGAAAACATGGAACAAGAATAAGAAATATGAACAGCGGAATTTACGTGGAACCCTACTCCGTGAGGAGCGGGATGAAACCACGGGAGAAGCCCTTAACGGGGCATATGCTTCATTGCTTTTTCTCATCTGTTACAGGAGGCCTGGGGCTCCTTATATAGCCTCCACAGGGCCTCCAAGTCCCACAACTGGATGATGTGGGACTAAACCACTGGATGGGGTAAATGGATCCTGGAGGTATCCATTTACCCATCTACAACTCAATAGGCGCACTACCAAATACTCCAACACTCCCCCTCAAGCTGGAGCATGCAATGCTCAGCTTGGACAAACAAACAGAAAGTAACTCAACTCACATTACATGACACAACGGACAATATCAACTCAACGCGCACATGCTGCAGTCGAGGACGTTGCTTCTCATGCTGTGCAGGTGAGGAGGACGAGTGTGAGTCAACTGAAGACTCGGAATCTGACCATCGAGTCTGAACTGCGCCTGAATTCTCCTCGTCGGAGAAATGGGTCTCTCCCATCTGGCTCAGAGAATGGTGCATTGCTCTGGTGTACCTATGATACCACATGAAAACCCTTGCCCTCAAGGGAATGGTCCTCTGCTCTGGAGTCCCTATGGCTCATATGAAATCTCTGGCCTGACAACAAGAAGAATGATGGGGACCATTGACAATGATGGCAACATATGCTCATCTGAAAAATGACCGCAAACTCGTGCGTGTCTGAAACTGGACTCGGAATTAATCGTCGAGTCTGAACAACTGTAGAGTCTGGAATCTGAATGGTCTGGAAATCTGCCTGTGAATCTCGAACATCTGAATATGGCTGGAAGAAGACCTGTGACTCTACATATACTCCCCCTTTCTCCCATACTTGTCGGAAAACATGGACGTCGACCAAGTTGGGAGAAGACAAAGAGATACATAAATGGGGGAAAATAAAACAAAATAAGCCGTTACAAATTTTTCGGCTTCTCAAATCATGAATTTTGGCCGTTTCTTTTTTTCGGCTATTTTTTTGCATTTTTTTGAAAAATTGCATACGGCTTTTCTTTGTATGCGACTCTTTCAAAGAAAACTTTTTTTTGACCATGCATACAGCTTTTTCTTGTACGCGCCTCTTTTTTTTTGAAAAAATGCGTACGGCTTTTTGCTATATGTGCGCGCCTTTTTTTTTTTGAAAACTGTACGTCTCCCCCCTTTTTTAATTAAAAACAGCCTAGCCCACTTGGGCTCAACCATTCCCCTCTCCCTTTTCTTTAATAGCAGCCCGCTTAGGCTTTCACGTAAATAACACATACATTTTTTTAAAAAAATAAAGAACGGGCAGCCCTTAGGGTTCCCACGAAGGAACCCCATTTTCAACGCCAGCCGCCCCCTTGTAGATTTTCCCTGTATACCGCCGTCGTTGCAGAGACTTCAGGAGGAGAGGGCGGCGCCGCCTGGATGTTGCTGCTGGAGGCGCGTGCGCGGGCGCCTGGAGCACGCCGCGAGAGGAGTCGGGTCACGCCGCCAGTCAGGAGATTCGGCGGTGGAGTTCTCGATAGGGTTGAGCGTGTATCGATGCGTTTGGGTCTCGTCGCCGCCAGTACTCGCATGAGAGGAGGACGTCGCGCAATCGTCGGAGCCTGCTTGCGCGTCTGGGAGGAGAGCCACCTGCGTGCCTGGGACCTTTGGGGGTTGCGCACTGCCTGGCACCTGCTGGGATTTGGCGCAAAGGCGGGTCATCACCTGCTGCTGCGGAGTAGCGGCACGCCTAGGGTTTGAGGGGTAGTCGCCTATTGGAGGTGGGACCACGCGCTGCCGCGAGACTGGCAGAGCCTTCTGCCTGGATGATGTGCCCTCGTGAATCGCAGGAGAGGCGCCTAGAACTTGGCCTCGCTTGTTGATGGAGAAGGAGGACCGTCTGGAGGGCTCCGCCATGGGAGATGCGACATTTCTGGAGATGCCCGAGAGCGGCTCTAGGAGCACAGCGCCTGCGAAGATGCAGGACTTCGCCTGGGCCAGCGGCTGAACAGAGCAGAGCACGCCACCGATGAATCTGGATCTGTAGATGGCGGCCCCCTGGGTGAACACAGATCAAAGTGGAGCCCTGGATTAGGACTTCGCGGCTGAAGATGAGGCCCGTAGGAGATGCCGCATGCCATGCCTGGAGATCGAGATTAGGGTTTCGTGTGAAACCCTAGAACTTCTTGAACAGGGATCTTGAATATTAACTTCATGAAAATAATCTTCAATAACAACACATCAAAACTCGAATCTCGAAAACACGAACAAGATAAATCTTCAAGAGTATTTCCTCGAGAAACGAACCCGCTCTGATACCATGTTAGAAAATCGGAAGCGGAAGCGAAAACATGGAACAAGAATAAGAAATATGAACAACGGAATTTACATGGAACACTACTCCGTGAGGAGCGGGATGAAACCACGGGAGAAGCCCTTAACGGGGCATATGCTTCATTGCTTTTTCTCATCTGTTACAGGAGGCCTGGGCTCCTTATATAGCCTCCACAGGGCCTCCAAGTCCCACCACTGGACGATGTGGGACTAAACCACTGGATAGGGTAAATGGATCCTGGAGGTATCCATTTACCCATCTACAACTCAATAAGCGCACTACCAAATACTCCAACACACATGTTATGAATATATAATGATTGTTGAGTATCTAAGATAGGATTTGTTACTTTGATAACTTAAACATCGTGACAAAAACACCAACGGATGTCTTTTGTCCAAGACTTGGATCTTATTATTGTGCTACGATCATCACAGTCTTTCATGGCTTAAGTCCTTTAGATGTCAAATCCAAAATCCTGACTCTATGTATTATCATAACAAAAAACACATGCCTTTACAGATGCATATATCAAATTGAGATGGTTTATCATTTCAATTAAGATGCTATGATGGATAGAGAGCTGCTAGTTCTTTATAGCTTTGGTCTAAAAAAAGGATCAACCAGCCGACGGCAGCTGATACTATAATCGAGCAAGAAGAGCTTTACACAAATTTCAAGTTAATTTGTAATTTGATGGTATGGGGTAGCACCGTAGCAGATCATGCTTCACCGTACAAGGAAAATAAATAGAGGATTGCAGTTGCCTGTTATGATAGTCCTAATACTAGGTTTTATGGAGCTTATATAGCTGCTTGTGTTTCTAATGGATCCTGGTATGTTTCTCCAAACAAAAAATTCCAGCCAAGGTAGTAATAGATGGTGGAAACTGTTGGAAGAAAATCCATCCATTAAAAGAGATCCCAGGGCTCTCTTATATAGAGAAGAGCCATGGGTTAATTACATAAGTGATACCCAAACAAAACATAAAATATAATTATAATACGGTGAGATATAAACGTCTCAACACTCCCCCTCAAGTTGAAGCATAAATATTAATCATGCTCAGCTTGGAACAACATCTCTGAAATGGACCTCTGGCCAGTGCCTTCGTGAATATATCTGCCGTCTGATCTCCTGTGGACACATGAGAGGTGGATATAAGACCTTTTTGGATCATGTCTCTAGTGTAATGACAATCCACCTCGATATGCTTTGTCCGCTTATGAAAAGTTGGGTTATTGGAAATAAATAAAGCTGCTTGATTATCACATAAAAGCTTCATAGGTGGAGAAACCTCAACAGTAAGGTCGGTTAATACTGATCTAACACACATTATTTCTGTACATCCTTGTGCCATAGCCCTATATTTAGACTCAGCACTAGATCTGGCCACCACTATATGCTTCTTGCTTTTTCATGAAACAAGTGAGCTGCCTACAAAGATAGCAAACCCAGAAGTCGACTTTCTGTCCCTGGGACAACCAGCATAATATGCATCTGCACATCCTGTCATCTCAAGTGATGCATCCCTACGGAACATAAGGACAGAGTCGGGTGAAGTCTTCAAATACCTCAAGATCATGTGGACGACATCCATATGCACCTTCCTGGGTTGCTCCATGAACTGACTGACTTTGCTAACTGCAAAAGCAATATCCGGCCTGGTAATGGTGGCGTATAGGAGCTTCCCAACGAGCTCTCTATATCTCCTCCCGTCAATTTCTTCGGTGTCCTCATCATACAATCTCATGCTTGCATCCATAGGAGTAGAAGCAGGTTTGCACCATGTCATACATGTCTCAGATAGAAGGTCCATAACAAATTTCCTTTGATTCATCACGAGTCCACGTTGATTCCTGGAGAACTCTAATCCAAGAAAGTAGCGAAGATGGCCAAGGTCCTTAGTCGCAAACTGTTGACCAAGGAACTCCTTGACAGTAAGAATACCCTGCTCATCATCTCATGTAATGACAATATCATCCACATAAACAAGAATAGCCATGGTACCTCTAGGTGTCCTCTGTACAAACAGTGAGTGGTCTGCAGTAGACCGTACAAACCCCTTTTGCTCTATCAACTCCGATAGCTTTTGATAACAAGCTCTCGGAATCTGCTTCAGGCCATAAATCGCCTTGTGAAGTCGGCTCACCTTCTAAGACTCCCTCTCAGTAGTAAATCCTGGTGGTTGCTGCATATATACTTCCTCCTGGAGGTCTCCATAGAGAAAGGCATTCTTGACATCAAGTTGATATAGAGTTCAGTCCCTGGAAACGGCAACAGATAGCAAAATGCGCAGTGTCGAATGTCTTGCTACTGGAGAGAAGGTGTCCTGATAATCCACACCATAGGTTTGGGTGAACCCCCGAGCCACAAGCCTTTCTTTGAGTCGATCGATACTGCCATCGACCCTTTGCTTGACCGTGAATATCCATTTGTAGCTCACAATAGATGCTCCTGGTGGAGGTAAGACAATGCTTCATGTGCCACGTGATTGCAGAGCTGCCATCTCTTCTTCCATAGCAAGGCACAGACTCCACACGCCAAAAGGGCCACCAGCTTTCCCCCAAAAAAGGGGGGATCAAAAAGCAAATCCAAAGAGGGTTTTCCTGACTAGAGATAGAGCATCCTATAATGACGTCTTTCTAGGTCCCAATACACCCAATACTGTCCTGGAGCGCCTCCTGATACGTCTGTGGGATATTAACAACAGATAATCCCACTATAAACTTCATGTAGTCCTGTGAAAGATGATCCAAGGAAACATGTGCAACCATTGGATAAGTGGCATTGGCGACAAGGTTTCCTTAGAGCAATCGGTATCTCCAGGTCATCAGCCTCACAGTCCTCTGGAATTAACTCTTCTTGTTCATTATTCAAATCTCTAGTGCCATCAGTAGAAATAATATGTTCCTGATATACCTGAGGCATGGTGGATGATGTGGTAGGCGCATGAGCAGAGGGGCTAGTAGAAGACCTGCGAGTATAAACATGGGGTAAGAATGTAGATTCTTTGGGAGGAGGTGGAGGTGGCGGTGGGGGTGGGGGTGGGGGTGGGGGTGGGGGTGGAGGTGTTGGAGACCGAGGTAATCACACGGAGAAGATGGAGGTGGAGGAATCACAACATCCTCTCTGGATCCAGTATTAGACAACCTGTCACCTGTAGGAGAGAAATACATAATAGATTCGAAAAATGTAACATCAGTGCTCACATAGTATTTTCTCCCAACAGGATTAAAACATCTATACCCTTTTTGGGTACGAGAATAACCAACAAAGATACATTTGACAGCTCTAGGTGAGAGCTTGTCATGGCCAGGAGTAAAGTCATGGACAAAAGCCACCGATCCAAAAACACGAGGTGTAAGAGTGAAGAGTTCCTTTTCGAGAAACGCAATCGAGAAGGGACTCCTCTCCAAGAATAGTGGATGGCATGCGATTTACCAAGTAACAGGTGGTTAGGACTGCATCCCCCCAGAATGAATGAGGTGTACTATTGTGAATCAACAAGGTCGTCGTTATGTCTAAGAGGTGACGATGTTTGTGTTCTGCAACCCCATTTTGCTTTGATGTATAAGTGCATGAAGTCTGATGAACTATGCCCAGAGACTGGAGAAATTCTGCCAAATGAAGAGTAGAAAATTCAAAGCATTGCCGGTACGAATGTATTTGACTTTAGCAGAAAAGACGTTGTTAATCTCAATAAGAAAGAGTCTTAATTATAGCACCTGCTTCAGACTTATGTTTAAGCAAGAAAACCCAAGAAAGTCTAGAATAATCATCCACAACAACAATATAAAATCTATGCCCCTGATGATCAAAATGAATCAACTCAAAGGACCGACTACTACTACAACTGGGACAACTCGGAAAGGAGGAGCGATGGTGTTTCCCAAGCTGACAAGCTTCACAGTCCAAAGTAGTACGGGTAGATATTTGCGGGAGAACACGTATCATCTTCTGAAGAGGAAGGTGGCCAAAGCGAAGATGCCATAGAAAGGGCGAGACAGATCCAGAGGGAATAGAGGCCACCCCAGGTCCCCAGCACATGAAGGAACTGCAAGTTTGTACAATCCTCTCTGCTCACAACCATGAATAATCATCCTTCCAGTTAGTATGTCCTGAAACATAAGAGAAGAGGGGTCAAAAATGGCACGACAGTGTAAATCTTTTGTAATCTGACTAATAGACAAAAGATTCATTTGAAAGTCTGGAGCATGTAAAACATTCTGAAGATGTATAGAAGGGGCTAAAACAATCTCCCCCTGGCCAACAATGGGTAGCCGAACACCATTTGCTATGATCACGGATCGCCCAGGAGGAATAGTCCTGTACGAGGAAAACTGTGTCCGATCTCCACACATGTGATGAGCTGCTCCAGAATCCATAATCCAATATGTCACATCGGAACTGCTGCTATTGGTAAGCACATATGAAATACCTGATGAACTGGGCATTGCTCTAGCGGTGGCCGCTGCATCTGATGGTCCTGCAGTCTGAGTCACAGGAGTAGTCACCATTTCTCGAAGTCTCGAGACAAGATCATCAAAACGTGCATTAGTAGTGGGTGCAGGTGAAGAGTCAGTCTGCTCAGCAACACGTGCAGATGCCGGAAAGCCATGCTTGTGAAAGCATGTCTCCTCTGAGTGGCCAGGATGACGACAATAAGAACATGGATCACGCTGACGGCCTCCACCTCTACCACGAGGTCCATGACCACGGAACTGGAACACACTGCCTCGTCCACGAGAAGCAGCCATAGCCGAGGATGTTGGTTGCGGCATGGATGTAGGTGTGGTAGTAATCCTGCTCAGCCACTTGTAGACCTCCTCCATTGGTGGTATAGTCTCGCCAGTCAGAAGTTGAGTACGAGCGGCATCGTACTCCGAGTCAAGGGATGATGGGAAAACTCCAGTCATAGTGGCATTCTGATACGCCTGTTGTTCTTCCACGTTGGTAGTAATAGGCATGAAGCTGTGTCAACGCTCAAACATGCCCTGTAGTTGAGAGAAATGTGCATGGAGCGGTCGACCATTCTGTTTGGTCGAGAAAATGTCGAACTGCAACTGAAGAATCTTGCTTTCATTTTTCGACTGCCCATATGTGTCTGCCAGTATGTCCCATATAGCCTTTGCAGTAGGTTGATTCACAATATCATTAGTAAACTCCGTCCCGGAGAGCCATATATGCGTGTAGGCATCATCTTGTTTCCACGATGCATTCGCCCCGGTCTTGTCCGCCGGCTCGGAATCAGTCAGAATGTGCTCCTTAGTGTGGCACTGCATAAGGGTACGAAACCGCATGGACCAAATCTCGTAGTTGGTCCCATCCATCTTTACTATAGGGGTCAGGCCTTTGAAGGTACCAGACGAGGAGAAAATGTCACCCTTGTTCTCTGACATGGTAGAAAAAGAGCCAAAAGCCCGGAACGACTGAGGGATGAATCACATAAGGTTGTCTACAGAATCATAAGAAGGGTAGGTTGTATGTGTAGACTCATACAACCATCCCTACGTCACGCGCGAGGTCTCCGGCCCAAGAGAAATGCCCTAGCATGCGCTACTGCAGTCTGGACTGACTGCTGGAATCGTCGGGCTGCGCCTGGCGGCGCTTACGGCGGCGCGTGGAGAAGCCCCGGTGGGTTGCGCAGACCCTGGAGGCAAGGGGGGGCTTTGCCGCTGCTGCCCTGGGAAGGGGGGCGGGGGTCCCCTGGAGGCTTCAGGTGTGCGCTGGAGGGGCTGGGGGCGGCACCGGAGAGGCTGGTGTGCGCGTCGGAGGGGGTTGGTGGGCGGCGCCGAGAGAGAGAGGGGGGGCGGGTGTAGAGTTATGGTTTTGGGGTGGGATACCGGAACCCCGATCTAGGATCGTTGCTCTGATACCATGTTGGAAGAAAAATGATTCATCCATTAAAGGAGATCCCAGGGCTCTCTTATATAGGAGAAGAGCCATGGGTTAATTACATAAGTGATACCCAAACAAAACATAAAATATAAATATAATACGGTGAGATATAAACCTCTCAACAAGAAACTAACAATAAAAGAACGGGTAGGTTTCAAAGGATCCTAACACGATTTTTACAAATACACTTCCATGAACATAAATAGCATACACTCTAAAACAACTATGTATGACATTGATAACTCCAACTCAAGAAGAGTGTTACCGTTGTTAGTCTGATAGCACAGATTTTACAAGTTTTCCTTCTATGCATTTTCATTTTTTACATACTTCTGCATACTTTTGTTTCCAGTGACTGCTTGTCTCGATTTATTATGTTTTTTTTTTGAGCCAAGATTTATTATGTTAATAACTGTGATATCTTAAAAAATTGAAATGATGTGTATTTTTTCCTTAAAAAATGTGTACATAAAATATCTATTATATTACACTTCAAAAAAGAATGAGTGAATTGCAAAGCTTACCACACCATCACTGCTGAGGGGAGTGCTAATCTCATGGTTGGGATTACATGCCTCAAAGACTCCATTGAGAATCCTTCCCATGTATATTGGAAACTTTTCGAGAAGTTTATATAAGAGACTAACATCAAAAGTGATATCCATAGAGATACTGAGGCGCCCAACGATGTCCCCTTTAACCCAAGGCAAAAATACATGTACCAGTAAATAGGTCAAACCAACATGAAGTATAAGAGGAAGTACAGAACATATAACCAGTGGCATCACTATACTTTGCGTCTGAAGAAATCTCAAAATGCACTGTAGGAATCCATAAGCAAATAATCCAGGAATGAGATATGTCAAATAGACGGCAGCCACTTTCGAAATTTGAGGATCTTGATGAAGAAAAACCAATACTTGCTCAGAAAAAAACCACAATATGGATATGATGATTGAAAATACAAAAGATATAATCAGTGATGACTGTAGATGGATTCCGAGCATCCCTATAAAGTTTTGCTCCAAAATTTTGACCACAAAATGTTTCGAGAGCCCCACTGAGTCCAAGCTGCATAATTAGAAGAAAAAAGCTGCATAATTAGACGGGAAAATTGAAACTTATTTTTAGATTTAATCATATAATAAACAACTATATTGAATATTTCTCCAATTTTATTTGCTTGTAAATAAAGATGAGAACAGCCTCAAAGCCAAAGAAGCCGGGGATACAAGGACACAAGCATGTGTGCATGCACGGGCACGCATCTTTATGACAATTTTGACCACCAACTGGAAATCAATTAGCTACATCTTTCTGATTTACTTCAAATAGTGAAACTCAAGAACAGAAACTTAGTGATGATATGCTTGAGTAACGACTATCAAGGACAGCTATGAGGTGATTTCATCGAGCTCAAAGCTGCTCAACCATTCGCTGAAAGGTGACATGACATGTTAGTGGCAAAACTGGCATGATATTGTTGGAGCATAAGTTGTATGCGCCTATTGAGTTGTAGCAAGGTAAATGGATCCTGGAGGAGATCCATTTACCCCATCCAGTGTTTAGTCCCACATCGTCCAGTGGTGGGACTTGGAGGCTCTGGAGAGGCTATATACGGAGCCCCAGACCTCCTGTATCCATTGAGAAAGTCAATAGAGAAAAACGCCCCTTAGAGGGCTTCTCCCGTGGTTTCATCCCGCTCCCGCTCCTCACGGAGTAAGGTTCCACGTAAAATCCCGTGTTCCATGTTTTATATTTCTTGAGATTATGCTCTGTTTATTGTTTCCGCTTCCGCTTCCGATTTTCTAACATGGTATCAGAGCGGGTTCGATTCTCGTGGATTTGTTTTGTAAGTTTTTCTGTTCGAGATTCGATTCAAAGAGAGGTGTCGGATCATTTTTTATCATATTCGGAGTTCTGTTCCTGAAGATTATCTGGTTCAACCATTATTCGAAGTTCTAGATCTATATGATTTATGTTCAAGATCTAGATCTGGAATTCCTGTTCAAGATCTGAACGGTGATAGCTTCTCCATCGCAAGAGCGGCTCTTGCCGCATCTTCTCAACAAGCCGCAACCCTAGTAATCAATGCGCATCAGGCGCAAGCTTCAGCCATGTCGTGATGGCACAAACAATGCTGCACCTCTTCAGGAGATGCATTGCATCGCACCATCTATCTTCCAGGAGAAAGCGGAGGTGCCGCTTTCTTCGAGTTCAAGGCAGATCCGGGCACACTTAGTAGCGCACCCCAGACTCGGTTGCACATCTTCGATCCACGCCTCCAAGTCCAGGGAGGCGACCTTATAGGCGAACTCCGGGTGATTCCCCTTCGGGCCGCGCCTCCAAACGACACAGTGGTGCTTCCCGATGCCGCTGCAGCCCCTAGGGCTCCAGGCGGAGCCCTCCTCCATGCGCCATCACGCTCCCAGGCGAGCCCCAGGGGCGGCGCACACCCGCGCGATCTCCTCAAAACCCCTCCGCAGATCAAAAGGCTGTAGGCGATGAGCCCCTCTCTTCCCTTCTCCAACCTCGCGGCGCCCCTCTCCTCCTTGCGCCGCCAGACAACAACCCCAGTGGCGCATCTCCAAGAGATCATCTTCTCGCTCCAACAGCGGCCTTCGCGACAACCATCCAGGCGGCAAAGGCCGGAGATCTCGCGCGATCCCCAGGCGTAGTTCTCCCCAGTGCGCGATGCCATCTCCAGCCAAGCGGCGCGACTCCAGGCGGTAGAGCTCCACCGTGTGGCCAGGCGGTTCCCATCTGTGGGTCCGCCCGATCTCCAGGCGAAGGCGAACACTCCTCCTTGCACGATCCTTCCTCCCGCGACTGAAGAAGTGACACCCCTCACCCTAAACGGCGGCATCCAGGAAACCCCAAGGGTTCGTTTGGTTGCAGGGTTGGGCAGGGTTGGGGTACTCCTGTGAATAGTAAATTGTGAGGAGGATTGGAAGGGTTAGAAGGAGGGGCACCTCGAGGTACCCCAATCCAACTCTGCCCAACCCTGCAATCAAACGAACCCCAAGGGGGCGGCGGGCTTCGAACGAGGGGTTCCCAACTGGGAACCCTAATGTCCACGTTGAAAAAGGGAGGGGGCATGATTGTTCTTATTTAAAAAAAAATGCTGTAAGCCCAAATGAGGGGCTGTATAAAATAAAAAAAAAAGAGGAGTGAGGGATGATGAGAAAGAAAAAAAAGGGGGTCCTGTGTAAAAAAAAAGAGGCGCGTACATCGGAAAAAAAAGCCGTACGCAAAGCAAAAAAATGGAGGCTTATAAAAAAATGCAAAAGCCGGAAAAAAAAAAGAAAAAGAGAAAAAATGTTTTAAAAAAATGTTGATGAAAAGCCGAAAAAAAATGGCTTAAAAAAATGTTTCAAAAAAAATTGAATGTTTTGAAAGATGACAAATGTGTAATCGGCTAAGTGGTTTTTGTTTTATCCCCATCATTGTTGTCTTCTCCCAACTTGGTCGTCAACCATGTTTTCCGACAAGTATGGGAGAAAGGGGGAGTATATATGTAGAGTCACAGGTCTTGATCCAGATCCAGATTCAGATGCCAATATCCAGACCAGCCAGTTGATCAGACTCTACGGTTGTTCAGACTCGACGATTGATTCCGAGTCCAGTTTCAGATACGCACGAGTTTGCGGTCATTTTCATATGAGCATATGCTGCCATCATCAGTTCGTGGTCCCCATCATTCTTGTTGTTGTTCGGCCAGAGTTTTCATGTGAGCCATAGGGACTCCAGAGCAGAGGACCATTCCCTTGAGGGCAAGGGTTTTCATGTGGTATCATAGGTACACCAGAGCAGTGCACCATTCTCTGAGCCAGATGGGAGAGACCCGGTTCTCCGACGAGGAGACTTCAGGCGTAGTTTTAGACTCGATGGTCAGATTCCGAGTCTTCAGTTGACTCACACTCCAGCCCGTTCGTCCTCCTCACCTGCACGACATGAGAAGCAACGTCCTCGACTGCAGCAATGTGCGCGTTGGGTTGATATTGTCCGTAGTGTCTTGTAGCATTTAGTTGAGTTTCTGTCTGTTTGTCCAAGCTAAGCATTGCATGCTCCAGCTTAAGGGGAAGTGTTGGAGCATAAGTTGTATGCGCCTATTGAGTTGTAGCAGGGTAAATGGATCCTGGAGGAGATCCATTTACCCCATCCAGTGTTTAGTCCCACATCGTCCAGTGGTGGGACTTGGAGGCTCTGGAGAGGCTATATAAGGAGCCCCAGACCTTCTGTATCCATTGAGAATGTCAATAGAGAAACACACCCCTTAGAGGGCTTCTCCCGTGGTTTCATCCCGCTCCTCACGGAGTAGGGTTCCACGTAAAATCCCGTGTTCCATGTTTTATATTTCTTGAGATTATGCTCTGTTTATTGTTTCTGCTTCCGCTTCCGATTTTCTAACAGATCTATTTCTGCGTTTTCTCCTGTAAAGCGGAATAAGAGACCTTGGAGATGGACGGGTTTGGGGTGTTACCTTTGTCTAGGAAACATGCGAAACAATTGGTGCAAATCTTCATGATTGAGGAGGAGAAAGCTGTAGTTTGGAATTTGAATGTGGATGGCGCCCCTGGTCCAGATGGCTTCCCTTTTTTTTTCTTTCGGGAGTTTTGGTAGGTGGTGAGGAAGAATGTGATGCAGGTTGTGACGGAGTTTGGTGAGGGAAATGCGGGCTTCGAAAGGATTAACAAGGTGCTCTTTTTCCTTCTACCGAAGGAGGTGTCTGAGAGGGTGGAGGATTTCCGTCTGATAGCTCTTTCTAACATTGTTGGAGTATGTGTCATATGTAGAGATGGGTAATTGGATCCCTCTAGGGCCCAATTACCACATCCACTAGTTTAGTCTCACATCTACTGTGAGTGGGACTCGAGCATACTGGTGGGACTATATAAGAAGTCACACACCCAATGTAACAGTTGAGAGAAAGCAATACAGAATACCCTACCCTTGAGAGGCCTTCTTCTGTGGTTTCATCCTGCTTGTCACGAAGTTGGGTTCCATGTTAACTCTCGGTCTTCTTCATCTTATTTACCTATTTATCTATGATATTACACTTCCGCATTATCATTTTCTACATGGTATCAAAAAGGGTTCGATTCTCGAGGATTTATTTTATGTTCGTGATTTGTTCAAGATCAAGTTCTAGGGATTCTTCTAAAACTTTAATTATGCACAATTCGCCAACAATGATCAATGTTCATAGTCAGATCGATTTTAGGATTTTGAAGAATTCATTTTTTTTAAAAAAATATTTTGTTCAATATTCATTATTGTTTGAAGGGATGCAAGAGAAGCTGAAAATTAAAAGAGCTTGCTTTAAAGTTATGTCTAAGGATAAAACAGATGAACTGTCACTACTACAAAATAGCGAAGAAGGCGGTAAGCGAAGCTAAGTCAAAAGCTTATGAAGTTTTGTACAAAAATCTCGACTCTAAGGAGGGCCAGAAGGATATTTTCAGGCTGGCTAAAGCAAGAGAAAGAAAGACCAAAGATCTTTCTCAAGTGAGATACATTAATAATGAAGAAGGCCATGTGCTTGTTTCTCAGAAGGATATAGAGACTATCTAGTAGTCTCTATATCCTTTGGAAGGAAATAGAAATACTTCCACAAGCTTTTCATCGGGGAAGGAAATAGAGAGATCTGGAAAATCTAGCTAGTAGTGAAAGTTACTTGAATCGTGCAAGCTATAGACGAATACAAAGGAAGGAAGTAGAGGAGGCTTTGAAGGTTATGATACATGGGAAAGGTGTAGGACCTGATGACATTCCTATTGAAGTTTGGAGAGTTTTAGGTGATCGTGGTTTGACTTGGCTAACAAATTTATTCAATGTTAGTCGACGAAGCAAGAAAATACCTGAAGAATGGAGAACAAGCATCGTGGTGCCTCTTTATAAGAACAAAGGAGATATCCAAAATTGTTCAAATTACAGAGGTATCAAGCTGATGGGTCACACTATGAAAATTTGGTAACGTGTGATTGAAAGAAGGTCGAGGCAAGTTTCCAAAGTAAAAGAAAACCAATTCGGATTCATGCTAAGTCGTTCAACTTATGGAAGCCATCCACTTGCTGAGGAGAACAATGGAGATTTACAAAGCTAAAAGTAAGAACCTCCATATGATTTTTATTGATCAAAAGAAGGCTTATGATTTTGTCCCACAAGAGATATTCTGGAGAGTTTTGGAGAAGAGACAAGTATCTGCCATATACCTTAACCTCATAAAAGATATGTATGACAGGGCTTCATCTTATGTAAGGATACGGTCTGGGAAGGCTGACTATTTTGACATCAACATTGGCCTACATCAAGGTTCAACTCTGAGTCCATTCCTTTTTACTTCGATTATGGACGAGTTGACAAGTCACATTCAGGATGAGATACCTAGGTATATGTTATTCACTGATGATATTATATTGATTGCTGAGACTAGAGATGGAGTAAATGAGAAGCTTAAGGTCTGGAGACATGCATTTGAAACTAAAGGATTTTGTATAAGTAGAGCTAAGACTGAATATATGGAGTGTACTTTTGACAGAAGCAATGGCGAAGGAATCGGGGTTAAGATTGGTGATAACATTCAGAAGAGAGATCCTTTTAGATACTTGGGATCTATTTTGCAACATGATGGGGAAATTGATGGAGATGTAACAAATAGAATAAATACAAGTTGGCTAAAGTGGAGAGGAGCCTCTATTGTTCTCTGTGATAAGAAAATTCCTTTATCAATCAAAGTAAATGTTTACAAAGAAGCTGTGAGGCCAGCTATGCTCTATGGTTCTGAATGTTGGCTTATGAACCATAGACATATGCAGAGAATGGCAGTAACCATGGCCTCAAATTTCAGCGAAATTTGGTCAAATTTCTGCCGAATATCGATATCCAGTCGAAATTGAAATTCGACCGAAATGACCGAAATGACCGAAATATGGGGGTCCTAGTACAAAAAATGACCGAAATAACCGAAATTTCAGTCGAAATTCCACCGAAATTCCATCGAAATTCTGTTTTGGTCGATTTCGAAATGGTGACCGAAATCGACATTTAAGGCCTTAGCAGTAACAGAAATGAAAATGCTAAGGTGGATGTGTCGACACACACATAAAGATTAGATTCGGAATGATGCCATCAAAAGGAAAGTTGGTATAGCTCCAATCGAGGATAAGATGCGAGAAAATCGCTTAAGGTGGCTTGGCCATTTGCAAAGAGGCCAGCTGATGCATCGGTGAGAAGATGCGATTTTTGGAATGTTGAGACGGGCGAGAAAGGCCCAAGAAGTGTTGGAATGAGACTATATGAAGGGATCTTATTTTTTTAGATCTAAGCCCGAGAATGACCCAAGATAGATATGAATGGAGGCAAAAAATCCATGTAGCCGACCCTACTTAATGTGGGAAAAGGCTTTGTTGTTGTTGTGATTCATTATTGTTCGATGATCTGTTCATATTCAAAGATCCATTCCCGTTCGAAAAAATTTTTGTTCCATATATTCGGTTCTAGGGTTTCTAAAGAAACCCTAATTCTGTGAAGCCTGCAAAGCATCTCGTGCAAATATGAAGATCCCCGACTCCAGGGCCACAGTTTCTAGTTAAAGAAGAAGAAAAAGATTAATAGGGGCGTTCCAGCCCCAAATTCATCTCCAATTTGGGATCATGGAACCCTAGCGGCACAAGAAGAAAGGAGAAGGTTCATGTACATCTCGTGTATGAGTTGAAGAAGAAGAAGAGAGGACTTCCATGGCGTACAACTTTCTCATAAGTTGTCTCGCACGCAACAACCCCAGCAAAGTCTCTTGGCCTCCACGAAGGACTCAATGTCCTGGAAACAATTGAAGAAAGAAGAAAGGAGCCCATCAAAGGCATGGGTTCTTGTTTGAACCCCAAACTCTCTCCAAACAGCGTTGTACAAGGTACCTCCTCGACAAAGCCACCTTCCAGGCGAGTCCAGATCTTCCTCTACACGAGTTGCAACCTCTAGGCGGAGTACCCACTTATCGCGAGCATCACCACATGTGAGGCGGCAATAATCGGAGATGGAGAAGATCCATCAGTGGTGGCGCAGATTTGACTCTCTACCGTAGCACAACCCTCCATGATGCCAGACTCCATGTGGCTTCATGTGATGTCCCATCTCCATGCGCATGCGACGCTATCTCCAGCAGCAACATGGGTTTCCTGATCATGGGAACACTATATTGCATAAAAGGGCCACGATATCCCTTATTTTAAAAGGGGGTTGGTGGGTCGGTCTGCTTCATTTTTGGGCCTAAGCGGGCCAGATATTTTTAAGAAAAAAAATGGATTGCTGCATATTTGTTCCGTTTTTTTGAGTTGAACATATTTGTTCCCTATTTGGGTCATGTCTAAAAAAGGTTTTTTGGGGAAAATGCAAGCATACAAAAAAGGAGAAAAGTTGTATGCGAAAAAAATGGAAAAAAGAGAGGAGACTGATATATAAAAAGGGGCAAATAGCCACAAAAAATTCATTTGAGATTTGTTTGCCCCCATATTCAGGTCTTCTCCCAACTTGGTCGATGTCATCTATTACGACCAATATGGGACAAAGGCAGTATTATTAGAGTTCTACAGGTCAGATTCAGATTCTCCAATAAAACTTCCAACCCATAACCCACTTAAATGGTCTGGTGGTAGTGCAGTGTGCCTACCACCAAAAAGACCAGGGTTCAAATCCTCTCTTATGAGGGTTGTGTTAGGTAGTCAACAACCAGCGTAAAAAATAGTCGAATCTTTCAACATGGATTTGTACCCACTTAATGGTCCAGTGGTAGTAAAGTGTGTCTACCACACAAAAGACCAGGGTTCAAATCCCACTCTTGCAGGGGTTACGTTAGGTAGTCAACGACCATCGTAAAAAATAGTCGAATCTTTCAACAAGGATTTGAGCAAGAATCCATGTAGTTGACCCTACTTATAATGGGAGAAGGCTTAGTACATTTTTTTCAACATGGATTTGAGCAAGAATCCATGTAGCCGACCCTACTTATAGTGGGAGAAGGCTTCGCCATATTCAAACACTGTGGGGCGCTAGGTATAATGTGGAAATGTAACTCAATGTAAGTTACAAGTTTTAATATATATATACATGTCTTATGAGGTGGGTTTCATCTTGGAATGCCACCCCTTTCAAAAAAATACCAGATTTCAGACTCTACAGTTCAAATTCAGACACTATGTTCAGATTGTTTCAGAGTCTACAGTTTGATGCATGTATGTATGCCAGGGGACCAGCTGCAGTAGGGCGGAGGTAGAGATGCGGGATCGGAGGAATTTCGGAGGGCGGCCCACTCGCTGGCCCTCTCCGTCATTGATGCAGCTGGATGGTCGTATACTTGGCGTAATGCGAGGCCGCGTTCGAGATTAGACAGGTTCTCTTGTCCATGGAGGGCATGGAGGGATTTCCGCTTCTCGTGCTTGGGCGTTGCCGCGTGGGCATTCTGATCTATCTTTTGGTCTTTCGGTGAAGAGAGGAGTAGCATATTCTTTTTCCGTTTTGAGCAGAGCTGGCTTTTGGAGGAAGGTTTTCGGGAAGAGGTTGCATCGTGCTGGAGAGGTTGGACCATGGGGGGGGCGTCAGCGGTCTCCCGTTTCTCGGCGAAACTTATGTTGTTGAGGTCTTTCCTTACTAAATTCGGCAGGGAGGTAAAGACGAGGCGAAGGTTCAGACGAAGGGAGGCGTAGGTCAAGGTGACTCGCCTTGATGGCCTTGACGATGAGAGAGGCCTGGATCAAGGGGAGTTGGTCGAAAGGCTGAACCTTCTTGAGGAATTTTTGTTGGAGGATCAAAAGGAAGAGGTCGAATGGAGGCAATGGTCTAGGCAGAAATGGTTGAGAGAGGGTGATTCCAATACGCTTCTTCCACTCCATGGCTTCGAGGAGGAGGAGAGGGAACTTCTCCACAAGATCGAAGTCGTGGGCGTGCGGGTGTCGAGGGAGGCCTGGCTTGGCCGCGCTATCCAGGATCATTTTTTGGAGGCTTCGCGGAGGCGAGGAGGGGGAGAAGGATGGGTGTGGTTGGGAAGAGGGGCCAAGCAGCTATCTGGGGAACAGGCGGAGGCTTTGCAGGCAGCATTCACGGAGCAAGAGGTGAGGAGGGCGGTCTGGGGGCTTAACCAGACGGGGCTCCTAGCCCAAATGGTTTCTTTGTTTTGTTCTACAGGGAATTCTGGGAGTTGTTGAAATGGGAAAATCTGGAGGTTATTAACGAGTTCAGAGAAGGAAATAGAGGGTTCGAAAAGATCAATAGAGCGTTGTTATTCTTGCTCCCCAAGAAGGACTCTCCCGATGAGGATTATGATTTTAGGCCGATCGCATTATCCAATGCGGTCTATCTTATTGTGGCTAAGACATTGGCGAACAGACTTAAGGCTGTGTTGGACTTGGTGATTCTGCAGGGCCAGTCGGCGTTCATCTCGGGGAGGCAGATGGCGGACGGATCGGTTATGGGAATGGAGATTTACCTTGAGTGGAAGCAGGCGAAGAAAAATGGGAGCTTATGGAAGATTAAATTTTGCCAAGGTCTACGATTGTGCAGATTGGAATTTCTTGTGGGCTTCTTTGAGGCGGAGAGGCTTCCCGGAGGTTTGGGTCGGATGGATGAAGAGATGCGTCACTACTTCTTCCTACTCGGTCCTGGTGAATGGCAAGCCGGAGGAAGGTCAATTTCAGCCTCAACATAGCGTCCGGCAGGGTTGTCCTTTGTCCCCTATACTCTTCACTTTGGTGGCGGACGCTTTGGCGGTACTGTTCAAGTAGGCGGTGGAAATAGGCTGTGCGAGGGCTTTTGCATGAAGGAAATCTCAATACCATTGCTCCAATACGCGGATGACACCCTGTTGTTGCTTGGAGGTTCGGACGAGCAGTCAGGTAACGCAGCGCAGCTGTTAGACATATTTAGCGCTCTGTTTGGGCTAGAGGTTAATAAACGCAAGTCTGTGGTCATCACTTTTGGATGGACGACAATGAGAGAGCCAGAATCGCTGTGTTGGTTGACTGCCCTCTGGGCGACCTGCCCATCCCATACTTGGGGCTTCCGTTGGTAGACGGAAAGCTAAGGAGCTCTGATTGGGACAGTGTTATACAAAGAATCGAGCAAAGGCTGGCCGACTGGAAGGCGATCACTTTGTCTAGAGGAGGAAAACGTGTTCTGTTGAAGCACGTACTCTCGGCCATCCCAATTTTTTACTACTCCACACGACTGATGCCGGCTGGGGTCAGAAGAAAGATTGAACCTCTGATGAGAAGGTTTTTTTGGTCGGACGAGAAGCAGCAGAGACCTGGTCTGCATCTGGTAAACTGGAAGGAGGTAACGAAGGGGAGGGGGAGGGTGGCTTAGGCGTGCGTGACGTGGAGTGCATGAACAAGGTCTTGCTGGCGAAGTGGGTGATTCAGATATGGGGTCCCTCGTCCTCTCTTGTGGTCAGACTTGTTCCAAAAATATATGGAGTAGGGGGAGACTTGGTGGCGAGAAGGGTGTGGCTGGAATCACCCTTATGGGCTGGAGTACGTGAGAATCTACCTTCGCTTGCCCACAAGTTGTGGCCGAAGGTGGGGGATGGTCATTTGTTCAGATTCTGGCGCGATGATTGGACGTGCAAGGGATCGCTTGATGTTAGGTTCCCAAGGTTGTATGCTCTGACAGCGACGAAGGAAGGGTTGCTCTTCCAGTTAGCAGGCTCAGATAGGTGGTCGTCGAAATTTGTGTCGCAGCTATCGGAGCAACGGTTGGAAGATTTTTTCAGATTGCAGGCCGAGCTCCTCGCCCCAGGAGAGTTCAACCAGCTGGCAGACCATTTTATATGGAAAGGGGGGAAGTTCTCAACTAAGAAAGCTTATGAAGAGTTCAAGAGACCAGCAACAGGACAGGATGAGGAACTCAACCAGGATCTAAAGGTGGTGTGGGCGGCTAAGATCCCATGTAGAGTCAAGATATTCCTTTGGTGTCTGAGAAAAGACCGCTTGTGTGACAAGGTAAGGAGGGGGGCGGCTGTTTGGTGTAGAGGATATATTATGTGAGAGGTGTGAGGGGTAGGTAGAGGATACAGACCATCTATTTTTCAAGTGCTCGGCGTCGGCACAGGTTTGGAGGGAGCTCGGCATTTCTTGGCTGGTGACAGATGGTCTGGAGGGTTTCTAGAGGTCGGTTCGTGTGGTGGGGCTTAGCTCCACTGACGACTGCTCGGTCGCGTTCACGGGCCCTTGGGCAATATGGCTTGGCCAGAATGACCGGATCTTCAACAACCAGAGGTTCTACTCCGAAAATGTGGTTGCGCATTGTAAAGTGCTTTACAATTTCTAGACATCTCATTAATGTAACCTAACTTTTTAATATGAATGCCATTGTGCGGTAACTCCCACCTTGGGAGTTCACCCTCTTTTCGTATTAAAAAAAATGTATGCCATCATTATTTGAGAGGTCCCCATCTTTGATTCGGACCCATGGTTTTCATGTGATCTGTAGGGACTCCAGAATAGAGATCTCATTCTCTGCGCCATCGTGGGCTTATGGTTTTCATGTGGTTTCATAGGGATTCCAGAGTAGAGATCACATTCTATGTGCCAATATGGGAGAGACCCAGTTCTCTGACGAGGAGACTTTCAGACTCAATTCTCCAGCAACTGTGGACTCCGACGAGTATGTTTCCATGGCTTTTTTCCAGTTTGGCCCCTCAGAGAGATGGAACAATTGCGACCAGAGTTCTCTAGGTGGAGGCTCATTTCAATTTTAGTGACTCTAGCAGAAGCAGTATGAGCACATGTTCTCCGACGAGGAGACCCAGTTCAGTTCGCTCTCCAACCCTTCAGTTCCTCCTCACCAGCACGACATGAGAAGCAACATCCTCAACAGCTAGCCATCAGAGTTTGCGTTGAGTTGATATTGTTCGTAATGTCATGTATTGTGGGTGAGTAATTTCTTTCTATTTGTCCAAACTGAGCATTGCATGCTCCAGCTTGAGGGGGAGTGTTGGAGTATGTGTCATATGTAGAGATGGGTAATTGGATCATTCTAGGGTTCAATTATCACATCCACTGGTTTAATCCCACATCTACTACGAGTGGGACTCGGTCTTATTGGTGGGGCTATATAAGAAGCCACACACCCATTGGGCCATTGTAACAGTTGAGAGAAAGCAATCGGCCCTTGAGAGGCCTTTTCCCATGGTTTCATCACGCTCTTCACGAAGTAGGGTTCCACATTAAATCTCGGTGTTCTTTATCTTATTTATCTGTTTATCTCTGATATTATGCTTCTGCATTATCGTTTTCTACAAACATTGTCTATTTGATGATTGCAAAGGTTCTGGCAAAAAAATTAAAATGTGGATGAGAATGATATCATCTCTCCGATCCAATGTTCCTTCATCCTTGGAAGGCAG
The DNA here is from genome assembly GCA_037367405.1 of Ottelia alismoides. Lineage (NCBI taxonomy): Eukaryota > Viridiplantae > Streptophyta > Magnoliopsida > Alismatales > Hydrocharitaceae > Ottelia > Ottelia alismoides. The sequence goes on along the minus strand of JAZKJV010005045.1, from coordinate 187,622 downwards.
ATTGGAGGTAGCTTGGATACATCTACATAGATCATTATCGATTGGAAAAAACATTGGGTAAAGGGACTTCTCTAGAAGGTGGCCTTTTCCAAGGCTTAAGACTCTATAGATTGGCGTCTCCTCTGGACAGCTGGCAAAGCGGGGGTACATTGACATCAAGATCATGTAAATCAAGTGATATATCACCGCTGCTTCTTATTTGGTGCTTGTGAATGGTCGACCGGAGGGGGGATTTTCCCAACACCAACGTGGAGTTAGGCAAGGCTGCCCGCTAGCTCCTATGTTGTTCGTTACTATGCCATATGTTTTGCCTTGTATGGTTGGGCAAGTAGTACAACAAGGCGTCATATCAGGCTACTCTCATGGGGACATTTCAATCCCCATGCTACAATATGATGATTTTTTTAGGCGAAAAGAGGGGGAAACACGCTAAGGTGTCCGTCCCAGATTTATTAATAGATGAAGGATAGTTATAAGAAGACTTACAATAGACAAAACTCAAGAAGAGTCTTAGAGCGGAATATTACATTCTCAGCATAGAAATGAGAAGTGGAGAAGATAGTGTTGTTTCTAGCTAACCAAATTGCCCAGACAAGTGAAAGAGGCCGAAGAAGATCCTCTTTAGCCTCAAACATGGAGTTCCAAAATGGGTCCAAGTTCTGTAAAGACATCCAATCAACCTCAATATCCCGCCAGATAGGGGATGTTCGCTGACAATGGAAGAAAAGGTAGTCGAGAGTCTTAATCTGCATCTCGCAGAAAGGGCATCTATTGGATATGACTCCGGAAAGTCTCTCGCAACAGTCCCTAGTCATTATGTGTTTTCCATGGAAAAGCCACATAAAGAAACCAATTCTATTAGGTAGCTTCAGCTTCCAGATAAAGTTGCAGTCTTGAATCAAAGAGTTTTCCTAGACGAATGCGGTCTAGAGATTGCTTTCTAAGCACTCTTGAACAAGAAAGAATTGTGCTTCCAAATCGCCCAACAATGGGTCTATCAATCTGTCTGATAGAGTTCGGAAGAAGCACGAAGTCCTCGAGGCGATGATCAGAGAAGTCAGTCAAGAACCAGGGCATCCAGTTACCATCCACCCAACACTCCGCCACCTTCACGTCACGATTGGTTGCCAAAGCAAATAAGCGAGGGAACCTCGACGAGAGCGTTCCAAGACCAGACCAGTTATCAGACCAAAACCCAAACGAATTGCCATCCCCAAGGAACGACTGAAAGAGATCCTAAAACCAAGGGAGCACCGATCTGATTCCTTTCCAAAAAGTCGACGGTCTGGAAATATGATGGCGAGGAAACGAGTACTAGACACTAATATCATAGATATGTCTAATGAGTCTGCAACAAAGGTCATCTCCATTGCCCCAAATCCTGCTGACCCACTTTAAAAGAAGAGCCTCATTCATCGAGTCCAAGCGTTGAATCCCAAGACCTCCCTCCTCAAAGGGCAATGTAGCAATGGCCCAGTCAACCAGGTGAAGGCCATGGCCCTCCTGACCCGTTTTCCCCAAAAGAAAATGTTTCATGAGTACCTACAGACGACATCTAATCCCAACAGGAAGCAAACATGACGCGATGAAGTAGATGGAAATGGCAGAGAGAACCGCTTTCACGAGAACCAAACGTCTCCCACAGGAGAGGATCGACGCCTTCCAACCAGTAAGTTTTTTCTCCGGTTTTTCAACGACCGGGAGCCAGTCTGCCATCTTTAGAGTATCATATCATGTGAAGCCCTAAATAGCGCATCGGAAGGGAACCCCTTTCAATGCCAAGCGCGGTGCAACATTCACGATCATCAGAGTGTGAGTGCCCAAGCAGGACTAAGATTTAGTATCACCTTAGAAAGTTCCTCAAAAATATCCACGGTTAGAGCCATGCCTTTAGCTTCCTCTTTACCCCGTCGATGAAAAAGACAGTGTCGTTAGCGTATTGCAATAGAAGAATAGATATCTCATCAATAGTGTAGCCCAACGAGATCTCAATTTGCACAACCCGGGTCATCATACATGCAACAACATCGGCTGCAATCACAAAAAGCATCGGGTGAGAGGAGGCCCCAAGCCCGGACCACCTCTATTGTCTAGAAGTACTTCTTCGTGAGAATTCATGAAAGTGATCTACAGTGGCTCGCCCCATCTCATAGTCACCCTCCACCTGGTTCCCATTCACCACCACCAAATGGATATGGTTATGATGACGTCTCCCACTGGAAATTTTATGGAAGTAAGTTGTGTTCGCATCACCCTTTTTCAACCACATGTGCCCCCCATTCCCGAAGGTCCTGTTCGGTGAGTCGGTACCCCCGAGCCCATTCAAAAATGAAGCAGATGGCTTTCCCGCGAAAGGTTCGGGAAAAAAGGGAAGAGGACTAGATATTTGGACAGAAAGGTGAGCTTGCTATTGTACATCAGTTGTTTCCTGGTCTTGACAAGCTCTCTCCTAGAGCTATGAAATGTGTTTCTGTTGAATACTCCATGACACATAAGGGTTATAAATGCTATGATTCATTGCACGGGAAATATTATGTTAGTGTCAATGTCTCATTTTTTGAGTTGATGAAATATTTTCGACCTATAGGAGATAGATTGACTTCATCTGATTCAGATGATGAGGTCTACATGCCACCTCCTCCTACAAGCCCATCACCACCTCTCATTGCACCCGTTGCTCCACCTCCACCACCTCCTATACCACCAACCTCTACCCTTGTTCCACCCTTGCCACGTTATTGTACTCATCAGTCGGCTTCTGCTCATGGTCCTAGCCTGTCATCCATCATGCCTCAGGTTTGTTCTGAATAAATTGTTTCTACTGATGGGTCTGGAGATGTGTTTGAGTGGGAACCTTTGCACGAGGATGGCATACAGATTGAGATCCCCAGTGACCCGGATGTACCTATTGCACTTCAGAAGCAGAAGAGTACGTGTGCATCATATCCTCTCGCTTGTCATGTATCTTCTGATCACCTGACAGGGGATTTCAGGAGATTTGTAGTTGGTCTATCTGTCGTGGAGATTCCACAGCCTTACTAGGAGGCCTTGAGAGATAGTCGGTGGCGTCTTCCCATGAAAGAGGAGATGGTCGCGCTACAGTCGTGTGACACCAAGAGCTTGGTCCTTGCTCCTTCTGGAGTGTCATTGTCAGTTGCAAGTGTGTGTTTACTATCAAACATCACACAGATAGAAGGCTTTATCATTACAAGGCCATATTAGTTGTGTGTGGGTATACTCAGACTTATGGGGTGGACTATTTGGACACAGTCTCATCCATTGCTCGTCACTCCACACTTCGAGTTCTCCTTGCTCTTGATATGGTATGTGATTGGTCTTTATTCCAACTTGATGTCAAAAATGCATTTCTATATGGAGATCTTCAGTAAGAAGTCTACATGCAGCAGCCTTTAGGTTTGCTGTTGAGGAGAGTGTCAGCATGTTTATAGACTTCACAAGGCAATCTAATACCTTTAGCAGAATCCAAGGTCATGGTTCCAGAAGCTCTCAGACCTGATTGAGAAGCAGGGATTTAAGAGATCATATGCAGACCATTTGTTGTTTGTTCAGAGGACCACAGAGGTACGGTTGCTATTATGGTATATGTTGATGATATCCGTATTTTTTAAAATAGGATGATGATATCCTTGTTATAAGAGATGATGTGCAGGGGATCGAAAAGGCAAAAGGATTTCTTGGTCAACAGTTTGGCATCAAGGATCTTGATACCCTACGGTACTTTCTGAGGTTAGAGTTTGCCAGAAATAAGCAGGGCCTTGTGATGACCCAAAAGAAAATATGTTACAGATATGCTAGCTGAGACAGACATGATTGGGTGCCGACTTGCCACTACTCCTGTGGATCCGAGTATGAGGCTATACGATGATGATACAAATGAAGTGGACAAGAAAAGATATAGAGAATATGTAGGAAAGCTACTTTATGTTACCATCACTAGGCCAAACATCTCATCTGTTGTTAGTCAGCTCCGTAAGTTTATGGAGCAGCCCAGACAGGTACATATGGATGTAGTCCATATGAACTTGAGGTATTTGAAGTCATCCCCAGGTATAGGATTGTTGTTCAGAAAAGGAACATCTCTCACTATCAAAGCTTATACAAATGCAGACTATACATGATGTCTTAAAGATAGAAGTCTACCTCAGGCTTTGTTGTATTTGTTAACGGCTCTTTAGTGTCCTAGAAGAGCAAGAAACAGATCACGGTTTCCAGATCTAGTGTTGAATCAGACTATAAAACTATGGCACAAGGGAGCACAAAGATTATGTGGGTCCGAGCTATTTTAGCTGACTTGTCTATTAATGTGCCACTTCCTATGTAATCGCAGTGTGATAATCAGGCAACCTTATTCAATGCAAATAATCATGTTTTCATGAGAGAACTAAACGTATTGAAGTAGATTGCCACTATACACAAGACATGATTCAAAAAGATTTTATTTCTACTTCCCATGTAAGCTCGGGGGAACAAACTGCAGATATTTTCATCAAGGCCTTACTCAGAGGACCCTTTCAGATGTGTACATCTAAGCTGAGCAAGATTGACATCTATGCTCCATCTTGAAGGGGAATGTAAAGATATTATTATGTCTATGTATTGTTTTCATGATTTATATTTATTTTCAAGGTTTTAAAAAGCGTGAAGCATATCGAGGCGTTTTTTCCAGTATTGCCTCGAGGCGTAAGCCTCACTCGCGAAAGAAAATTTTTCATAAAAAATAATAATTAATCTTAATTACAAATTTTAAGTTCTAGAAATTAAATAGTTACGATTAAATACATAACTCCATGGCATTTCAAGGCTAACATCATCAAGACCTTAAATGTCAGTTTCGGTCACCATTTCGGTGACGACCAAAACAGAATTTCGATGGAATTTCGGTCAGATTTCGATCGAAATTTCAATCATTTCGGTCATCTTCTTGTACTAGGACCCCCATATTTCGGTCATTTTGATGGACCTTCAGAACCTCAGAGCTCCATATCTTCTATTGGTTGCTCAGCGGACTTCAAATCACCTTCAGTCGATGGAGAGGTGTAGCAGGAACACACATCATCCATCATGAGGTGGATCAGGTGGAGATCGACAGAGATCCGGCTGATCAAAGCTCATCTCGCCGCCCATTCTTCAGAGTTCTTCCACACCCTTCTGTGGATGTTGGATCAAGAACATCAAGCCCAGTTCACATCTCAGTCATTGAAGAATCCCCAATTTCCAGTCGTCAATTCAGATTTGCAAAAGTGCTTCGTAGTCGTTCGATGCACACGTGATACTGCTCGGTGAATAATTTCACTCTGGACCTTATTTGTTTAATTATTTATAAATGAGCCCAGTCTTGGACACGTGTGAGCATGTTGTGATGTGATTAATTTCATGTGAGACCTTTCTTGTTTTTAGCATTAGTTTTACATCCTGTTTGAACAGCATATGCTCTTTGCACATGATATTACTAGTGAAATTGCATAAAGTGTCCTTCGCTTTTCTATTACTATTTGGACCGTGAAATAACATTAATCACAATTAAGTCCATGCCAGTGCGACTCACGTGCGCTGACACGTGAATTTCTGGTGGAAAATTACAACAACTCCCTTGCATTTTGTATTTTATTCATTATTCAGTCCTAGAAATATCTTTTCCTTGCATTTTGGTCCCTATGCTGCTGAGTAATTAACTGATTGCAAATCCAGCTTAATAATTCCTTAACCACCTTAAAAAAATTCCCTAAAAATTTTTCTAAGCATTTGTTAATAACAACTAGCATCCTTATATTTATTTGATAAAAAAACCAGTTTTATTGTTTTGAATATATCAAAAAACCTCTGAATTTCCCTTGTTTGCAACACTAATTCAATAAAAAATTAAAAATAGTTTGGAAAATTCCCAAAAAAATCCAGATTGTGTGTTTTGTTTTGATTTATTTTCTGTAAAAAAATTATTTTAAAATTCTTTATAAAATAAAAACACAAAATAAAGAAAACACAAAAAATGCATATAAAATAACAGAAAATTTTGAAAAACATAAAATAGCTTCTCTAAAAGCTTGACCAATCGTATTTCTTTTTATGTATATTTTTCTTAGATTTACTTTTATTTTCTACTTTTAAAAACCCCAAAACATTTGCTTGATTTTTTGTTTTTATTATTTATTATTTTTAATTGTTTCGAAAAACTTTAAAAAATCTAATTTTTTTGAAAATTGAAAAATAGTAAAAATATCAAAAACACAAAAACAATTTTATTTGAATTTTATGGATATTTTTCTTATATTTGAAAAATAAAAAGAGAAGTTTGTCTTTTATGCTATTATTCTTTATTTTACATTGTTTCGAGAATTAAAAAATATAAAATCTTTGTAAAATTTAAAATCAATAAAAAATCAAAATCATAAAACATGAAAAAATATATCATTTATAATTTATAAAAAATATAAAAAGATAAGAATTCCATTAACAAAACTAAAAGTAGAAAAAGATTTCTTTTATTCTTTGAATTGTCATTGACTAAATAACCCTCGGGATTTGTAGCCTCCCTGACTTCGATCATGTACGCTATAAAGATAAATAAATAGCAATTTCTCTCCTTTACATTTCTTTAATTTTTTATTGCTTGAGAAATAAAAATAATTTTTGTTTAAGGCTTCTTTGGGTTGTAACGACCACACCTTGTGAATAATTCCATTAAATAATTAAAAACCCAAAAAGTTCATCACAACAGACATTTTAACCATTAATATAAGAGGCACGTGAGGGAGAAGAGGACAATGGAAGCTTTAGCGTTGAAGAGGAATGAAGCATCTTCCTCCCGGTACCAGAATCGTGGCTAGATGGCACGTGGAGCGAACTAGATACATGCGAGAAGGAGGTAAGAAAGGTTGTGTCTCTTCGAGCCTATTCCGCTGAAGGTTGACAACACGAGTCGTCTGATCATGCGATCAGATGACCCATAATTGGGCATGAAAACACGCCTAGGATCACCCTAATTAAAATTATCAAAAGGATAAGAAAGGAGATGGGATGGAATGATTTGTGGTGGTCAGGTCAAGATGATCAGATGGCTCACAATAAAGACAACGCCATATATATATAGTCAGGTGAGGTGGCACACACAGATTGGGGCATAGCCCAATCAGAGAATTCTAAAAGCCTGGAAATAATTTAAAATCAATAAAAATTATTATAAGTTAAATTTAAAAAAATGGCCAAGATAAAGGTCGTAAATCTTTTTGTGATCTATAATTTCATGTAAAATTCAAGATCAAAATACATCATATATACATAGTGTTATTTTTGCAAGAATTTTTAATGAATTTAAAACACTTATTTTTATTTATTTTCTCATTTTTTATTTTTTTATTTATGTTTAATTGTAAAGATAATATAAACAATATTAAACTACTTTTTATTAGATTTTTAATAATAACATAACATATAGAATAATATACACAATAATAAAATTATCTACATACAATAATTAGGGTTATAGTGGGTTAGTTGTTAAATTAAGTTAATTAATTTTTAGTTGAGTTGAATTATTTAAGATAGAGGGATAATAAATGAAAGTAAAGGTGATAAATCCAAGATTTATCACTCCCTATACTTAAACTTTGCTCGTCCTCGAGCAAATAAAGAATGAATAAATAGTTGAATCCTTGATTGTACATGTGAAATACAAGACTTGACATTTTAAGATACTTTAAATATGACATTTAAATTCTAAGTCTGGACCAAGTCTTGGTTAAAAGGAACTCAATTTCCCTAATTTTTAGAATCTCTATAAGTACACATATTTATAAGAAGTATGACATTAAGTGTAGACTAGATATACATGTGTAGAGTCAAAGCTTCGTCCGAGGTTCCAGTTTGAAAAAACTTCCTTAGGACCCAATCCTCAACACCGGGGAATAAATCCATTCTTGCTTCAATTCACCGTCTCTTTAGTTGTCAGACTAAAAATGTGTAGATGGAAAGGCCAGTTGTGGAGTATATAGGTTTGTCTCATTTCTTTTCTCCTCATATATGAACAAGGAATCTCTCGACATCTTATTAACGCACACGTATTTTTGGTGTTAACCAATGTTCCCGTCAAGAGAATGTTGAGTCGTCTGCACATGTTCTTCTAGGAATGCACCGGGGTGTGTCTACTTTGAGTATCTATTATACCTTCGACACCCGGACTTGTAACACTATACGATGCAGAGCCTTTTTATGGTGCTAGCTTGAGTCATAAAAGTCTAAGATTTTGGTCCAAGTGGACACTTAAAAGGTTGGGAGCGCTCGCCTTTGGTGTAAGCTCATCTGAATGTAACTTGGTAGTTTATGAGTTTTCTTCACTATTTTTCTTTTTTTTCTTTTTGGCTAGCTCTAGTGCTTTTACCAAAGTTGGCGTACATTGATCAACAATTAATATGGTTTTATGCGTTTTGGTAATTAGGATTAGTCAAAAATAGTATAAGAACCATGTTCTCATACAGGCTAAGGTGCTAACACTCAGGTTTCATGAAGCCTTCATTAATTTTATCCTATCCTCGAGTATCATAAAATTAGGTCCAAAATCAAACCTTTCATCCTAGTCCCTCAGGAGAAACCTCAATTCATCACATTGTTTATGTAATCGTGCATGTGAAGTGTTGGCATATTCTTTTAAGATAGAGATTAAACATGCAATATAGCATGTATATCTTTCAAACTAGGGAGTTCAAGTTTTTAAGTCGTACACCCTAATGACCAAGAATAATTAAACGCTGAGTCAAATATCACTCTAAATCAAGTATCATAAACTATATAAGTCTTGTGTGAAAGTGAAAGTGTCGGGGATAAAGCCATTTATTAGTTGGTTTTTCTTTTGGTTTTGAAAGTTTTTTTAAGGAAATAAAGTATATAACAATGTGTCAAAATAATTTGTACAAATAATTTGTATTATTTTCCAAACCACTTGTGAAACATTTGTACAACCCATGCCAAATAGATATAATTTTCTAAACATTGTACAACATATTTTTTACAAATCAGTTTCAAATCCCCGTATGTATAGCCTATAATATATATAATGTGAAATATGAGCTATGAATAAAGTATAGATGCAATAAGTACGTGCACCTACCTATACTTAGCTTGTTCTATGTCCTCATGGCACAATGTGAAATGAAAGACATAGCTCGTACTAGGCATAAAGAGAAAGAACAATACAATGAGATGGAAACATGTATGACCCCCTATATGTAGGCTTTAAATGGCCCAAGTATAGGATAGAAGTAACCAAGAAAACATGGGCTCAGTGCCCCTGAAAATAACCTAAGTACGAAGAAGAAGAAAGGAGAAGGACTGAGAAGAAGACTAAAGAATCCTAAAGGGATGCACAGAAGTAGGGTTTTGATTTCCATCTATACTTTGGCTTTAAATAGCCTAAATAAGGAGTAGGTATCTAGAGAAGGGAGATCTTGAACTCCAAAGAATAGAATAAATCAAGTGTTAGTAAATGTAAGAAAGGATAGGTAAATCTGCTAGCTGTTGAATCTGTTGTGATATGAAACTTCAAACTGCAACTTTGTGTAGAGTATTCTGAAATGTCTACAAGATAATCACTCTGCATGAAGTCAATCATCTCAACTTGGACCAACCGTTCGAATGCTTCAACAGTTGTCCATTAACCAGGAAAGAACATGCACCATCTCTGAGATCAACTATCTCTACACTTCCATTATTGTTCACTTCCTTTACTACATGGGGACTTGTCCACTTTGACTTAAGTTTCTCATGGAAGATCTTCAACTTGGCGTTAAACAACCATAAATTTTGTCCCGTAACAAAGTTCTTTCACCTAATGTCTGGGTCATGTCACTTCTAACTATGTCCTTATAGATCAAACTGTTGTCATAGACCCTGTTTTGGATTTCCACAAGCTCATTGAGGTTCAGGTCACGGCATAGTTTCCCTAGGTGACAATTCCAGTTTACTTATTTTATTGCATACTCAGACTTGTAAATTAATTCAGTGAGCAAATGGTATGACTTGCATAAATCATTGTAAAAAGTGAAGTACCAAGTGGAGACTTGTAGGTCGTCTTGTAGTCCCACAGAACTTGGTCCAATACCCGAGATATTTTTTTCCTATCAAGATGAACTAGCTTCCGAAGAATACTCTTCACCTCTCCATTTAAAACCTTTTCAATATCATTTGACTGTGGGTGGTAGGGACTACTCACTCGGTGCTCAAACATGTAGTCCTTAACCAAAGATTTCATCTCACGATTAACAAAGTGGCTACCCTTATCAGAAATCAGAACTTTTGGAACCCCGAACCTAGCAATGATATGTTCCTTCACAAATTCACAGCCATTATTTCTATCTACGGCTTGAGTTGGGATAGCATCTACCCACCTTAAAAGATAATCTACTACCAACAAGATGTACTCAAATCCATGATTGCTGGGGAAGGGACCCATGAAATCTATGTCCCATGTATCAAAAACATCATAGAAAATCACTGGCTGCACATGCATATTATCTCTATAACAAACTATCCTTCCCATTCTTTGACATATAGGGAACGACCGTACTAAATCTTTAGCATCTCTAAACAAGGTCGGCAATACAATCCACATTGGAGTACCTTGTATGTTGTTCTTTTTCCTAAATGGTGTTCTCTGACTTCAGGACAATAACAATAGATGAGGAAACTCTGGTATTCCTTTAAGTAATACACCTTCTCCAGACACAATCTAGTCTTTCAAAGAAAAGGGACGGATCCTCCTAGTGGTATCTCCTCGTATCTGACTTTTATAGGTCAATGTTTCTCCTAGTCAAACCTTAGGGAACTTGATCGGAGATGAGATAGTTTACCATGTTGGCATAGTACGGGAGTGAGTCAATTACACAAACTGACTCATCTGGAAAGGTCTCCCCATTTAGCTCAGTGTTAAGGGAATCCTTCAATTCCAAAAGGAATAAATGACCAGCCACAATATTCTTAACTCCAGATTTATCCTTAATCTCTAAATCAAATTCCTGGAGTAATAAAATCCACCTAAGAAGGCACACCTTCATATCCTTCTTTTTCATTAATTATCTTAGGACTGTATGATCCGTAGATATTGTCACCTTAGAGACCAAAATATAAGATCTAAACTTCTCGAGGGCCAAAACTTCTATGAGCATTTCCTTTCAGTTTTGTATAATTTTTTGGTGCTTGATCTAAAACTTTACTCGTATAGTGAATAGCAAAAGAAATTCTATCTCGCCTCTGGACAAATACAACTCATATAGCAAAATCCGACGCGCTAGTCATGATCTCAGAGGGAAGAGACCAATCAGGAGCTATAGAATGGGCGAGTCTATAATCTCTCTTCAATGGCTCAAAGGACTCACGACACTTGTGATCTACAATGAACTTTGTGTCTTTTCTGGTCAGACAATCTTCGAAAAATCCAGAATGACTCTCCTATAGAATCCAACATGCACTAGAAGTGATCTAACTAACTTTACATTGGTTGGTAGATCAACTTTCCCGATTACATCCACCTTTGTAGGTTCATCCTCCATTCCCTTTTTGAAGATGATGTCCCCCGACACGATACATTCCTTTACTCTGAAGTGACTTTTCTCCCTGGAGAGTACAAGATTAACCTCCATACACCTTTGAAGAACTCAGTCCAATTGCACTAAACATGAATCAAATAAATGACCATGGACCGAGAAGTCATCCACGAAGACCTTCAGGAAATCTCCCACCATCTTGACAAATACGATGATCATACACCGATGAAATGTGACTGGGGCATTGCAAAGCATGAATGACATGCGCATGAACGTGTAAGTACCTAATGAACATGTAAAAGTGATCTTTTCCTGGTCTTTAAGGGAGATAGATACTTGATTGTAGTCCATGTACCCGTCAAGAAAATAGAAGAACTCCTTCCCTGCTAATCTCTCCAAAATCTGATCAATAAAAGACAAGGGAAAATGATCTTTCTTGGTTGTGGCATTCAAGTATTTGTAGTTAAGATAGACACACCATGACATGGATACTCGTGTCGGTATCTCTATCCCCTCCTCGTTGGTGACCATATGAATTCCCGATTTCTTCGAGGCAACATGAAGTGAGGCCACCCACTTGGAGTCTAAGATGGGGGTAAATAAAACATGCTCTACACCACTTCTCAATTTCTTTCTTAACTACTTCCCGTAGAATAGTGTTTAATCTTCTCTGAAACTCACGGGAAGCCCTAGCATTATCCTAAACATAAATGTGGTGTGAACAGAGAGCAAGATTAATCCTACGAGATCTAACACAGTCCAGCCTATAGCCTTGCAGTTCTTTTCTAGAACTTCTAACAACTTAGATTCATGTTTAACAACTATCTTGGAACTAATGATGACAGAGAATCTATCTTCGGGTCTTACAAGAAATATGTACTTAGTGTAGGAGGAAGCAGCTTCAACTTTGACAAAATTATATCATCTATCAAATCAGGATGAATTATCTCTGACTATAGTTCCATGTTGTATGAAGGTGGGTCTTCCTATGCTATGCTTGCCACCAACTTTGTTATGCTTGGAGTCGGATCGCTAAAGAAACACGGTAGTTCGATCAAAGCTATGTTCGACTCATCATCTATATCCCTTAAGTGTTTCGAAGAAGATGGAACCAACATATCCGCAGGGATCTCCGAGTCATCATCAAGGGAATAGAAAGATGCATCTCTCAAGAAACTCGACAATACCTCGTAAATTGCATTGTGAGCACCATCCTCTCCAGATAAAAAGGTCTCACTCTAAACTACAGGGTGATAAATCCCTAAAATCACCTCTTTAATAATCAAGAATTGTAGTATAGAATACAATATTCGATTCAGCAAAAACCACAATCTTTGAATGTTGTGGAATATTTTTATCTTGGCAAGTATACCAAGGTCAAACATAGGGACACTAGCTTCTTAATCTATTTATCGAAAATTATTGTTTCATTAATGAATGATTATTTTCTAGCCTTAGGTCTTCATTCAGACTCTAAACACTACGATTAAGTGATTGATTAATTAACCTAGATCAACAAATAAACAAATGTGATGCAACACATGATGAATGAAAATAAGGCTTTTTTTATTTCGTTTTATGCTGGTACATGAAAGATGACATTATGAAACGTAATGCAAATGTAATAATGTGCAAATATACCCTACATAAATAAAATCAATGAGCAATAAACGTGTGGTTAATTTCAGAAGCAATCCATGTATCAAGTTAAGTCGATTAACTAGGAACTGGCATTAAAAAATCAACAAACATGTGACACTATATAACTAGAATTTAGCATCCTGATTTAAGTGTCAGAACATGAAACAGATAATGTCAATGGATAGATAATGAAACATGCTTCAAAAGTATATTGGAATCAACTTAAATGGAGATCATATGCTCAAGATATTCGTGCAATGGTCTAGGGGCATAAATGTAAAGAAAACATGAAAATAATTACAAAAATCATCACAAACAGGTCCTTGGGAGGGCATAAATGTAATTAAAAATATGTCTTCCATGTAAATTTTACATGTGCATGGTGGGTATATTGAAATTATTGAAACCTGGAGGGGCTAGTTTGCAAATAACCCCATGCACGAATGCATTGCACATGCCTAGGGGGCCTGAATGTAATTTAGGGAACTTGGCAGGGCACTAATGCAATTTACCAAGCCCCATGTGACTAGAGCACGTGGGGTCTAGGCTTGGGTGGAGGTGAGGCTCGGTGCTTGGCGTGGAGCCCCTACAGGTGGCTCGGGCCACGTGGTGGCTCGAGATGACTTCAAATGAGGCTCGATCCCACCGAGCCTCCACGCTTCGGGACATGCTACGTGGACGATCTGGAACCGTTGGATGGGCATAATAGGGGTGCTATCCAAGGACACATGTACCTTCTTGCTTCTCCTCCCCCGTTGCTCGTTGGTGGCACAACTGAGACTCCGACAGGGCTACCAGTGCGACACCAACATCCTCCGTGCTCGCTGAAGACCCAGGAAGGATCTTGGAGGCATGACGACAAAGGTTGGAGCACGGGGAAGGTACGGGGATACCTGGATGTGGTTGTCGATGAACCCACGTCAGAGGCGGAGCTCTAGAACATAGCTCCTCATGAAGTCCATCCGTTGAAGATGTGGACATGTAGAAAGGGTTAGGATGCAAATAGCCAAAGCGTGGGAGGTGGTTGGTGAGCTGTGGAATGGAGAAGGTGGCGCCCGTGCTGTGATCTCCTCCACCTCCGGTGGAGGATATATCCTGGAGTGGGGGGAGGTCGTGGAAGACCTGGTAGGTGGTCTAAGTGTGGCGCGAGGATGAGTGATGTGAGGTGAAACTCGAGAGGTGATCAATTGAAAGTGAAAGTACATATGTGCGCCTACAAAATTGGCAGCCGGACTGAGATAGAAGAGGAAGGAGGTTTTTCTTTCGCGAAGGCACTTTTAACCCCCAGCTCCTGTTGAATCTTTTTCCTCCCCACCTCAGACCCCCTAAGGTCATAGCGAATTCACCTCACACTCCTCTGTCTACCTGTATCCGATAACAGGAGGAGAGTCATAAGGAAAGAACATATCGAAGAGACTACGGGATGAATCGCTAATCAATTCAGTAGTAGGGAGACTCTTCTCAAAGAAGAAGGAATGCTATCGCCCTAACCTTCCCTAAACAAGATGGGAGAGATGGAAATCTCACCTGGAGATTGAAGAGAACGATGGACGAAGAGGTCTAGGCTGAGCTCCAAGGGGAGTCTTCGCTGGACTCCGACGACCATTCAGAGCAACTCAGTGGTCGGGCTAGGACCGTGTCATGGCCTACCATGGCCATGGGTCAACACCGAGGCTGGAGGCCGTCATTGAATCATTTATCCATCCCCCTTGTCATAGAGGGGAGGAGAGACACTATGCCTCAACCGCGTAAAGGTGGACTCGGTAAAAGGAAGGCGGAATGGACGTATTTGAAGGGGAAGAAGTGGAGGAACAAGTTGTAGGCTGCGTGACTTCGTGGGCTCGTGCTGACTAGAAGAAGAGGGAGGGAGCAAGGCCATGTGGTGCGTGAGGATGGTGGTAGTTAGGGCTTGGAACTAGTGTGGTCAGGAGAGCGAGGGTGGTGTCGAGAAGGTGGACAAAATGGGAAGGGGTTGAGTGGTTAGGAGTGGAGATCGTGGGAGAGAGGGGGGTGTTGGAGGTAGAAGACGACAACTTGGTCGTTGGATCTAGTGACCCAACAGTTGCTATGCGGGCGGAAGCAGGCTCTTTAGATTAGATCTGGAGGCGCCGATCGAATAGTGGTGAGTAAGGTGGGTGGCGGTGAAGGAGCGGGCCATGTGGCTCAATCAAAAGGAGCCACGTGACCCAATGAGATTTATTCAAAAAATAGAAAATAAGGAAACATCTAAAATAAATAGAAAAAGGACGAATTAGAAAAAAACCCAAAACACGGAAGTTGTAGATCTTGTTGAAATCTACAAGTTTCATGTTGACCAAAAAGACAAAATAAATCAAATAAAGGAAAATTATTTTTGGAAGCATTTTTAAAAGATAAAAACACTTGATTTTAAGATTTTATATTTTTTATATAATTTTTAAATTTCTTTTTAAGCCAAAATAAAATTTTTTTACAAGATTTTGGAGTTTATTAATATTAGGGTTAGGTATACACAAGGGTCAGTTGCTTAAAGTTAGTGATTTAAAACCTAAATTTATTGAATAGTTTAACTATGGAGGATAATAAATGATAATAAATGCGAGGCATCATATGTTCGTCATCCCCCTATACTTAAACTATGCTCGTCCTTGAGCATATGAAGAATGAAGGAGTTGGATTAATTTCTGACAGTGCATGTGAAAATTTTAAGGCTCAATTCATGGAAGACCTTAATTTAAGTGATCCTAAAATTCTGGGCTCAATCATGCTCTAGTCAAAAGGAATCCAACTTCTCTAATTATCAAACTCTCTGTTTTTACATAAAATATAAAGATAAGAACTTTAGTGTACTGCAATCATGAGATTCTAATCAAGATGTCACCCAAAGTCCCAGTCCAAGTGACTCTCCTCTAGACCCGATCCTCAACACTAGGGAATAAGTCGGTTCTTACTTCAATCAACCATCTCTTTAGTTCGTCAGACTTGAAGGTGTAGATGGAAGGCCAGTTGATGGAGGGCATATAATTATGTCATTTCTTCTCTCCCTCTCATTGGAACAATGATTCTCTCGAGTGCCTTATTAACTGAACACATGTGTATTATTTTTTGGTTGCTGATCAGTGTGTCTGTCAAGAGAAGTTGGAGTCATCTGCATTTATTTTCCGAGGAGTACACCGGGGTGTGCCTTTTTTGAGTATCTAATATGCCTTCTACACCAAGACTTATAGCATTTACGATGTAGAGACCTTTTTGGGTGCTAGCCCGACTCCTGGTCCTAATAGTGGTGGTCCAAGTGGACACTTTGAAAATGATTGGAGCGTTCGCCTTTGGGCGGAAGCTCTTTGATATTTGACTTTGTACGATGAGAGTTTTTCTTTTCTAGATTTCTTTCTTTTCTTTTCTTTGCTTTTTGGCTAGCTTCACTTCTTTTACCAAGAGTTGGCGTACACTGATCAACAATGTATTTAGATTTTCATCACACCCTGACACATAGGTCAATATCAATCGACAACATGCGAACTTGTTCACATACTGGCTAGGATTTGCTGACACTCAGGTTTCTTCAAGCCTTCATTAACTGTATCCCATCCTCGAGTATCATTAGATCATGTTTAGACTCAAATCACCAGTCCTAGTTCCTCAAGTGATAACTCAACTCATCTCATCAATCATGCGGTTGTGAAAGTGTTGTGCTGATCATATTCTTTAGAAGGTAGAGATGAAGAGTGCAATATAGCGCTCAAAATTTAAAAGTAGGGAAGTGTGGATTATTATGTTCAAAACCCTAATGACTAATGTTGGCTAACTTAGTCTCTCAAGATCTCAGAAATCCAGTGTCTTCAAATCCTTAAGCCTTGAGTGATAGTGAGTGTATCATGAATACACCAACTCCTAGGTTAGTGATTTTTTTTATCTTTTTAATTTTTCAGATTTTTTTGAAAAAAATTGAATAGGGTTAATTCTATTTACAAAAACATTAATCCCTTCATTAAAAAAGATTTTTACATTATCAAAAATCAGCCCACTGATATACCTAAACCCTAGCACAAAAAGTCTTTTTTTAAATTAAAATTCGAGCTATGGCTTAAGTAAATATATAATAATATATGGTTTACCCCCTATACTTAACCAATGATATGCCCTCATAGCACAAGTGTTATGAAGCCAAAGCTCCGATTAAACATAAGACGATATAGCAGAACTGACTCGGAGGCCCCCTATACTTAGGTCAAAAATGACCTAAGTATAAGAGGGGCAGATAGAGGGAAGATGGAAGGGTCGGGTCCCCCCATACTTAGGCTCAAAATAGCCTAAGTAAATGATCTAGAATTTGTGCTGGGGACCTGTGGTTTTTAGGGTTAGAGGGGGCATTTATACAGATAAAGACGATGGAGATGTGAGGGGTGTGGGTGTGTGTCGGGGGGGGGGGGGGTGTAGATCATCGAGTGATCTACCTTTTTTATTTTCTTCCTTTTTTTTATACACACGAGCCCTTAAATGAGGATCAGTAAAGATGCGCATGATACGTTATGTAACGCTGCCTAAATTCCTTGAATTCTTCTGGATTTTCTTATGAGGCTCCTCACAGCGGGAGCTCCCAACTCTACGCCTCCATGAATCTCTAGCGTCCTCGATCTCCAGAGCCCTACCACAAAAGAAATTGTAAGAAGATACCAAGAAAAATCATCAGCACATGATGCAAAGACAACACGAAGAAAAGACCTAAAAATTTCGAAAATATTCACATAAAAAATAATACAATGAAATTCAATAAATAAATAAAGATATAGTGTGCCCCCGACAATGGCGCTACTTGATGAATCCCCAAAATTGCCTCTTTAATAATCAAGAATTGTAGTATAGGAGATGATCTTCGATTCAGCAAAAACCGTAATCTTTGAATGTTGTGGAATATTTTTATCTTGGCAAGTATACCAAGGTCAAACACAAGGACACTAGCTTCTTAATCTATTTATCTAAAATTATTGTTTCATTAATGAATGATTATTTTCTAGCATTTGGTTTTCATTCAAACTCTAAATACTACGATTAAGTGATTGAATAATTAACCTAGATCAACGGACAAACAAATGTGATGCAACATATGATGAATGAACAGAAGGCTTTTTTTTATTTGGTTTTATGCTAGTACAGGAAAGATGACATTATGTGACACAATGCAAATTTAATAATGTGCAAATATGTCCTACATAAATAAAATCAGTGGTCAATTTCAGAAGCAATCCATGTATCAAGTTTAATCGATTAACTAGCAGCTGGCATTAAAAAATCAACAAACATATGACACTATATAACTAGAACTTAGCATCCTGATTTAAGTGTCAGAATAGGAAACAGATAATGCTAATGGATAGATAATGAAACATGCTTCAAAATGAGATTGGATTCAACTTAAATGGAGATCATATGCTCAAGATATTTGTGCAATGGTCCAACAACATAAACATAAAGAAAACATGAAAATAATTACAAAATCATCACAAACAGGTCCCTGGGAGGGCATAATTGTAATTAAAAATATCTGAAAGGTCTTCCCTATAAATTTTACATGCGCACGTGGGATATATTACAATTATTGAAACTCAGAGGGGCTGGTTTGCAAATAACCCCAGGCGTGCATGCAGTTCACGTGCCTAGAGAGACCTGAATGCAATTTAGAGAACCTGGCAGCACACCGATGCAATTTACCCATCCCCACGTGACTGGAGCACGTGGGGGCTAGACTTGGGTGGAGGCGAGGCTCGATACTTGGAGTGGAGCCCTTGCAGGTGGCTCGACCCACGTGGTGGCTCGAGATGACTTCAGACCCACCGAGCCTCCCGCTTCGGAGCAGGCTATGTGGACGACCTGGAACCGTTGGATTGGCTCTTGAGGGGTGCCATCCAACGACACAAGTACCTTCTTGCTTCTCCTCCTCCGTCACTTGCTGGTGGCGCAACTAGGACTCCGGCAGGGCTGCCAATGCTCCGCCATCATCCTCCATGCTTGCTGAAGACCCAAGAAGGATCCTGGAGGCATGGCGTCAAAGGTTGGAGCACGGGGAAGGTGCGGGGATACTTGGAGATGGTTGTCGATGAACCACGCCAGAGGCAGAGCTCTAGAACTTAGCTTTGCCCGAAGTCTGACCATTGAATATGTGGACATGTAGAAAGGGTTAGGGTGCAAATAGCCGAAGCGTGCGAGGTGGTTGGCGGGCTGTGGAATGGAGAAGGTGGTGCCCGTGGTGTGATCTCCTCCACCTCCGGTGGAGGAGATAGCCTGGAGTAGGGGGAGGTCATGGAAGACAGGGAAGGTGGTCTAAGTGTGGCGCGAGGATGAGTTATGTGAGGTGAAACTCAAGAGGCGATCAATTGAAAGTGAAAGTTGGTGTGTGCACCAACAAAATTACGAGAAAACAAGATGGGAGAGAAGGAAAGCTTACCTGGAGATTGAAGAGAATGACAGACGAAGAGGTCTAGGCTGAGCTCCAAGGGGAAGCTCCGGTCTTTGCTAGACTCCGGCAACCACTTAGAGCAGCTCAACGGCTGGGCTAGGTCCGTATCATGTCCTACCATGGCCATGGGTTAACACCGGGGCTGGAGGTCGTCATTGTATCATCTATCTGTCCCCTCCCGGTCACAGAGGGGAGGAGAGACACTGGGCCTCGGCCCGCGTAAATGTGGACCCGATAAAAGGAAGGTGGAGCGGGCGTATTTGAAGGGGAAGAAGTGGAGGTGCGGGTTGTGGACTACGTGACTTAGTGGGCTCGTGCTGACCATAAGAAGAGGGAGGGAGCAAGGCCAGTATGGCGTGCAAGGATGGTGTAGTTAGGGATTGGAACCGGCGTGGTCAGGAGAGCGAGGGTGGTGTCAAGAAGGTGGAAAAAATGGGAAGGGGGTGAGTGGTTAGGAGTGGAGATCGTGGGAGAGAGGGGGTGTTGGAGGTAGAAGATGGGAGCTTGGTCCTTAGATCTAGCGATCCAACGATTGCGGTGTGGGCGGAAGCGGGCGCTCCAGATTAGATCTAGAGGTGCCTATCGAATGGTGGTGAGTAAGGCGGGTGGCAGTGAAGGAGCGACCGCGTGGCTCAACCAGAAGGAGCCACGTGGCCCAATGAGATTTATTTAAAAATAGAAAATAAGGAAAAATCGAAATAAATAGAAAAAGGACAAATTAGAAAAAAAACTCAAACTTGAAAGTTGTAGATCTTAATGAGATCTACAAGGTTCATGTTGTCTCCAGCGACCATTCAGAGTATTAGCTCAGCGGTCGGGCTAGGGCCGTGTCATGGCCTACCATGGCCATGGGTCAACACCGGGGCTGGAGGTTGTCATTGCATCATCTATCCATCCCCTCCCTGATGCAGAGGGGAGGAGGGACACTAGGCCTCAGTCCACGTAAAGATGGACCTGGTAAAAGGAAGGCAGAGCGGGCGTATTTGAATGGGAAGAAGTGGAGGTGCAGGTTGTGGGCTATGTGACTTTGTGGGCTCGTGCTGACTAGAAGAGGGAGGGAGCAAGGACAGGTGGCGCGCGAGGATGGTTGTAGTTAGGGCTTTGAACTTGCGTGGTCAGGAGAGCGAGGGTGGTGTCGAGAAGGTGGAAAATTGGGAAGGGGGTGAGTGGTTAGGAGTGGAGATCGTGGGAGAGAGTGGGTGTTGGAGGTAGAAGACGACAGCTTGGCCGTTGGATCTAGTGTTCCAATGGTTGTGGTGCGGGAAAAAGCGGGTGCTCCGGATTAGATCTGGAGGCATCGATCGAATGGTGGTGAGTAAAGCGGTGGCAGTGAAGGAGCGGGCCACGTGGCTAAACCAGAAGGAGCCACACGGCCCAATGAGATTTATTCAAAAATAGAAAATAAGGAAAAAATCGAAAATATATAGAAAAAGGATGAATCAGAAAAAAAACTCAAAACATGAAAGTTGTAGATCTTGATGAGATCTACAAGTTTCATGTTGACCAAAAACACAAAATAAGTCAAATAAAGGGAAAAATATTTTTGGAAGCATTTTTAAAGGAAAAACACTTGATTTTTAAATTTTCATATTTTTTTAATAATTTTTTAATTTCTTTTTAAGCCAAAATAAATATGTACAAGATTTTGGAGTTTATTAATAATTAGGGTTAGTTATACACAAGGGTCAGTTGCTTAAAGTTAATGATTTAAAGCCTAAATTTATTGAATAGTTTAATTAAGGAGGATAATAAATGACAATAAATGCGAGGAATCATAGATTCTTCACCGGGGTATGTTTCCATATCCCAATTGTGCTAATCACTTTGCAATATGTCTCTGAATAAGCGTAGGCTATGCTCGTCACTAAGTCGGATCTCTGCCACTTAGTTTGCTTCATCTCAAGTTCCACTTCTCCGTCTAGAGATCGGAACTTCATCCACGTCTGATGATCAAAGGATGCACCGATGATCCTAAGGAAAGGTCGTCCAATAATGATATAAGAATATCTATAATGATTAGGGATTTCCATATCAAGGACTATGAAATCAACCTTGTAATCTTGTCCCTCAATCGATATGATAACATTCTTCACCTCACCATTAGCCTTTTCATTGACTTGTCTGTAAACTGGAGTAATGCTCGTGATTTGTGTAGTGGTCCTTTACTCCAGTTTCTCATATAATGCTAAGGGTAATAGGTTTATAGAAGAACTATTATCTAGGAGAGTGCGTGAAAACACAATGTCATCGATATAACTTACCGCTAAATGTGCACCCACATCTCTCTTCCTCCTTGAAAGTTGCAGAGTTTTGAGACAATAAGTAGTGTCTAATGATAAGACGTGAGTCTTCACATAGCTGGGTTTCATCCAGCTAACCTTAGTAGGTGTAAATCACACCTTAAGGTATTTTCGAAACGCGGGATGACTAGCCACATACTCATTAAATAATACATTAGCCGTAATGTTATCTTTATAAAATTGTACCATGTCTGGATTATATTTTTGAATCTACTTAACGATGTGCTTTCCAGCCATTAGAGTACGAGGGAAAGGGATTGAAGCAAGAGAAACCCAAGATAAAGAATCTGAATCATGATCTGAAACATCATTCTTTGCATTAATAGAAATAAAGTTTCATACATGAATCTTCTAAATGCAACTTAGAATTTAATATATTGTTTCTACTACATTTTTGGGGATATATGTTGTTGATATATCTCCTCAACCAGAGGTACAAGGTCCTCTACAGACTCAGAAGTATCTCCATGTTGTTGTTATGCTCGTATCCTCATCATCCTCTCTCTACCTTGAGTAGATGTCATCATCTTCTGCTAAAGGGGTTGTTGAGTGTGATGCATCTCCTCCTTGTCCTCCGAAGTCTCCTCGGGTAGAGCCTCAGAGGGGGCCCGTTCCATGTCCCTTACCTGATCAAGTACGACCATGATCCTTCCTCTCTCGAGTGACTTATGATTAATATCATCAAACAAAAGAATTTCATGCTCAGATCTAAGTGAATATGAGTAATATACCTGACCAAACTACTTCTATTGTGACTTTTTCATGCTATTGGGGTTAGCATGAAACTGGGCGAGAATGGAAGTCGAAGGTGCAGATTGCTCGTCTTTCCAATAGGAAAGGCGATTGATGTCCACCTGCATATCCTATATTTTGTTCTGGTAGGAACGAAGCTTCTCAAGAATCTGACGCTGGAAGTATGTGGGTCCTGACGGAGAGGACTACCAATGAGATGAATAATAACACAAAGACTAGCCCGGATGTCCTAGATACTATTGTTGATGTTGTGGGTGATGCTGGTAATGTGGGACCTACTATCCCGACTGGTACGTCGAATGATGTATGTACTGCTACTGTTTCCTATGTTGTTGTCGGAGGTGGCATGAACTAGGGCTCAGTTGTGTAGGAAGAGATGTCAGGGTGAAAGCGATTTTGTAGAAGATCGGGGGACACTGGTAAGATGGACGATCCCCTGTACTTCTCTGTCTGACAGGGTCCTGGGTGTACCAAACACTGTTCACCTCCGACACTTGAGGAGGCTCCTCTGTAGCTAACTCGGTTGATGGTGGTTGTTGCTGGTAAGATTGGGTAAAGGAGTGGTCCTCTACCGACGGCTGAAGTGTCCCTGACATCCATTGTTCCTATACATGGTGTACTCGGTAAACGGAGAAGCAGATGCAATCGTGGTAGGTATCATCATCTTAGATACCTTCTTAGCCAATTCCTCCATCTGCTTCGGAAGATTGGATAGACTTTCAAGCTCATTCATCCTCTTGTCAAACCTCTCATCTACAATCACATTGTTTGTAATGATTCCCATGTTAGGAATCATGTCCTCAGAGAGATCGACTACAACCTTCTTCCCCCCCTCTTGATAAGAGTGAAATAGGAGACTTTGCGTATGCCATGTTGGTGGTGTGTAAGCAGCTCGTCTCAGCCATCTTCTCGAATACCTTCCAGATAGTATCCACTCCTCGTTAAGTGTAGCTTCCTCCACAGGCAATGCTCACTAAACCATGTACCTCAGGTTTAAGACCTTTGTAAAGATTTTGGACCAGAATGGAATCCTTCATACCATGACATGGACACTTCTACAATATGTCCTTGAATCTCTCTCATGTATCACAAAAGGGCTCATTGGAAAGTTGGGAGAAATTGGTAATATGTGTCCTCATCTGATTAGTTCTATTCAAAGGGTAGAACTTCTTTAAAAATAGGTCCTTGAACTAGTTATAGGTGGTTACCACTACACCTAGATTCTTAACCAGCAGTCTGCCTTATCCTCCAAGGCAAATGGCGAGGTCGTGAGCTTAATTTAATCTTGACTAACCCTAGGGTGCCTAGGTTAGCGCAAACGAGCTCAAAGTCCCTTAGGAATGCATCGAGTTCTTCATGAGCATTCCCATTAAAGTGCGGTTGTAAATTTAGAAACTACGTCGTTAACTCATATACTATCTCAGGTTAGACAGGACTTAGATTATTTTGCATTCTAAACTATTATGGTTTGTAAGCCGCATCCATTAATGCATCAACTCCCACATTCAACTGATCTATCTGAGCTCTTTAATAGAGCATTCTGCTGCTCAAATGTTGCTAATATAGCTAATATCCACTGCAATGGGTCCTCATGCTGCTCCTCATCCTCATTCGGTCTCTTCGAAGGCATCTTAATTGACTATTCTTGGTTTCCTTCATCAGAAAATGGGTTCAAATTAGGTGAGGTGTTTGAACTCAAATTAACCTCGCCTAGGCGAAGGTCTTCCTTGGTAAGTAGGGAAGAGAGAAAAGGGTTGGTCGGTGTATGACCATCCCTGAAGTGAGTGAACCTAGATTCAAGTGGGTCATGAGTCTAGGGAGGTCCAGTAAGTGAAGGAACCTCGAAAGACATACTCTTTGGAGGGTTCAAAGTGAGGTTCACAAAGTCCGAACAAAAATACCCCAAACTAGTCATCTTTGAAGTCAAGAGGAGACGATATAGAACATGATTGAATCAAGGAGATCTAGTACTATGACGCACTTGAATATACCGAATCAACTCACACAAATCAAAGGCAAATTAGACCCTTTAGATTCACTAACTTCACACGTGAATGATGTAAGAGTTCCGCCAAATTATCTTGTCAACTTTAGTTGGTGGTAGAACAATCTTATAAGTACATTACACACAGGGAGTCACCTTACGTCCAATGGTGCTCCTGATATCTCCCAAGCAAAGAGATCATCTTCCCGGGCTACCTGGTTCAATATCATACCCCTAAGAAGAACATCATACTTACACAACCAAAATGTATCTCTAAGGTCGAAAGCAAGCTCTTTCAACTCCCAAATCTATGAGAGTCGGAAATGGAGACTTAGGAGAAAGTCCATGGATTCGGGCTCTAACCTTAGGGGCTATGTACTCACCACTCTCTCTGGGGGTAAGTACCTGTGTCCAATGAGGGCTTTACGAATCTGCAATACAAGTGTGATTTTTATTCCAAGTTATTTGATCAACATGCATAATTCAGTCCCGATTTTAAAAGTTAGGTTATTGTTATATTAAAGTGACCACATCAATAAAATACGTCTAAGGTACAGTCCCAATTCCTTTTATTTCTTAATTTGTAAAACAAGGGGAAGAAATCAAAAAATGGAATGCATATGATTAATGATGCATGCAGTCGTTTAGAGATATTTACAGTGTTTTCCAGCACTCTCCATGTGGATGCTAGACTAAATTTGTAAATATCTAATCTGTATGATGCAAGTCGATAAAAACCGCTCCTAATACATGTGTTCTATTAGCGAGGAAGAATATGCTTTAGATTTGAGCTAAATAGAATGTATTAGTTGCGTTTCTTAATGAATCTTAAGATGAGTGAATTTTAAAATTTCAAAGGTGTTGTCTAATTTATGATTGGGCACAATAAATATGATCTAAGTTTGACTATTTGAATCGTGTGCCTAATCTTAAGTTCGCCACTCAAGTCGAGTCCTCTTGGGTCCTCGACACAATACAAAATAAGAGTATAAATAAAGGCCTTTAAGTACAATCATGAGATCTCAATCGAGAACCGTTGTAAATAACGGTGATTAATATCACAAATTATTACACAAATGAATATACACAACAAAATGACTATTCTATCTAGTTGAATTGTCTCTACTCTGAACTAGTTGATGTGGTCTCCTCAGCTCAAGCTCCAAGCTCTTTGCCTCTGCAGTACTTCGGTTGCCTTCAGCTTTGTGGGCCCTACCACAAACAACTAGTGGTTAGAAATAATCAAGAGATAAATATCGATGTAGAAAGTAATTGAAACAATTATAACAACACATAAAAAGTCAATAGGATAACCAAAGTCAACAAAACTTAACCTAGAAATCAATACAAATCACCTAAATGAGTACTTAAACCTAAAAGAGTCAACTAATATTGTCCCCCGGCAACAATGCCATCTGATTAGTCAGTAACCAGCTATCTTATCATGGATTCATTGTAACACGACTAGTTAGCTATCTATTAGAAATACATGACTCCCCGAAGACGAGTTACTAGAGGAGAGGTGTGCATGGTAGTCCGGCATTTCGAATGGGGAGAGCTAACATCCTTCACATACATGAGACAATTATTCAATGTTCACAGGGCATGCTTTGGGAGGGGGATGATTTAAGATGACTTCTGAGCCGAACCTGCAACAATGGTTTGTAGAACTTGGAGGTTGTTGATTTTAAAATCATAATTCTTACAGGAGTTCCGCCAATATGTGAAATAAACCCAAACCCTAATTCCAGGATAAAAAGTCACAAATGATGACATCCCTCACATACAATTTCCAATTTTACTTTATATTTTTGAATTAATGTACATTCAATTATCTACAAATCAAGATCGAATTCAAAAGAATCAAAGTTCGTTTGTGAAAATTGAGTTTTGAGGCCAAACAATGAATTATACATATTCATTGATTTTGACCTATTATTTCACGTACATATTTCACTCTTTTTAATTTATTTCTTCTTTTATTTATTTATTTCATTTCATATTCTAACTAATTATATAAAAATTAAAATCCAAAAAAATAGAATAATAAAAAAAAGATGCATTCTGACTTGAGCCCATTGACCAATTCATTTGTATATACCTCTCATTTTCTAATTAATTTTAATTCACAAAAATATTAAAAAATTACAAAACTTAAACACTTCTATTTTATATACATAAAATATCACCGAAAAGATCGCATCTTGCACAAATCACTCCATTTGCATCTGAGTCCTTCATGAAATTATAGATCACATTTAGATGCACATTTTTCGTGTTAAGCATTTCCGCATTCGAGGTCATTCGTTATTTTATATTTAATTTTCTATTTTATTTGGAAATAGATAGTGATTTTATTAATTTTTGTTATTATTTTGTCATAATTTCTTATTTCCATCGGTCTTTGTTTGAAGACTCGTGTTTGTACCTGAACATTAGACACTCGACCTATCGGCTTGTATTTTTTTAGTGATTGATGTAGTCCTAAGATTGCACAATGGCCATTAAAGCTACTAGGATCTACTTTTGTGCTCATAGGACTAGGACCACATTCTCACACTAAATGGAGGCACTCGACGTTCTACTTATCCAAACTTAATATGTTCTTCACTTACTAATAGAACTATCTATCTATGAGCGGTTTTCCAGTGCATTCATAGAGATTAATTTTCAATTCTATTTGGCATCTGAACAAAGATTGTGAGGATCACTGTAAGTATTTCTAACTTAAGCACACATTATAGTTTTACCGAATTGCATCGACTTTACCAACTTATTCTTCTGTGTTTTCTCACTTAGTATTAAAAGAAAATTGGGACTGAACGGTAGACGTGCATGGTTCTGCATCTTAAAGAAAGCGATCACTTAATAAAATTGGGACTGCTAAATAGTATTGTTTAATTTAAAATCAAATGAATATTGGATACCACTATCTTGCAGGAGAGTAACATCGATCCTTGTACGCAGGCACTTGCCTCCAGGCTGTGAGTGGGTAAGGATGTAGCTGTAAGGTTAGAGCCCAAAACTCTAGACCTGTGCCCTAAGTCTCTAGATCTGACTCTTGCATGTTTGGGAGCTGCAAGTGCTCGCCTCTGACCATAGTCGACATTTTGGGTATGTCAGTCTATTATCTCCTTTAGGGGTGTGATATAACATAACAACTCGGGCAGATCACTCCTTTGATTGAGGTGTGGTAGCACCACATCTAGGCGTCAGGGCGACAAACATGTGTATAACGGATTATAAGATCATTTTATCACCAATTTAAAATTGAAAAGATAATAGGCCAGACTTTTACAACCTTCATTGTGTTAAGTTGGTGAATTTAGGATTTGCATTATGTATTTTATTGTGTGCATTTAAAGTTCATTGCACTTGCATACACATATCGAGGTTCGTGAATCATTCTCCACCATTCTTTTCGAAGATGTCGGGATATTGATATCCATACCCATACTCTGTGGGTCAATCTTACAAGACCATGTTCCAACCATCTTTGTCGTTATATTCATATAAGGAGAACCTTCCCTTTGAGTCGGTTCTTCCTCGGCCATCATTCCCCTCACCCTCATGCCTCACTTCTTCCTTGATTGATTCTTCTAGTTATGAGCCACTCGTGAACTCAAACCGATATTATGTGGACATAATGGATTGGGCGAATTCGGGGATGGATATGAGTGTAACCGATTTTGAAAGAGAAACACAATTCCCAGTTATGATTGATAATTCACGGTTTCAACCATCTACTACTCGCAATGACTCTCATCCCAAGTATGACCACTTTTCCTTTGACCAAACATGTGAGATTCAAAATCAAGGAAATATGACTCATGACCAAACCACGACTGTAGAGAATAACCGTTACTCGGCTCAGGATTATGTGCCGGAGTCACGACATGATGAGTACAGTTATTCATCTCCAACTCATGAGACTATAACAGATGATATTGCTAGAATTAAATGAAGAGTTGATGCTTTAATTCAACAACTTGATAATGTCACCCAAATGGTTAAAGAAATGATTAACAACCAAGGAAGAGTTATGGTCCCACCAAGCGAACCTGAGACACATCATGTGCAAAATTTTCTGACATAGACGTCGTAGGTACCTGAGACCACTGACCACCCCATTGACCATTCCACTGACTCTAATAATTTTACTAAAAAAATAAAAATCAAAGAATTCAAAAAATTGGACAACACTGAAATGGAAGCATTTTGTAAAAGTCAGATCTTTGAGCTTAAATTAATAAAGGCCACAGAGTATGTACTCGATATTTAGGGAGTTGTGAAGAGTCAATTATCACCTAAGAAGGCAGGCAAGAAACGATCTAGAATTGAGTTTCATTTAATCACTATGGTTAGTTCAATGATAATGACCAAGAAAAGCAAAAGATGCAGAGTCAAAAGATTGACTATGGTTAACTGTTAAATTGAGAATACAGAGTTTACTCATGTTCGGATAAACGACGACTCCACCCTGAACATCCTTCCGAAGTCCGTGTTTGACCGACTCGAACTCGACCGCTCAAAAAGACTAGAGTGATCATTTAATTTTTAGATCGATCCATAAAAAGATTAAGAGGAATTGTTTCCATCATCATGAACTTCCAAGGTGTGTAACATAGAGTGGACTTTATTGTCCTGGACATTGAACGTCGAGGAGAGTTGACTGAGTTTCCCATTATTTTGGGAAAGTTGTTTTAGCCACTGCTAGAGCGACTATTGATTGTGAGACGCATGACATACAATTTTCGAACCAGGACTGTAATGATCAAAATCTCGAGGATACACCCGACCCTAGGACAACCGAACAAGAGATCGACAGACGTGACCAAGAGAAGACCATAAAGTCAAACACTTCACAAGATCATACCTGATGATTACATGATATGCTGTTATAATAGGCTCAAATTATGTGGAATACAACATCAATTCCTAGGTTACAAACTCTAAATTCACATAATACATGTCTACATTATTCCATGCGCATAAGCATATAAAATCATCATAAAATCAAGAAAATATCTGATAAAATATTCTCATTAATTATCATCATTAATCAGATTTATCAGAGAGAATCAACATCCAACATATTGACTTGGCTCTACAAAATATCTCTTACATTTTGTTGGAAAGAAAAGGGGAAGGTCGAGAGTGAAAAATTCCCACTCTTTAAATGTCATACATGCATGTGCACCATCCTTATTACTCTCTCTCTCCTATTTCTCATGAAAGAGTCGGCCATATTAGTCTCTCTTCTCCCATGCATGAATGAAATTAATTGGTTTTGTCTTTATATGCATGTGACTCTTCATTTTGAAGAGGTACATATGGTTATTACAAGAATCCCTCCCTTCATGCAAATGGACGTGAACGACCCCCTCCCTCCATTCTCTTCTCTCTTGCCCCCCTCCCTCACGCACTCTCTCTCTCTCATTTCTTCATGAACGTTCAATCTCTGATGACCGCGAAATTCACCTCTTTAAACATGGTGACTTGTAGTATAGGTGGCGAATTTCGGTCGACTAAAATACCACAATCTGTGAATGTTGTGGAATATTTTTACTTGGCAAGTTTACCAAGGTCGAACACAGGGAACGATGATTCTTAGTTGCATGGTTTGAATCAAATTAAATAACTAACGAATGCTTAATTAATTCTTGTGTTGAGAAAATGTACAATGCAATGAGATGCAATTAGATGCAAAAAATACAGAGACAACAGTTCAACACAGGATCTGAGATTAAGATTTTTGCTCAATAATATGTTAATCAATGTCCTCGAAATTTATCACAGATCGACATATATAAATCAATAGAAATATTCAGAATTAATCCCAGATTGCATGTATAATCAATCCATGAGAATAACTAAGCATAGAATCTATCCTCGAAATGATGTGATTTAAATCCCCAAATATTATAATCAATAATTAAAGGGAATTATTCAATGTAAGGTTCTCAGATGTACTCCTGCAAAAGAAATCATCAAGGAAAATGGGGCACAAATATGTCAAAATGAGCCCGCATATGTCAACAGATATCCTCAATAAGAATTATCAATAAACAACCTCGAATCTGTCCACAATTTATGCTAATTGGTAGAGCATGAAAATAGCTTCAAAATGACATATCATATGCAAAAAATGGAGTTCGTATGGAAAAGATATGATGAAATGAAATTTTATGGACTAAAATGTAAATAAAATAAAGTTTTTCTTTCAAAATGATCCCTGGAGGGGCTTATCTGCAATTTTTGAAAGTCAGCGGGGTCCTTCTACAATTTACCCACAAGCGGGGCTATATATGTAATTTCAGGAACCTTTGGGGGCTTCGATGCAATTTCCCCCCCAAAGCACGTGCCTCGCACGTGCCTCAGGAGGTTAGGAGGCGGACCGGAGGTTCGAGAGTTCCGAGGCGGAGGCTCGACGACGAGGCCGAGGGTCGGGCTGCGGGGCTCAGGCTCGGATGCCCAAGCCTATGTAGAGGCTTCTGATGCTTCGGATCACCTGAGCCTCGAGACTGGCGTCGAGGCTCGGGTGGGCTATCGTGGCCTGATAAGGGTCGTTGGATCAAGGGCCTCCTGCCCAATCCAACGGTGACTGTTCGTAGCGATGGAACAGCGGTGGGAGCGGAGGCGGTGCCTCCGACGCGCGGGGGAGGCTACAGGCGGCGAGGCAGGGGCAGCGGTTGCTTGGGGTTGATGCTGGCGAGCCGCAACGGGCGGAGGAGCGGGGGCAGCGTACGTGGGCGAACAACGGAGGAGCGGGGCTCCGTGCGTGGGCGGTGGCCGAAGTGTCGACCAACGACGGCGAAGGAAGCTCGATGAACTCCTGGACCTGCAAGCAAAATCAAACAAGGGCGAAGTGGCGTAGATGGTGGTGGACAATGAGGGTTCGGATAATGGTGAGGCCCTTGGAGGTTGATATCCTTAACGAGGGCTTTATTGTCGCCTCGATTCGAGCTGGCGAAGGGCTCGAAGAAGCTTTGCAACTTCCTTGAGGTTGCAGCAAAGGGAGGAGGAGATCCACCCCTTGGATCGCGCCTGAGGACGAAGGAGCCGCTGTCACCAGCTCTACAGGGGAAATGGCGGATGCCTTTTCAAGGCCGACGATGGGGGATTCTTTATAGGAGGATGATTAGAGAGACGTTACGCGGAGGGGATGCATGGTTGGCCTCGTAACGGCAGGTAGAAGCGGGTGCGGCGACCGTTACGAGGAGAGGTGGTGGAGGAATGGCTAAGGGGGGAGGGGTAACGGCGGGAGGTAGGGGAAGGGGAGGAGAGTGTCACGTGTCGCACACTTGCACGCAGGAGGAGAAGGCGGCACGTGTGTGGCACGTGCGCCTGGAGAGAGGAGGGAAAGTGGGGTGCCATGTGGCACGCCCAGGGGCAGCCACGTGGCACCCCAAAAAAATGTCAAAATTTAATGATAAAGAAAAATAGAAAAGAAATGGAAGGAAATCTCAGATCGAAAAAATTCCATCACGAAAGTTGTTCGTCTCGACGAGATCTACAACTTTCATGAAGGATCCGGGAGCAAAAGAGGTCACCTGTTCAAAGTGGTATTTTTGATGGTTCTCCATGTGTATAGAAAACCGGGTTTTTGGGATTTTGTATTTTTTGTTGGTTTTAGAGAGGATAAAAATTATAGAAAAAATAAGATAAAATACAAGAAAATTAATTACACACTAATCTAATTTTTTTTATTTTTAATAAATAAGAAAATAGTAAAATAAAATAGAAGTAAAAAACACACAATTTTTGTACAGACCGACAACGGACACTTGGACTCAGTCAGTTTCTTTGATTTCAGTTTTAATCTGGATTTGGATTTTTCCGTCACTTAATAAAACTTTCATCAAAGAACAAAAATGAAAAATAAATAAAATTAAAAGGATTAATTATGTACATAAAATCTGAGGTCAAAATAGCAAAAAGTCAAAATGTGCAAAAGAGGCCCAAAACCCAATTTTCACATATGAGCTCCGAATTTTACGAAATTGGTCTTATTTTGAAGGTATTTGAAAATGGAGTACTTTAGAATGAGTAGACCAAAATCGGATACTGTATGTAGGAGATATGCTCGTTTTAGTCCGTTAGATGTGAAATTAGACTTTGGGATTATTTGACACTTATTGGGGTTAGTAATTTTTTTGTATTTTTTATTTATTCTTGTTAGTGATATCTACACAATGGAGTGGTTTGGGGTTAACCGGAGTTAGGATGAATTAACTAAAAATAAGAGAAGTTAGCGGCTTTTTGGGCTAATTTACAGTTGGGATTTTTAATGCAATTATGCATGATGAAATGCAAATATTATTAACACGTGTATGAATGCTAATAATGCTCTATTAATGATTAAATGCATATGAATGTTGGGGAACAGAGCCTAATTGACCAAATTTAGCATGATGAATACGAGATTCATCATACCCCTATACTTAGACCATGCTCGTCCCTGAGCACGAATGAATGAATGACTTAGTTGAATACATCCCTGGCCGTGCATGTAAATTTTCAAAGCTCAATTCATAGAGGACCCTTAATTTGAGTGATCCTAAAATCCTGAGCTCAACCATACTTTAATCAGAAGGAATCAAACTTTTCTAATTTTCAGACTCTCTGTTTGTACATATAGTATAAGGATATGATTTTTAGTGTACTGCATTCATGAGAGTCAAGTCGAGACATCATTCAAAGTTCCAATCCAAGAGACTCTCCTCTAGAACTAATCCTCAACACTTAGGGAATAAGTCTATTCCTGCTTCAGTCAACCGTCTCATTAGTTTGTCAAACTTGAAAGTGTAGATGGATAGCCAGATGATGGAGGGCATAGGATTGTGTCTAATTTTCTCTCCCTCACATTGGAACAAGGTGCCTCTCGAGTACCTTATTACTTAACACAAGTATGTTTTTATTTTGTTGATCAATGTGTCCGTCAAGAGAATTTGGAGTCGTCTGCACTTATTTTTCTGGGAGTACATCGGGGTAAGTCTCTTTTGAGTATCTAAGATACCTTCGACACCCAGACTTGTATCGCTTACGATGCAGAGCCCTTTTATGGTGTCAGCCCGACTCCTTGGTCTTAATTAGCGCTTGGTCCAAGTGGACACTTTGAAAATATTTGGGAGCGCTCGCCATTGGTGGAAGCTCATTTGGAATTTGACTTTGGATGATAGAGCTTTTCTTTGACATTTCTTTTTCTTTTCTTTTGTTGGCTAGATCCACTGTTTTTACCAAAAGTTGGCGCACACTGATCAACAATTTTCATTAAGTTTCAACACACCCTGGCACTTAGGTTAATATCAAAAAGATAACATATGAACTTGTTCACATACTGGCTAGATTTTCGCTGACATTCAGGTTTTCTGAAGCCTTCATTAACTTCATCCCATCCTCGAATATCATTAAATCGGGTCTAAACTCAAATCTCTAGTCCCAGTTCCTCAAGTGATAACTCAACTCATCTCATCAATCATGCATTTGTGAAAGTTATTGTGCTGATCATATTCTTTTTGAAGGTAGAGATGAAGAGTGTAATATAGCGCTCAAATCTTTTGAACTAGGGAAGTGTGGATTATTAAGTTCAAAACCCTAATGACTAAGGCTGGCTAACTCAGAATCTCAAGATCTCAGAAATCAAGTGTCCTCAAAAATCCTCAAGCCTTGAGTGATAGTGAATGTGTCAGGAATATATCAACCAAGGAATGCATGAAATGCTTGGTGAAATGAAAGACCATGAGTGATGATTTTTTTTTAATTTTTTTTATTATTTTTATTTTTTTGTTTTTATTTTTTTTGAAAAATAGGTATTATACACTACTTGTACTCATCCCTGATGTTAGATGAAAATGATTAAAGTACGAGCTATGGATAAAGTAGATAAAATTTATACAAACACACCCCCTATACTTAGCGTGTGCTATGTCCTCATGGCACAAAGTGAAGCGTAGACATAGCTCGTACTGAGTATAGATGGGACACAAACAAAAAGAGGAGAAGCGATGTATACACAACGGTACCGGTCCCACTATACTTAGGCTCAGGTCAGCCTAAGTATAATCAGATAATTACAGATGGGGAACCAGGTAGATTTGTGGATGTACAAGATCAAGGAGGTTTGCAACGGACCTTCTTGCGGGAGTGTGGAGGGAGATAGTATGGAGATGTAGAGGGCGATGAAGAGGGGGCCGATGAAGAAGACCAGCCATCATTGGAGTCGTCCTTAGAAGAATAGTAGTCGTCTGCAGAGGATCTCCAACTTTTGTCGATCAGAGGTAAGTGCCCTTGGATCAGATCTATGCCTATTGCACTTATCTGATGAACCACATCATGACCGGACGAGGACTCTTCAGAAATCACCTGATGTCTAAGGTCAAAGGTGACTTTCTTGGTCGGTTTGTTTCCTTGGGAAGTATTGGGAGGAAGTTGGAAAGTCTTCATCTCCCTATCTTGAGTAACTGATGTGGCATTCATGAGTTCCTCATCAGATGAATCCCCGTAAAAGTCGACCAATTCTTGAAGGGTCATGCGCTGCTTCGGTCGAGGGAGATTGTTCCTGGTGATTTTGTGGTTTATGGCTGGGGGTGTTGATGTCACTTTCGGATGATCGTGAATTTTGATGATATTGGATGTTTCCGGAGTCGGTTCCTTATATGGTTCAAGTATCTCATGAATTACTACCAACTCAAAGATTGGACCACTCAAATAATCGTGGCGATCCTCAATAATATGGTCCAATTCCTCATAAGCTCCAAAATCTTGATTTTTCCTAGGAGCAATGATAGGTTGGTGAGAATCCAAAGTTTGTCTAACAGTCAGTCTTTTAGGTGACTCTCCTAGGGTTTGTATCAGTGTGTCATGCGGTGATATCCGATAATGTGAAATATTTATTTCTTGATCATAACTGTCGGTTTTAAGCTAGTTTTCCTCAGAGCAGGACGTGTCATTGGGGGTTTGTTCATTGTGGTATGAGTTCGGGAACTTGATTTCCTGACTCTCGCAATCGATGATCGTCTTAGTGGAGGCTAAGAACGGCTTTTCTAAAATGATAGGAGACTCAGACATCCTTCCGGGGTGCTCAATGTCAAGGACAATAAAGTCCACTTTATGTTCTTTACCTCGGAAATTTACGACGACAGAAACGATCCCCCGCGGTCTTTTGGTAGATCGATCGGGTAATTGAACGATCACCCTAGTCTTTTTGAGTTGTCTGAGTTTGAGTTGGTCAAAGACGGGATTGGGGAGGATGTTTAATGTGGAGTCGTCATCTAACCGAACATGAGTGAATGTAGAATCCTCAATTTCACATGTGATCCGAGTCAACCGCTTGACTTTGCGGCTTTTGATTTTATGATTCATCACCAAAGAACTGGCCATAGATATGACATGATATTCAATCCTGGATCGTTTCTTGCCCGTCTTTTTGGGGTTCAGTCGTCTCTTCACAAATCTCTTAAGATCGGGCACATATTCTGTCTTTGATCAATGGAAGCTCTAAGATCATACTCTTGCAAAATGCTTCCATTTCTGAATTGTCCAATTTATTTGAATTTTCAATTTTTTAAATTTTTTGGTATTTTCTGTAATATGGTCAGTCGGGGGGTCAGAGGTCAGCGGTGGTTGTGTCTGATTGTGATGATCTAGTGCTTCGCATGGTGGTGGCCTCACTTCTTCTGAATTTTGCATAGACTGGATGAGATTATATATTCTCTCAGTTAAAGTGTCTGCTCTATGATTAATCCGAGCAATCTCATCCTCAAACATCTCATGACTAGTGATTGAATAATCATTCTCCATGTGTCATGATACTGGCATGTAATCTCGAGTAGAGTAATCATTGTTCATCATCATTATGGTCTGGTCATGAGTTATATTTCCTTGACTTTGATTTTCTCGTGGATTGTCGAAGGAAAAGTTATTGTACTCAAGAGGATGGTCATCCTGAGTAGGAGATGGTTCAAGAGGCTGTGAGATCATTTGTAACCGGAAATCGTGTTCTACTGTCAATATCGCTTACTCTATTGTTCATCCTCAATTATGGTCTCTCTCTCATGTCCATAAGACTGTCAGAATGTGAGAGAGGGCTATTCGAAGAAGAAGTGTGGTCATAGGGTGGGATGTATGGGCGGGAAGAGAATGATGGCTGAGGGGAACTTGATTTGAAGTTCAGGTTCTCCTGAGGAGTGTGAGAAGAAGGATATCGGAACATGATCGTGGAGATCGGGAAAGAAGACCACTGTGCCGATATCTTCTCAAGAGGGATTGGATGATTAGCGACCACGATTTGCTTGCGATTGCAAGGTCTTTGACGCACACAAATCAAACATAAAACAAACACGTTGATTCACCCACTCAGCACTGGTGAAGGCACGTTAGGGTTCGGGTGCTTATCTTTTCAGTTTAATTTAATGACAAAACAATCTTGAAAGAACCCAGGACAGTCTTTGTGAAATATTTCGACACCTAATAGCTAAGAATTTAAAGGCACGTCCCGAGTTCATACAACTAGTTGCACCTACTTTCACCCAGTATAGGTGTAAGTACGGACCGTTTAAAGGCTACCCGTGTTACTTGAGGACGGGAGCCTTCCGCGGTGTCCTCTAAACCACCTACTCTGTTAAGGGAAGTCGGACCGTAAATGCTACCCGAGACCCTCACTGAAAAGTAGCTAATTATTTTTAAAATCAGTAGTCTGAATGAAGTATTTCGATTTTTGGCTCTGTCCTAAGGTGTGCGATCTTGTCCTTACAAACAATGAGTGGGTTTCTCTCCACCAAACACAAGTTAATTTTAAGTCAATTTTATTCACAGTCACCTTGATTAGCAGTCCCGATTTTAAAATTGAGGTTATCACTGAAGTTTATGTAAGCACAGAAATTCACGCCTAACGAGCAGTCCCAATTTTGTTAATCCCTAAGTTGTAAAACTCGAGAAAGGAGAATCAGAAAAGCCAATGTAAACGTAAATCTATGATGCATGCTTAAGAGAAAGACTTACAATGAATCTTCGTGTTCTTCATGTGGGATGCAGTATAAGGAATTAAAATTTACACTAAATGATATACACAGATGAAAAACGCCCTAATCAGATAGTTCTATTAGCGGGAAGAATTGATTTAAAAATTTGGCTAATGTTGAACGATCTATAGTGCGTATAGTTAGTGAATGTGTGGCCTAAGAATACGAGCACAATCAATAGTAGACAAGCAAGCGTATACGTGCCTAAGTCCTACGCCACTCAAGTCGGGTCCCAACACACAGAATGGGTTGAAACATACCTGACACACCACAGAAATGTTCAGTCTGAAATTATTACAAGGGTTCAAAGAGAGGGACCCTGAGAATAATGCGGAAAATTAAATCTATACTAACTCTCTCTCACAAAATAAAAATAAAAATCAGTCTTCTTCACAGGTCCTTGATTTAAATTCCAAAATTATCTCCGAGTAATCTGCGAAGAGAGAAAGTACGGTTAGTATCAAGAAAAGAAAAGAAATGTAAAAGGGAAAAATGCAAAAAGGAAAAAAATGACACAAAAATTAATCTCACAAAAATTATTACAAAAATGATTTAAAACCCTAAAAGTTCACAGTTCCTCGGCAACAACGCCATTTGATGTCCGCTAAATTCACCTCTTTAATAATGATGACTTGTAGTATAGGAGGCGAATTTTCGGTCGATCAAAATACCACAATCTGTGAATGTTGTGGAATATTTTTACTTGGCAAGTTTACCAAGGTCGAACACAGGGAACTGTGATTATTAATTGTGTGGTTTTAAAATCAAATTAAATAACTAACGAATGCTTACTTAATTCTTGTGTTGAGAAAATGTAAAATACAATGAGATGCAATTAGATGCAAAAAATACAGAGACAACAGTTCAACACAGGATCTGAGATTAAGATTTTTGCTCAATAATATGTTAATCAATGTCCTCGAAATCTATCACAGATCGACAGATATAAATTAATAGAAATATTCAGAATTAATACCAGATTGCATGTATAATCAATCCATGAGAATAACTAAGCATAGAATCTATCCTCGAAATGATGTGATTTAAATCCCCAAACATTATAATCAATAATTAAAGGGAATTATTCAATGTAAGGTTCTCAGATGTACTCATGCAAAAGAAATCATCAAGGAAAATGGGACACAGATATGTCAAAATGAGCATGCATATGTCAACAGATATCCTCAATAAGAATTATCAATAAACATCCTCAAATCTGTCCACAATTTTTGTTAATTGGTAGAGCATGAAAATAGCTTCAAAATGACATATTGTATGCAAAAAACGGAGTTCGTATGGAAAAGATATGATGAAATGAAATTTCAGGGACCAAAATATAAATAAAATAAAGTTTTTCTTTCAAAATGGTCCCTGGAGGGGCTTATCTGCAATTTCTGAAAGTCGGCAGGTCCTTCTGCAATTTACCCACAGGCGGGGCTATATATGTAATTTCAGGAACCTTTCGGGGGCTTTGATGCATTTTTTTCCCCAAAGCACGTGCCTTACACGTGCCTCA
Organism: Ottelia alismoides; assembly: GCA_037367405.1. Taxonomy (NCBI): domain Eukaryota; kingdom Viridiplantae; phylum Streptophyta; class Magnoliopsida; order Alismatales; family Hydrocharitaceae; genus Ottelia; species Ottelia alismoides. Next base: position 148,421 of record JAZKJV010005045.1, on the reverse strand, counting down.
GGAGGTTAGGAAGTGGATCGGAGGTTCGAGGGTTCCGAGGCGGAGGCTCGGCGACGAGGCGGAGGGTCGGGCTGCGGGGCTCAAGCTCGGATGCCCGAGCCTACGTGGAGGCTTCTGATGCTTCGGATCACCCGAGCCTCGAGGCTGGGGCCGAGGCTCGGGTGGGTTATCGTGGCTTGATCAGGGTCGTTGGATCAAGGGCCTCCTGCCCGATCCAACAATGATTGTTCGTAGCGATGGAACAACAGTGGGAGCGGAGGCGCGAGGGAGGCTGCAGGCGACAAGGTGGGGTGGCGGTTGCTCGGGGTTGATGCTGGCGAGCCGCAACGAGCGGAGGAGCGGGGGCGGCGTGCGTGGGTGAAAGGCGGAGGAGCGGGGCTCCGTGCGTGGGCGGTGGCTGAAGTGTCAACCGACGGCGGCGAAGGAAGCTCGATGAACTCCTGGACCTGCAAGCAAAATTGAACAAGGGCGAAGCGGCGTAGATGGTGGTGGATAGCGAGGGTTCGAGCGATGGTGAGGCCCTTTGAGGTTGATATCCTCAACGAGGACTTTATTGTCGCCTCGATTCGAGCTGGCGAAGGGCTCGAAGAAGCTTTGCAACTTCCTTGAGGTTGCAACAAAGGGAGGAGGAGATCCACCCCTTGGATCGCGCTTGAGGACGAAGGAGCCGCTGTCACCGGCTCTACAGGGGAAATGGCGGATGCCTTTGCAAGGCCGACAATGAGGGATTCATTATAGGAGGATGATCGGAGAGGCGTTACGTGGAGGGGATGCATGGCTGGCCTCATAACGGCTAATAGAAGCGGGTACGGCGGCCGTTACGAGGAGAGGTGGTAGAGGAACGGCTTAGGGGGGAGGGGTAACGGCGGGAGGTAGGGGAAGGGGAGGGGAGTGTCATGTGTCGTGCACGTTTGCGCGGGAGGAGAAGGCGGCACGTGTGACTGGAGAGAGAGGAGGGAAAGTGGGGTGCCACGTGGAACGCCCAGGGGCAACCACGTGGCGCCCCAAAAAAATTCAAAATTTAATGATAAAGAAAAATAGAAATAAAGTAGAAGATGACCTCAGATCAAAAAATTTCCTTCACGAAAGTTGTTCGTCTCGACGAGATCTACAACTTTCATTAAGGACCGGGGAGCAAAAGAGGTCACTTGTGCGAAGTGGTATTTTTGATGGTTCTCCATGTGTATAGAAAATCGGGTTTTTGAGATTTTATATTTTTTGATGGTTTTAGAGAGGATAAAAATTATAGAAAAAATACGATAAAATATAAGAAAATCAATTACACACTAATCTATTTTTTTAATTTTTAATAAATAAGAAAATAGGAAAATAAAATAGAAGTAAAAAACACACAATTTTTGTACAGACCGACAACGGACACTTGGACTCAGTCAGTTTCTTTGATTTCAGTTTTAATCTGGATTTGGATTTTTGCATCGCATAATAAAACTTTCATCAAAGAACACAAATGAAAAAGAAATAAAATTAAAAGGATTAATTATGTACATAAAAAATGAGGTCAAAAATAGCAAAAAGTCAAAATGCGCAAAAGATGCCCAAAACCCAATTTTCACATATGAGATCCGAATTTTACGAAATGGTCTTGTTTTGAAGTTATTTGAAAATGGAGTACTTTAAAAGTGAGTAGACCAAAATCGGACACTGTATGTGGGAGATATGCTCGTTTTAGTCCGTCAGATGTGAAATTAGACTTTGGGATTATTTGACACTTATTGGGGTTAGTAATTTTTTTGTATTTTTTATTTATTCTTGTTAGTAATATCTACACAATGGAGATGGTTTGGGGTTAACAGAGTTAGGATGAATTAAATAAAAATAAGAGAAGTTAGCGGCCTTTTGGGCTAATTTACAGTTGGGATTTTTAATGCAATTATGCATGATGAAATGCAAATATTATTAACACGTGTATGAATGCTAATAATGCTCTATTAATGATTAAATGCATATGAATGTTGGGGAACAGAGACTAATTGACCAAATTTAGCATGATGAATACGAGATTCATCACTCTCTCACCCTCTCTCTCTCTCTCTCATTTTTCTTCTCATTTAGGTACAGATGAAGGCCTAATATCCAGCGTGCCCGCCCCCATTGCGCGGCCACCAGCCACTGTCTAGGTGTATCCAGCGCGACCTCCTCCTTGTGCGCGTCCTCAGGTGCAGTCGCACGCCACCAGCCACTGTTCAGGCGCGTCCGGCTCGGTCCTCCAGCCCGTAGCAGCGGCCGTGTGTGTCCTTCAGTCCGCACAGCCGTTGCGGGCACCGCAACCACCTGCTGCACGCTTCCCTCCCTCACGCGGCTTCCTCCTGTGCATCCAGTGTTTTCCTCGTGCGCGGTTGTGGACCACTCTAGCCGTGCACCACCTGCTGTGTGCCCCCTTTCCTCTCGTGGTCCCCTCGTCGCGGTTCACTCTAGCCGTGCACCACCGTGCACCCCAGCAAGCAACCGCCAGTCCCAGTGCATCTGTGGGTGTGCAAGCTTCCTCCCGCGTGCCCCCGTGCTTCAGCTACCTTCCAGCGCACCACTGCCGTGCGCCACTTCCCTCGTGTGTCGTCCTTCAGTGCAGAACCGCATCAAGCCACCATCATTCTTGTCTAGGCCACTCCCGCGTGGGAACAATATGCCTCCTGCGTGCATGGGAACCAATCTCTCTTTCTCTTTATTTACTTTTGTTTATTTATATGTCATTTGCATCTAAACCCTTGAACCATCTTTTATTCTAAGTATTTCATGCAAATCCTTTACTTTCAATATTGATTCGATTGCATATCTTTGAAGTATTTTTCCTCTCCAATTTGCACTTCATCTATTTCACTTATCATTCTATGTGTTAAATGTCGAATTAAAATTGCAAACTTGTTTGGTCCTCGTGGATTCGATCCTCTACTTGCCGCATACTTTTTGCATACACTCATCGTGCTCGTAGTTGTAATATTATTTGTTTGATTCCGAATTATCATGGGAAAACAACGACCTGATAAAATCATCACTTTAAATCGTAAAAAAACGTATCAACATTTTGGCGCCGTTGCCGGGACTAGGCAACATTTGCAATTTTTCTTCTTCATTTTCAATTAGTTTCAAGTATCCAATCCGTGCATTTTTTTGTTTTGCAGGTACTTAGGCTTCAAAAAAAAACCATTTTTCTTTTCATGCATTTTTCGCAAACTTGTAGTTCGTAATATTTCTTCCCCCTTCGGAAAAGCTCGCCATCAGCAGGACAAAATATTACGGATTAGTACCAGAAGTGCAGGCACTGTGAGCCCCTCTTTCTCTTAGGCATCTTAGGTTTTTAAAAATTTCTGCATTTGTTTGTGCTCCGAACTTAAATCGAAAAAAATTAAAAAAATACTTCTTCTTTGCATCATCTCTGTGGTCTTCTCCCTCTGCTCACCTAAAAAAGATAATCAAAACGTGCTTTATCACGCTAAAAAAGATAAGCTTGAAAGGCCACCGCAGTGGCCAGAGCAGAAAGCGGGCAAAATTCCTGAATGCTTGTTTTGATGCACATGTATGACACAAAAATCACGAGCGCATACAACTCTTGGATAGAGATAAAAATCCCTGATGCTACGTGAGATTGCAGATAGAAATCGTAACTCCTCGACGCGTTGGGCACATGTTCTTGTGGGAAGAGCAGGTCCTCGATCTGAGTACCGCACCATGGCACCCTCAGCCGGATTAGGACATCGATTTCTCACAATCTTCCACACCCACCTCCTCATTAAGGACTCCAAATTCTCTGATATTTTTGTAGAAATCACTAAACTAAAATTGAAAAGATAACCGCTTCCACGGTAATTTTTGTGTGAGTTGGTGAATCAACAACTTGTCTGGTATTTTGTGTTGTGTATGCGAGGTCGTATGTCTCTGAAAGAACCATTGCAACAACCATTAGAGTACGACCCGATCTATAAAAGACAACCCAACCCATCTCCTTCAACTGAGAAACCTGAGAATTCACCTGACCTAGGAGACATGGGAGAAGAAAGACTAAACCCTATGGATCTCATCCTGCATCAACAATAATTATTGAGAGATGAAAATGCGATGATCTGCCAGACCATAGCACCTCTCATCCGAGCCCCGCCCATAAGCACGCATTACAACTCAGCTACATAAGACTTGCTTCATTGGGTCCAAATCCCACCTGAAGTAGGAGACTTCGAAATAAAGCCGCATCCCTCTCCTTAATCCCAAAGTACTATGGGAATGACTCTAAAGATCCATTCCTCCACATCCAAGATTTCCGATCTGCTTGTAACACAATGAGTCTCCCTGGGGTAGACAAAGAATACATCTACATGAAAGCCTTCACCTACTCACTCAAAGACAAAGCACTCCAATGGCTTCGGAATTACGGAACTCCTCTCACTTCATGGGATGCCTTAAGGGAAGCCTTCATCAAGAAATATTTTCCTATAGGAAAAACCAACGTCCTGAGACAAGCCATTTCATCTTTCACTCAGAAAAACAGAGAGCCCATTCATGAAGCATGGGAACGGTTTAAGGAACTTCAAAGGAAATGCCCTCATCATGCCATTCCCATATGGAACTTAGTTCAGATATTTTATGAGGGCATAGAAAATCTTTTAAGAGAGTGATTGATGGTACCTGCGATGGAAACTACATCAGCCGTAATGAGCATTTTGTTTGGACTTTGTTTGAAAATATGGCTGATAATTGGGTGAATAGTTCCTCAATTGAACAATACAATGGGAACACGAGGACAGTCAAAATCATCGACCATGAGAGATCTAGCAAAGAGAATCTTGATAAATGGAAACCCTCTCAAAACAAATGAACCTCATAACTCAAGCCATAGAAAAATTGGCCATGAATAATCCCACCGTCCATGAAGTTGACCACACCACATTTACCCATAATCAAGACATGACTCCTGAGACTGTGAATTGGGTGCAGAGAAATCAAGGAGGAGCATATTCAAACAAACACAATACAGGATGGAGAGAACAATCAAATTCTGGTGGAATGGACAGAACAACTATCATTTCTAAAATCACTCCCAACCCAGACAACCGATAGCACCATCCGTATCCCAACCCTCCACCACTGCGATAAACTTTGATGCCTTGGCTCAAGCAATACAACAACTGGCTATAGCACAACAACTTGCCACTGAAGCTCAACAACAAGCCAACTCTGAGACTGCTCGGCAATTCGCCGCGATCAGATTATACATCCCAGCCTTGTTACCTCAAACCTCTGCCCAATCCATACACCAACAAGGCTAGTTCATCTGGAGTACTTCAAACTCCACCACCTGCCAGATCTTTCACCTCACCACCTGGTTTTCAAAACCAGAATCAAGGATTTTTTACATCTTCTAGGACAAATCAAGAGAACCAACAACAAGCACCTAGAAATCAAGTTAATTTCAAAACCCACCCCGTCAAAATCAATCTGCTAATGCGGTCACTCTGAGAAATGGGAAAACCATTTCTTCCTTTACCAGACCACTGGCTACATAGAATCAAATCGAAATTGAGGAAGAGCTTGATGATGAAGAGAAGCTAACTGAGAAAACTATGCTCCCTCCTTCTACCCCAACCATAACCATCCCCTTTCCTGGAGCTCTTCACCGAAGAAAACCTTGATCATCCACCATCGGTCCAGAGTTAGAAAAACTATTCTCGGACATTGTCATTGAAATCCCGCTCTTAAAAGCTCTCGAATAAGTCCCATCCTTCTCCCGCTTCTTAAAGGAAAAATGCACACCAAAAAGGAAATCGAGAGAAAAGAAAAAGGAAAACCAAGAAGAAAAGTATGTGCTCCCCAAGCCACATCAAATGCCATTTCCCAATTCCTGCCCACCAAGAAAAAAAGATCTAGGGGCACCCTTGGTTAAATGCATGATTGGTGAATTGACCTTCGAGCGCATCCTATTAGATAAGGGATATTTACGCCCATAACCTGAGTAATTTCATAATTACCCCGAAAACCCTCTATAATCATGAATTACACCCGGGACCCTGAATAAATGCTCCGTTTTACACTCGTAACCTTCCGTTAGTTTTGTTCATTAACTCAACCACATGAGTGAGTTAATCTAACTGGTCTGTGAATTCAGGACCAAGAGTAATCGAAAGTTAAAAATAAATAATAAAATGACTTCAGGCGTGGGGTTCCAAGGCAGAGGGTGTCTTGCAGGAAGGGCTGATGATGGTGAGGCTACCGACGATGATCGGGGGTGGTGGGAGGGATTGTAGGGAGGGGTCGCCTGTTGCAAGAGGGAGGGAGGGGGCGTTGCAAGAGGTGTCGGGGCCACAGGGAGGGGTCTTCCCGGGACGGGGGGGGGGGGGGGGGGGGGGGGGGGGTGTTGCAGGCAGGAGGGAGGGGGCGTCGCAGGGAGGTGTCGGGGCCGTAGGGAGGGGTCTTCCCGGGGGGAGTGTTGCAGGCGAGAGGGATCGCAGGGATGGGGAGGCAGGGGGTTGTTGCAGGCGAGAGGGATGGGGTGTCACAGGGTCTTCCAGGGGGTGGGGGGGTAGGGGGGGACGAGAGGGAGGGGTCGCCTGTTGCAGGCAGGAGGGAGGGGGCATCGCAGGGAGGTGCAGGCGAGAGGGAGGGGGCGTCGCAGGGTCTTCCAGGGGCGGGGCTCGTAGGGGGAGGGGGGTTGCAGGGGGGTGTTGACGAGGGGGGAACGAGAGGTCGGAGGCGCAGGGTGGGGAGCTTGATTCGCAGGCGCGTGATGGGGTGCTCGGGTCGGAGGCACGGGGGACGTTTGGGTCGGAGCCGGGGGGCGGGGGGGGGGGGGGGGGGGGGCTCGGGTAGGAGGCACAGGGGAGTCTCGGGGCGGGGGGAGGTGGGGTGCAAGCTCGGGGCTGGCCTGGAGGGTGGGGCGGGGTTCAGGGGAAAGGTGGGAGCTCTGGGGCCGACCTGGGCTGGAAGGTAGGCGGAGGGCCGGGGGAGCTCGGGTCGGACGGGGGAAAGGGGGGTCAGGATGGCATGATTTGTAAATAAAAATGATCATTAGGGGTAATTTGGTCTTTTCTTCACGGAAACCGTCAAATATAGCGGTCATACCAAACGGAATATAACACAGGGTTATGCCATGTAAGAGTTAGGGATTATTCGAGGTTACTCATGTAATTATGAATTATCGAGGGTTCCTGGGGTAATTACGAAACTACTCAGGGTTATGGGTGTAAATATCCCATTAGATAATGGCACCTCAATCAATCTTCTCCCTACCGCCATCCTAGAGCACTTTGACTTAGGAAAACTGAAACTTGTCTTAATATTTTTACAAATGGCTGATCACACAGTGAAGAGCAATGTTTTTGAAACCGGACCGGACTGGCCGTTAGATCGGTCCGACCGGTGAACCGGGCCTGGACCGATCCAGTTAACCGATTTATGACAGTTCGGTTCGATTGTTCAAATTTTGATTAACCCGCCCGGTTCAACCTATTTTTTGACCCAGTTTAACCAGGTTCAACCGAAGTTGAACCACATTTAATTTTTAAATTATTTAAAAATTGCATTAGTAGTGGGAGTTGAACCAATGACCTTTGGTTACCTATTTCACACTTCCAACCAACTACACTAACACATCTTTTTGCATGTGTTGGGTTTTAAATATAATTAAACTATTATCATGTTATAGAGTATCTAGTCCAAATAAAATATATGTGATATGTATGATATTTGATGGTATATAAGAAAAATACTTTATGTATAGTGTGAAATATATACATTATCTGTGTATTTTATATATATCTCAAGTATATTAAGTGTATATTATATATATATATTATTTCATTTCAGTTTGATTAGCTAGTTCAACCACTTTTTTTCACCGGTCCGGTTTAATCCGATCTTAAATAATGATGACGTCATCATCCGGTTGAACCGGTTTGATTACATGGTTCGACCCTATCCGACCATTTCAGCAAGATTTCCGGTTCGGTGTCTAGTTCGGTTTCAAAAACCTTAGTGAAGAGACCAATAGGGCTTCCTGAAGATGTTATAGTCACAGTACAAGGACATAAACTTCTTGTGGATTTTGTTGTTATGGATATGGATTCCCCCAACACACTGAGTGAAACACCCATCATTTTGGGATGACCCTTCCTAGCTACTGCTAAGGCACATTTTGATTATGAGGGGGGCAAAGTCGAATTCTCAATCAATGACAAAATCGTCCCTATTGAGCTGATCATACCCAATTCCGTCGACTCTGAGACTGAAGACTGTGGTTGGATAGAAAAATGTGTTGTTCTCAACATTCAGAAATACTTTGCCCCCATCCATCTCACCAAAGACCCTTTAGAGATTAGTATGAACACCTTTCGATCTACTTATAAGAACACCTCTCATGAAATTGCGACATACAACCTGAATCTAGCACTCGAGGCTCCACCCTACCCTCTCACCAGACATAAAATTGATGAGCTCGATAAAGTCTAGGAGACACTCGATTCTGAACTTGCATCAGCTTCAGCCATGATCATGCCCATGATGGAACCACTGTTTGAGACCGTCTCCTTGATAAACTCATCAGATGAAACCACACCGTTGATCCCATCAACACCCATTGTTGAGTTAAAACCTCTACCCCAAGATCTGAAGTATGCTTTCCTGGATGATGAGCACACTTTATCAGTCATAATAAATGCCAACCTAAATCATATGCAAGAAAGTCAACTCATGGAGGTTTAAAAAAAGAATTCCCGAGCCATTGGATGGAAGATTACGGATCTAAAAGGAATAGGCCCAACATTTTTTATACATCACATATATCTGGAAAATGATAGTAAACCATCTCGAGAAATGCAAAGACGGTTGAATCCCAATCTACGAGAGGTTGTGAAGAATGAGATCTATAAATAGGCAAGTGTGGGTGTCATTTATCTTATTTCTGATAGCCCCTGGGTCAGTCCTCTCCAAGTTGTCCTCAAGAAAGCTAGATTAACAATTGTCAAAAATGAGAAAGGCGAGGATAAACCCACCAGAGTAGCCACATCTTGGAGAGTCTGTGTCGATTATAGAAAACTCAACAAGGCTACCCGAAAGGATCATTTCCCACTGCCGTTCATTGACCAAATAATCGAGAAGCTAGCCGGGAAAGAATTTTTCTACTTTTTGGATGGATACTCCGGTTATAACCAAGTGGTCATAGCACCTGAAGATCAAGATAAAACCACTTTCACTTGTCCATTTGGAACATATGCCTTCCACCGCATGCCTTTCGGACTATGTAATGCCCCAGCAACATTTCAAAGATGCATGATGGGAATTTTCATCGATATGATCAGCGATTTTATGAAAGTATTTATGGATGATTTTTCTATTTTTGGAGACTCTTTCGAGGAAACACTCGGATTTTTGGATCGAGTTCTCCAGAAATGCATTGAAGTGAACCTGATATTATCTTGGGAGAAATCACATTTTATGGTGAACTAAGGGATTATGTTAGGACATGTTGTGTCAAAGAAAGGGATGGAAGTGGATCTATCAAAAACTGAGGCAATCACCCATTTAAGTCCACCGGTAAACATAAAGGGTGTTCGGTCCTTCCTAGGTCATGTCGGCTTTTACCGTCGCTTCATCAAAGACTTTTTAAAAATTTCCGCCCTCTCACCAAATTATTAGAAAAAGATCAAGACTTCACTTTCACTGAGGAAGCATTTGAATCCTTCAAAACACTGAAGAAAATCATCACTGAAGCACCATACTACAACCCTTTGATTTGAACTGTGAATTTGAGATCATGTGTGATGCATCTGATTATGTTGTGTGGGCAGTATTGTGTCAAAGGAAGGATGGGAAATCCTATGCTATTCACTATGCCAGCAAAACTCTGAATGATGCTCAAAAGAACTACACTGTGACTGAGAAAGAACTTTTGGCTGTGGTGTTTTCATTAGAGAAATTTCGGTCTTACATCTTAGGGTCCCACATTATAATCTACACAGACCACTCTGCTTTGAAATATCTCTTCACAAAGACATACGATAAGCCTAGACTCATTAGGTGGGTATTACTGCTTCAAGAATTTGATTTAGAAATTCGATATAAAGCCGGAGCAAAGAATGTCGTGGCCGATCATCTTTTAAGACTCCCTTCATCAAACACAGATACAATCCCAATTTTTGATAACTTTCCAGACGAAAGTATTATGTCTGCTTCTCAACTCCCTTGGTATGCAGACATCGTCAATTACATCATCACCTCCACATTTCCTGATGACTGGCCAAAATATAAGAAAGACAAAACTAAATCCCAAGCCCGATACTATCACTGGGAAGACCCTTTGCTCTTCAAGAGGGTACTGATTTGATATGGAGACGATGTATATATGAATCTGAAGTCAATGATGTCCTAACTCACTACCACACTTCTGGGTGTGGAGCACTCAGGGAAGCACAAAATCGCTAAAGTCTTACAATGTGGTTTCTATTGACCTACACTCTTTAAGGATGCCCATCATTTTGCTCAATCTTGCCCTGCATGTCAAACCAATGGAACAATGACCCGACACAACATGATGCCCCTCCAACCAGTGCATATAGTCGAAATCTTTGATACTTGGGAATAGACTTCATGGGACCTTTCACCACCTCACAAGGCTATCAGCACATCCTGCTTGCTGTTGACTATGTGTCCCATTGGGTTGAAGCCATTCCCACTCGCACTGCTGATAGCGTCAATGTTGTTAAATTTCTGACCAATCTCTTCTCCCGATTTGGATTACCTAAGATGGTCATTAGTGATGGTGGAACCCATTTTCTGAACGCTTCAGTTAAGAATTTACTTAAGAAGAATAGAGTCGAACACCGTGTCTCAACTGCCTATCACCCACAGACCAATGGAATGGATGAGCTGTCAAACCGGGAAATCAAGACCATCCTCCAGAAAATTGTCCGCTCTGATCGTAAAGATTGGTCTCAACACTTACCTTCTGCTCTTTGGGCCTACCGCACAACCTTCCGTACACCCTTAGGAATGAGCCCATATAGGTTAGTCTATGGAAAGCCTTGCCATCTACCCGTTGAGATCCACCACAAGTCACTCTGGACGATCAAGAAATGCCATTTGGATTATGATGAGGCTGGAAAGAAAAGACTATTAAATTTATCTAAACTGAAAGAATTGAGATCACAAGCCTATGACAACAACTTGGTGTATAAGGAGAAAATCAAAATATGGCATGATGCGAACATTTCGAGGAAAACATTTCAAGAGAATAAAAAAATGTGGCTTTTCGATGCAAAATTGAAACTATTTCCAGGAAAACTGAGATCGAAGTAGAAAGGACTATACATTGTAACCAAAGTCTTTGATAATGGTGCAATAGAAATCTGTGACCCACAAACAAAAGCCACTTTTAAAGTCAATGATCAAAGACTGAAACCTGTTGTTGAACCATCTGGTCCTATGCCTATCTGCACAACATACCTTTTGAAGGAAAAGTGAACCACAAATATCGCTAAGCTGAGGCGTTAAATCATGCAATCTCGTGAGCCTCTCCTCACAGGTATCTTTTCTTCTTACTGCTCGCATGTTTATTTTCACTGCATTGCATTAGATAAGTATGGGGGTACCCCTCCACACTATAAACAAAACAAACACAAAAATACTTTTCACATCACTCACCCCTTCTTTTGATCCTCCTATTACATCTTGTCTTCACCATGAGGACATGGTCTCTGATAAGTATGGGGGGGTGTCTGCATTAGTTTTCAAAATTACATACTTTTCAAAAAAAACTTCAAATTTTTTGCAAAAATTCCCCTAAAAAATATTTTCAAAAAGCAAGAAAACCACCAAAAATACATCCTTCCTAGTTTTATCATATCTTTTGAGAAAATAGCTCTTCATTGCATAGATCATAGACAGAAGTTGAGTTGACCCTAATCCACTTAATTCCATTAGAATTTCACTAGGCATGAGTTTTTAAGCTTTCTTCAGGTCCATATGGACTTTATTTTCTCAGTTCCACTAACTCTACTGGTGAATGAACTTCTGTATCTAACTAGATCACCTGAGCAACTAGTAGCACTCTTAAACTCTTCAGTGGATATTAAGCAACTGCACATTGCACTTAGCTTGATTGAGTTTATTTTACGAGATACAATTACAATCTAGTTGAGGTGATGAGTTCTCCTCTTGGTTGTGCCAATGCCTGAACCTTATCTATAGTCAGTGAAGGAACTTGACTCGGGGGCAACATGATCTCTCTAATCTAAGTATGTCAGTAAATAAGCCAGTATCGTACCTCCAAAGTCAATATTAAGCTGATACTACCTTTGATGCCAAATCCAAGGCAAAAACACCAAAAAAGGCATATCACAATACAAATGCCAAAAACCAACAATCATGCATAACAAAAGCAATAAAAGAAGACCACCAAATAACCCTTCTCCACCAAAAAGCTGCGGTACCAGCCCAATGATGCTACCTAAATTCTTAAAAGAGGCCCAAAGAGACCCAGAGTTATGCTCTGTAAAAAGGAAAAGAATGAGAGCGACGGACCAAAGCGGTCTACGGAAACCCCGAAAGTTAAGTCCCATTCTTGAAAGAATTATGACCTACTTTTTATGCTGACATACTTGGGTGGAAAGAGAATATGCTTGAATCCAGGTGAGGACTGAGGCTGTATGAGTAGAGAATCATTCGGTACCTCGTTAGATAGTGTTGCTAGCTCGTTCTCTTGACTCACGAAATCTAAACTATCACTAATACTGTTTATATCCATTTAAAGTCAAAGAGAATACTTGTTTCTTAGGGATGAACTGACCTGGTCGACCTTCTGAAACCATGTTTGATTTTGTTGGAACTGAGAGGCTGTTGAAACTACAAAACTCAAGTCAAGTCGACTATTCGAGCAAATCATTAATCCATGGGTCAACTCTACTGAAGTTTGTGTAATTGAGTGGTTAGGATCTGAAAACTCGAGATTTTGTGGGTATGTCTCTTGCAAACCCTCACCCGGTCTATCTTGGCTATTTTTCTTATCCTTCATTAGTACTTAACCTATTCTTGCTCGGGACTAGCAAGATTTAAATATGGGGGTGTGATGATTACATGATATGTTGTGATAATATGCTCAAATTATGTGGAATACAATATCAATTCCTAGGTTACAAACTCTAAATTCACATAATACATGTCTACATTATTCCATGCGTATAAGCATATAAAATCATCATAAAATCAAGAAAATATTTGATAAAATATTCTCATTAATTATCGTCATTAATCATATTTATCAGAGAAAAATTAAGTACACTCATAGAGCACTAATTTAATCAACATCCAACATATTGACTTGGCTCTACAAATATCTCTTATATTTTATTGGAAAGAAAAGGGGAAGGTTGAGAGTGGAAAATTCCCACTCTTTAAATGTCATACATGCATGTGCACCATCCTTATTACTCTTTCTCTCCTATTTCCCATGAAAGAGTCGGCCATATTAGTCTCTTTCCTCCCATGCATGAATGAAATTAATTGGTTTTGTCTTTACATGCATGCGACTCTTCATTTTGACGAGGCACATATGTCTATTATAAAAATCCCTCTCCTCATGCAAATGGACGTGAACGACCCCCTCCCTTCATTCTCTTCTCTCTCGCCCCCTCTCCCGCACGCACTCTCTCTCTCTCGTTTCTTCATGCACGTTCACTCTCTCGCCCCCTCTCTCTCATTTTTCTTCTCATGCAGGTACAGATGAAGGCCTAATATCCAGCGCACCCTCCCCCTTTGTGCGCCACCAGCCACTGTCCAGGCGTATCCAACGCGCCCTCCTCCTTGTGTGCGTCCTTGGGTGCAGTTGCGTGCCACCAGCCACTGTTCAGGCGCGTCCAGCTCGGTCCTCCAGCCCGTAGCAGTGGACGTGTGCGTCCTTCAGTCTGCACAGCCGTTGCGGGCATCGCAACCACCTGCTGCACGCTTCCCTCCCTCACATGGCTTCCTCCTGTGCATCCAACGTTTTCCTCGTGCGCGGTTGTGGACCACTCTAGCCGTGCACCACCTGCTGTGTGCCCCCTTTCCTCTCGCGGTCTCCTCGTCGCGGTTCACTCTAGCTGTGCACCACCGTGCACCCGAGCAAGCAGCCGCCAGTCCCAGTGCATCCGTGGGTGTGCAAGCTTCCTCCCGCGCGCCCCCATGCTTCAACTACCTTCCAGCGCACCACCTATCGTGCGCCACTTCCCTCGTGCGTCGTCCTCCAGTGCAGCACCGCATCAGGTCACCACCGGCGTGGGAACAGTACGCCTCCTGCGTGCATGGGAACCAATCTCTCTTTCTCTTTATTTACTTTTGTTTTTATATGTCATTTGCATCTAAACCCTTGAACCATCTTTTATTCTAAGTATTTCATGCAAATCATTTAATTTCAATATTGATTAGATTGCATATCTTTGAAGTATTTTTCCTCTCCAAGTTGCACTTCATCTATTTCACTTATCATTCTGTGTTAAATAACGAATTAAAATTGCAAACTTGTTTGGTCTCGTGGATTCAATCCTCTACTTGCCGCATACTTTTTGCATACATTCATCGTGCTCGTAGTTGTAATATTATTTGTTTGATTCTGATTTTTCGTGGGAAAACAATGACCTGATAAAATCATCACTTTAAACCGCGAAAAATCGTATCAACATTTTGGCGCCGTTGCCGGGGACTAGGCAACATTTGCAATTTTTTCTTCTTCACTTTAACTTAGTTTCAAGTATCTAATCCGTGCATTTTTTTTATTTTCCAGGTACTTAGGCTTCAAAAAGAAAAAAATCATTTGTCTTTTCATGCATTTTTCGCAAACTTGTAATTTGTAATATTTTCTCCCCCCTTCTCGGAAAAGCTCGTCATCAGCAGGACAAAATATTACGGATTACCGCCAGAAGTGCAGACACTGTGAGCCCTTCTTCTCTTAGGTATCTTAGGTTTTTAAAAATTTCTGCATTTGTTTGTGCTCCGAACTTAAATCGAAAAAATTAAAAAAAAAATTCTTCTTTGCATCATCTCTGTGGTCTTCTCCCTCTGCTCAGCTAAAAAAGATCACCAAAACATGCTTTATCACGCTAAAAAGATATGCTTGAAAGGCCACCGTAGTGGCCCGAGTAGAAAGCGGGAAAAATTCCTGAATGCTTGTTTTGATGCACATGTATGACACAAAAATCACGAGCACATAGAACCCTTGGATAGAGACAAAAAAACCCTGGTGCTACGTGAGATTGCAGAGAGAAATCGTAACTCCTCGACGCATTGGGCACAGGTTCTTGTGGGAAGAGCAGATCCTCGATTTGAGTATCGCACCCTGAATCCCCCAACTGGATTAGGACATCGATTTCTCACAATCTTCCACACCCACCTCCTCATTAAGGACTTTAAATTCTCTGATATTTTTTGTTGAAATCATTAAAATAAAATTGAAAAGATAACCGCTTCCGCGGCAATTTTTGTGTGAGTTGCTGAATCAACAACTTGTCTGGTGTTTTGCGCGGTGTATGCTAGGTCGTAGGTCTCTAAAAGAACCATTGCAACAACCATTAGAGTACGACCCGATCTATAAAAGACAACCCAACCCATCTCTTTCAACTGAGAAACCTGAGAATTCACCTGACCTAGGAGACATGGGAGAAGAAAGACCAAACTCTATGGATCTCATCCTGCATCAACTGCAATTATTGAGAGATGAAAATGCGATGATCCGCCAGACCATAGCACCTCTCATCCGACCCCCGCCCATAAGCATGCATTACAACCCGGCTACAGAAGACTTGGTTCATTGGGTCCAAATCCCACCTGAAGTAGGAGACTTCGAAGAAAAGCCCGCATCCCTCTCCATAATCCCAAAGTACTATGGGAATGACTCTGAAGATCCCTTCCTCCACATCCAAGATTTCCGATCTGCTTGTAACACAATGAGTGTACCTGGGGTAGACAAAGAATACATCTACATGTAAGCCTTCACCTACTCACTCAAAGACAAAGCACTTCAATGGCTTCGGAATTACGGAACTCCTCTCACTTCATGGGATGCCTTAAGGGAAGCCTTTATCAAGAAATATTTCCCCATAGTAAAAACCAACGCCCTGAGACAAGCCATTTCATCTTTCACTCAGAAAAACATAGAGCCCA
Organism: Ottelia alismoides; assembly: GCA_037367405.1. Classification (NCBI taxonomy): domain Eukaryota; kingdom Viridiplantae; phylum Streptophyta; class Magnoliopsida; order Alismatales; family Hydrocharitaceae; genus Ottelia; species Ottelia alismoides. Next base: position 132,293 of record JAZKJV010005045.1, on the reverse strand, counting down.
TTCATGAAGCCTGGGAATGGTTTAAGGAACTTCAAAGGAAATGCCCTCATCATGCCATTCCCAAATAGAAGTTAGTTCAGATATTTTATGAGGGCATAGAAACATCTTTTAAGAGAGTGATTGATGGTTCCTGCGATGGAAACTACATCAGCCGTGCTGAGCATTTCGTTTGGACTTTGTTTGAAAATATGGCTGATAATTCGGTGAATAGTTCCTCAATTAAACAATACAGTGGGAACATGAGGACAGTCAACATCATCGACCATGAGAGATCTAGCAAAGAGAATCTTGATAAATGGGAAACCCTCTCAAAAATAAATGAACCCCATGACTCAAACCATAGAAAAATTGGCCATGAATAATCCCACCGTCCATGAAGTTGACCACACCACATTCACCCGTAATCAAGACATGACTCCTGAGACTGTGAATTGGGTGCAGAGAAATCAAGGAGGAGCATATTCAAACAACCACAATACCATGTGGAGAGAACAATCAAATTCTGGGTGGAATGGACAGAACAACTATCATTTCCAAAATCACTCCCATCCCAGACAACTGATAGCACTGCCCGTAACCCAACCCTCCACCACTGCGGTAAACTTCGATGTCTTGGCTCAAGCAATACAACAACTGGCTATAGCACAACAACAGGCCACTGAAGCTCAACAACAAGCCAACTCTGAGAATGCCCAGCAACTTGTCGAGATCAGATCATACATCCCAGCCTTGTCACCTCAACCTCTGCCCAATCCCAACACCAACAAGGCTAGTTCATCTGGAGTACTTCAAACTCCACCACCTGCCGGATCTTTCACCTCACCACCAGGTTTCCAAAACCAGAATCAAGGATTTTTTATATCTTCTAGGACAAATCAAGGGAACCTACAGCAAGCACCTAGAAATCAAGTTAATTTCAAAACCCCACCCCGTCAAAATCAATCTGTTAATGCGGTCACTCTGAGAAACAGGAAAACCACTTCTGCCTTCACCAGACCACTGGCTACAGAGGATCAAACCGAAATTGAGGAAGAGCTTGATGATGAAGAGAAGCTAACTGAGACACCTATGCTCCCTCCTTCTTCCCCAACCATAACCATCCCCTTTCCCGGAGCTCTTCACCGAAGAAAACCTCGATCATCCACCATCGATCCACAGTTAGAAAAACTATTCTCGGACATTGTCATTGAAATCCCGCTCCTAAAAGCTCTCGAACAAGTCCCAGCCTTCTCCCGTTTCTTAAAGAAAAATGCACACCAAAAAGGAAATCGAGAGAAAAAAGGAAAACCAAGAAGAAAAGTATGTGCTCCCCCAAGCCACATCAAATGCCATTTCCCAATTCTTGCCCACCAAGAAAAAAAGATCCAGGGGCACCCTTGGTTAAATGCATGATTGGTGAATTGACCTTCGAGCGCATCCTATTAGATAATGGCGCCTCAATCAATCTTCTCCCTACCGCCATCCTAGAACACTTTGACTTAGGGAAACTGAAACCTGTCTCAATGATTTACAAATGGCTGATCGCACAGTGAAGAGACCAATAGGACTTCTTGAAGATGTTATAGTCACAGTACAAGGACATAAATTTCCTATGGATTTTGTTGTTATGGATATGGATTCCCCCAACACACTGAGTGAAACACCCATCATTTTGGGACGACCCTTCCTAGCTACTGCTAAGGCACATTTTGATTATGAGGGGGGCAAAGTCGAATTCTCAATCAATGGAAAAACCGCCCCTATTGAGCTGATCATACCCAATTCTGTCGACTCTGAGACTGAAGACTGTGGTTGGATAGAAAAATGTGATGTTCTCAACATTCAGAAAGACTTTACCCCCATCCATCTCACTAAAGATCCTTTAGAGGTTAGTATGAACATCTTTCGATCTACTTATAAGAACATCTCTCATGAAATTGCGACATACAACCTGAATCTAGCACTCGAGGCTCCACCCTACCCTCTCACCGGACATGAAATTCATGAGCTCGATAAAGCCTGGGAGACACTCGATTCTGAACTTGCATCAACTTCAACCATGATCATGCCCATGATGGAACCACCGTTTGAGACCGTCTCCTTGATAAACTCATCATATGAAACCACAACGTTGATCCCATCAACACCCATTGTCGAGTTAAAACCTATACCCCAAGATCTGAAGTATGCTTTCCTGTATGATGAACACACTTTATCAGTCATCATAAATGCCAACGTAAATCATATGCAAGAAAGTCAACTCATGGAGGTTTTAAAAAAGAATTCCTGAGCCATTGGATGGAAGATTACAAATCTAAAAGGAATAAGCCCAACATTTTGTACACATCACATATATCTGAAAAATGATAGTAAACCATCTCGAGAAATGCAAAGACAGTTGAATCCCAATCTACGAGAGGTTGTGAAGAATGAGATCTATAAATGGGCAAGTGCGGGTATCATTTATCCTCTTTCTGATAGCCTCTGGGTCAATCCTCTCCAAGTTGTCCTCAAGAAAGATGGATTAACAATTGTCAAAAATGAGAAAGGCGAGGACATACCCACCAGAGTAGCCACATCTTGGAGAGTATGTGTCGATTATAGAAAACTCAACAAGGCTACCCGAAAGGATCATTTCCCACTGACATTCATTAATCAAATATCGAGAAGCCAACCGGGAAAGAATTTTTCTGCTTTTTGGATGGATACTCTTGTTATAACCAAGTGGCCATAGCACCTGAAGATCAAGATAAAACCACTTTCACTTGTCCATTTGGAACATATGCCTTCCGTCGCATGCCTTTCGGACTATGTAATGCCCATCAACATTTCAAGGATGCATGATGGGAATTTTCACCGATATGATTAGCGATTTTATGGAAGTATTTTTGGATGATTTTTCTATTTTTGGAGACTATTTTTTGGGTACAAGATCCACATCATTATTCCCTTCTGTCACATGCCCGCAAGAAGGTTTATCGAAAACCTCCTTGAACCTTTGTACATTCTACTGATCCCATAGGTTCCCTTTGTACTTATTCGATACTTAGGCAAAGGCCTAAGTATGAGAGGACCGATGCCCACCCTGTTATATTCATCTTCTCTCCTCTTGCCCTCTACTGCATCATTTTTACTCTTCTATACTTAGGCTGACCAAGAGCTTAAGTATAGGGGGCAACAAATTTCTACCTCTCTCCGTTATTCTTTTGCATCCTTCTATACCTAGCATACGCTAAGTATGGGGGGTGAGTCATATTTGTGTACATAGTCTGCATTGCATTGTACTATATGATATTATAATTTCTGTATATATAACTAACATGGGGTGTGTGTAATTCTTGTAAAATTCTTAAAAAATCAAATAGAAAATATAATAAAAATGATAATAAAATCAAAATTTAAAAAATCTATTATTTTTGCATCTCATACATCTGTACTTCATTTAGCATTTCATATAACATTGGTGAAAAGCCCTTGGATTCTGAACTGTGTTGTGAGCAGAAAGCGAGAGTGGTCTTGACTTAGCCTTAATCCACTTAGTTTTTAGAGGAACTTCACTAAGAAATAGGATTTTAGAAGCTCCGGGTCTTAGACTTAAATCTTCAAGTTCAACATGACAATGTCCAGACTTCGACTCTTAATGTCTAACGTGGTCGCCTCATTATGAGTGCGACTCTTGAATAGGGAATTAATCTCTACTCCGGCACTATGCACTTAGCTCAACTCAGACGAGGTGTTGGAAGATGGTGTGGGTGCCTTTTCTGGTAGCGTGGGCATCGAATGACCGGAGTATGGGTTGAAAGAAAGCTTCGTAATTTTTCTAAGACCTCAAAATATAAATGGAAAAAATATTCTATATACATCAGGGCACAAAAATATCCATGCAGAGTAACCAAAAAAATCATACCAAAAGAAGCTAACTACCAAATATATAATTCACCACAATGGTCCAAACTTTAGATAGACTGCATATCTTAGTGGAGACTTAGTTACACCGGTCAATCTTCACAGGAGAGGTGACAAAACTAGTCACCCTCCAGTTCTTCTCGCATTCTTATAAAAACTTCTCCCCCCATATTTGTTGTGAACTAGCGCATACTTGAACATAGAAGGAAATACATGACTCCCCATTGATGGGTCACTGGAGAAGAGGCATGCATGGTAGTCTAGCATTTCGAATGGGGAGAGATAACACCCTTCACACACATGAGACATTTATTTAATGCTCATGGAGGCATGCTTTGGGAAGGGGATGATCTAAGATGACTTCTAACTTGAACCTGTAACAATGATGTGTAGAACTTGGAGATTGTTGATTTTAAAACCCTAATTCTCACAGGAGTTCTGCCAAACTATTAATCTAAAGGACACGACGAGCTCCATTTTCACCTTTTGTTCATGATCTTGCATGGAACCCAATCTCATTTCACCTCTTCATTTTTAGTTGTTTGGGAACAGACAATGTTTAAGTATAGAGGATTAGTGAATATGTGATTCATCATTCTAATTAGCTAAAAAAATAAAGCTTTGTCCCAAAAAATTAGGTGCATTCGTATGTTAATATCTAAAAAAGTAACTTTCATGCACTTGTAAATAAATTGCATAAATTAGCATAACATTCTGCATTCATAAGCATCTGTGCATGTTCACTTGAATTCGCTCATTTTTAATTAATTCATGCTAACTCCAATCAAAATAAAGTTGACTCCATTGTGTACATATCACCGACATTAATCAACGAAAAATAAAAAAGAATACTAATATATATATATATATGAAATAAACCCAAACCTAGTTCCAGGACAAAAAACTGCAAACGATGATATCTCTCCCATACAATGTACAATTTCACTCTACTGACTTTTGATTTAGTGTACATTCAATTTCAGTTATCTACAAAGCAAGATCAAATTCGAAAGAATCGAAGGGCCTAACAGCGTATTGTACATATTCATTGATTTTGACCTATTATTTCATATACATATTTTACTCTTTTTTATTTATTTCTTTTAATTTCTTCATTTCATTTCATGTTCTAACTAATTACATAAAATTTAAAATCCAAAAAATCATAAAAAATAAATAAAAAAGATGCATCTTGACTTGATCCCATTAATCAATTGATCTGTATATACCTCTCATTTTCTAATTAATTTTAAGTCACAAAAATCCAAAAAAATGCATCTAAGTATGTAGCATTATTTTACATCATAATTGATTTGTGCATAGATTTATTTATATACAAAAAATTAAATAAAAATTATAAAACTTGGAACATAATATTTTACATACATATAATATCACCAAAAATCGCATCTTGCATAGACCACTCTGTTTGTATCTGAGTCCTTCATGAACATTATAGATCACATTTTGATGCACATTTTTCATGTTGAGCATTTCTGCATTCGAGGTCATTCAGTATTTTATATTTACATTTCTTTTAATTTGTGCATAGTCAAAGTTTGATCAACCCGGTCGCGCGGCACCACGCAACTTGTCCACTTCAGCCCCCAGTGAAAATCCTCTACCCCCAGGTCAACGCTTTTTAGCACCTAGCGCCCTGGGCCATTGGATTAAATTTGATCCAACATCCATACTTATTCATGCTTAATCCTTCTCCCACCCACGTGCATGGCAAGTGGCGCTTACCAACCGTTGGATCACAGTGGATCCAACGGTGACTGTGCTTCACCCCTAACCTCTCACCAATTACGCCTACCCATCTCACCGACCACCACGGCACCATTGTTGCTTCACCATCTCCACCTCCGCTACTATCTCCCCATCCCTTCCCCTGGCTCCGTTCACCCTCCTTGATCGAATCCCTAACCACCTAATAATGACCTTGTCCCATTATCCTCTCAAAACCCTAACCATCGAAACCTCCTTATCCCTTCACCCGTGACCACTCTCCATCTCCGGCAATACCCAAATCCAATCAACTTTTCCCAAGGAAACCCCAATCCCCAAACACCAACGACAGTAGCCCCTTCTCCAAGTTGATGATACTATACCTAGCTCTATGCCCATGCTAAGCTTCCAGCCATAACCACCTCAGCCCCTATTTGAACCCCAGACAGACCATCTTCCAAGATCATTCGTTGAATCCGCCGATCGTCTTCAAACAATCGAGAGAGAGAGAGGGAGCCGAGAAGTTGGCCGGTGACAACAATCATCATCTCAGGCAATAAATCCTTTACGACATGATCCACGACGATCCATCGCCCTGCTGCGGTACCTTACCGAAGCAGCTAAGCTTCGTGATCCTTCACCGAGCACAGGGGCAAAGATAGGAGTTGAGCCAGTGCTCCTCCATCCTTCTATCGAAATACCCCCTTCCCTTCTTCTCTTTCGTCTTCTTCCCTTTGTCCATCCTTGTCTCATCATTTTGTTCTGCATCACATCTTCATCTCCACCCAAACACCCATCGATGCATCCCACCATCTCACCCTTCTCCCTCTGCCTCTTCTTCTACCCTACGCAATCCTCCACCACCTTGCTCCTCTCCTCCAGCTACAGGAGCACTGCCCCACCCTCCTCATCCTTCGAGCAACCAAGGACATCAGAGAAGGTCAGAGGACTACCATCAGGACTCAAGCAACAAGGAAGACGAGAACGTACCTACGTGCTACAATGCTCGTCCGATCAAAACACCTCGCACCTGAGCCGTCGAAGCGTGCCCAAATTGGGGCCATCAGATTAAGACTAATTGGATGCCCGAGATCAATTCCAGACCTGCCACACGAGCCACATAGCCTTGGTTGGAGCCAAGTCACTAGAAAGCAGCCACGTAGAGGCTCGGGGACTCGAGTCGTGCATGCACCCATATGCCATCCATGTCGTATTCCGAGCCTCGACTCATGTGCCCCGCACACGTGATGGCACGAAATTTGCATAATCCACCCCACATCTACTGGATATCGCACCAATCTCCACTCACGTGCCTCCCTCACGTGTGCATGAGAAAATATTGCACAGACGCCCTCTAAGTTCCTGGAAACTACAAGAAGACAGTCGCGTGGGGGTAAATTATAGAAGACACTCGCGGCTTTGAAAAAGTGTAATCAAGTCCACCCAGAAGGTTTATTCTGCTAAAATGTATTTATTTTTATTATATTTTAGTCTCTCAACTTTGATTTGACATATCTTGATCATTATTTATCGGAATTTGGTGTTTTTTATGTCGATTTGAACTTTGATTTATTCTCTATCATATAGAACATTGTGATTTGTATTTGGAGACATTAATTAATTGGAGAAGCATTCAGTTAATTTGAGCACACTTATTCATGAACATTGATCTTATTGCTCAATATTTTGTGGAAGATTTGGGGAATTAACTCGATGAACTAATTTAGTATTAACTGAATAATTATTTTTGAGATTATATAAGGGGGAGGCGCTGAACGATTGCTCATTAATTTGATTGGCTCAGTTGTTCCTACTTGCTTTACCTGCATTTATCATCTCTTGCATTACATCATATCCGTCATTTAAAGTACATCTATTTCTTTCTTGTCTCATCACATAGCATAGCATTATTTCTCGCATAAAAATATTTCAAAAATGCATGCATCATATTTCATCTTTGAATTAATTGCATCTCTGAAAAATACAAAAACACGAAAAAATATACTTCTTTGAAAAACTAATTTTCTATATGATTTAGTTATTAATTCCTGATCCTTATATTACTTTTCTGAATTTGATCTTTATCTTATCCAAGTAAAATACATGATTTGATCTCATCGGGACTTGGTTCTCTAATCATTACAATAGTTCATTGGTTAGAATAGATAGAATATGGTGGTTTTCGGATTAGTCTGAACCCCTTGTAGTAAGAGGATTATAAGCGCGTGCAAAGGCATACCTAACTATGCAGATAGAAAGAGGTGAAAGAAATGCTTAAGGATTAGACAGGTAGGAAGATGTGAAAGAAATGCCGAGGGAGAAAAAGTGCGAGCATACATGTATAATCCATTTATGCAGAGAGGCGGGAGGGGAAAGAAATGCTTACGGTTAAGGTGAATCCGGTGACGGTAGACCAAGAGTTGGCGAGGGTGGAGGCTGCAAGCTCGAGATCGCCGAGGTGGCCGGCGAACATGACCGATGTGAGGAGAATCGCGTAGTAGGAGACATTGGTCAGTACCATCGGTATCGCAACCACGATCTGTCTCTTTACCTCATCGCCCGTATCCCGCGACCACAACCGCCATCTCCTCCCACCTTCTCGCAACGTTGAGAGAGGTAGCAATGGCACTGCTGCGTCACCTTCCACCGGAGACGTCATCATCTATGACGTGCGCTCGTTTCTTCGTCACCTCCGTCTCTGCTTCAAGTTTCACGATGAGGGTTGACTAAACGCTGCTTAGAACCAGAGAAGCGGCAGCTGTACTTATCGAGACACGTGAGACACGTTGCATCTTAATCCACCGTCGTTTAATTCATGTCGAATCCTCCTCAACCACCTCCTCCAATCGGGTTTTTTTTCTGAAACGGATCCGGACATGGAGCCGTCGGGGCGTCAAAACCTTCCGTAAACGGATCCACTTATGAGGGTGACCTTGTCCAACTCCATCGCCTTCATGAGGCAGAAGATGGAGAAATTGGACGGGGGATTCGGAGGTCGGTATTAGGAGGGCATGCAAGCCATCCCGGAGAGGCAGTTGTTGAGGGAGTGCGGAGATGTCCTGGGGCCAGAGCGCGTCGCCGGAGGCGGAGCAGAGGGCATTGAATGGGTACGGAGCTATGCATCAAGTATGAAGGTGGCTGGTCGGGGTAAGTTGGTGAGGAGACGGAGAAGGTGGCGGCGTCCACGCGAGGGTTGTTGGCAAAGATGGAGATGCCGTGCTAATGCCGCAGGCGAGTGCGGCCGTGGGTGTCGATGATGATGGTAGCTTGGCAGGCGACCTTCTCGGCAATGGAGCGGTAAGGGCTGGTGCGGAGGTCGAAGAGTTGAGCTTGAATGGGGGTGTGGGGGTGACGAAAGTGGGAGAGCGGATCCTCGCTGTGTAGAGGACTGCTATAAAACCCTGAGCCGCTCGATGTTGGTTGGAAAGGAATTGTAATGGAATGGAATAAGACGATAATAGAATTGACAATGGAAAGGAATGCGTTGTTCCATTCCATTGTTTGGTGCATATTAGGAATTGAAAAACTTCTTATGAGATATGTTCCTTTTTTATGTTTGGAAAGGGAAAAGAATATAAAGAAAATGATATTTCTTTGATATATTTTGTTAAATAGAAAAAATAATCGATATCCTCCAATTTATTTTTTCATATAATTGATATATTTCATATAAGGAAACAATATACTAATTAAAATAGAAATTACCGTGCAATTGATATATTTGATATATCCATATCTGTATCTGCTAGAATATATTATTACCGTATCTGTTTCCGTATCCTAAAAAATGAAAATATTATGGGTGTTTGTATTCGTAACAAAAATAAAAACACATATCCATGTCCATATACATATCCACTAAAATGTAATCCATATCCATATCTTAAAAAATATAAATGGTATATGTATCAGTATCTATATCTATAGCTACAAAAATAATAAAAATTCATTTTCATGTCCATATTCGTTTCCGCCAAAAAATCCTCATCCATGTCCGTATTTGTATCTGCAAAAAAATTATAACCCACATCCATGTCCATATATGTATCTGCTAGAATATAATCAATATGCATGTCTTAGAAAAAATTAACAATTGCATCCATATCCATATTAGAGAAAATTATATATCCCTGTCCATATCCATATCTGGAAAAAAAAGCACATCCATGTTCCTATCCGTATCTGCAAAACAAATCATATCTGATATATGTTATCCAAATAATAGATATTATATATATATATATATCCGTATCTGCTGGAATATCGTGTAACCATATTTGTATCTGTATCCACAAGAATTGAATCGTATCTATATTTGTATCCACAATAAAATCCCATATCCATGTTAGTATCCATATATGCATATATTTGTAACTTATCCGATTTTTTGCATATATATATATTTATATCATGTCAGTGTCCATATATTCATGTCCCAAAAATCATATTCATGTTGGTATCCAAAACAATATCTAAAAAAGAAAAACACATATCCATGTTGTTAACCATATATTTATAACAAGAATATAATAATTAAAAAATATTGAAGAAGAATACATTGTTAACATTTGTAAGGAATGGAATCTCAATTCCTAGGGGGTACCTAGGAATCGCAATTCCCATATATGAGGGAATCCGATTTCCATTGTAATCGTTATTCACGCCTTACTATGATCTAACAAACACGGAAATGGAATCGAGGGAGGAATGACGATTCCATTCCCACCTCTATTCCAGCATAACAAACGGGCCGTGAGAACGATTCACACGAAATCAGTGTTTTTATGGGAAGATCGAGCGGCTGAAGCTTAGTCTTGGTTTACAACAGTCTTCTATAATACTGTAAAGGATCTACTCTCGAGCGGGAGGAACCTATGGGCTTTGTTTGCTTACTAGGTTACACGGGCCTTGTTTCCTGTCGTGATTTTTAAATTTGAATTTCAACACAAATCAATGCGACATTATATCACACTTCTCATTCCAGCATTCTTCAACTCTCCTTACCATTCAAACAGCTACTATCCAGAGGAAGTTACTCCAATCCAATCCATCCTAGTTACCGAACATATCCTATGTGTCTAGAATAGTTAAGAGGGTTGGATTGACCTCCTCGGAATAGTACATGAGGAAGGGGAACTTGGTTGAGTTGGGTTGGAGTAACCTAACAATGTTTGGATGGTTAAGAAGGTTAGAATGATAAATGTAATGTGATCTCACATTGATTATGTGTTATATTAATTTTTATAATTATAATATATTTTAAATTTTATTTTTTATTTGAATGTGGTTAACAAATATTATAACACATAAATTGTGGGGTCCATATAATTAATTCCAATCCATTAATTCAGGGATAGAGCTGTGCGGTAATCAGGTTACCTCGGGGTAACCTGGCAACCAAACGAGCATGCGAGCGGGTAAGGCTCCATGTATCTAATTGGAGGAGCCATGAGACTCGCACGATTCCCATAAAGTGAAGAGGGTCCTATTACAGTCCCCCCACTTTATCTCTGATACATTATTTCATACGAAAGTCATCACATAATAACTACATCATCTATTATATATTTATCTACAATATGTATCATTTTTCAAACATCAAACCAATCGAACAAAAATGATGGATGAACCTTATTTATCTCTCGTCTCTCTTTATTCGTTAAGAAACAAGCGAAACAACTCGTTGAATCTAAGTTTACAATAAGGAGCTTATCCGCTTAAGTGATTAAATGTGGCTTTGTGAGAGCGGATCATAGGAAATGCATTGACATGTTTAGATCATCTCGTAACGTTACTTCGCCTAAAATATACATCGGAAAATAGAACGATGGTTCTATGTGCAATTTATTTCAATATAAATTATTTTCTGACTTAGATTTCTTGGGAGATGACAAAAACAAGTTACCACATATGCACACGGATTTGTGTTATGTGACAAGCATACTATTTCTACATCGTGACTACATAGAATAGTTATATATGTCAGTTTTACATCCCTTTATGTGGTTTAGATAATTGTCCCTTGAACAAATATAATATTATTGTTTAGCAAAACTAATGTTATTGCACTCGATTACGAATATTCTGTCAAACAAGATATAATGTATTGTGATAGTTCGTTCTAAGATCGATCCTTTGTGACAAGATGTCCCTTTTTCTTGCACACATAACAAATGTATCTTTGATAAATCTATGATTCGTCATCATATTTCTTATTTATTAACTACTTAAACTATTCAATAAGATTCAAAGCTAATTTACTAACAATAACAATAAACCATATATATATATATATAATTAATCCTAATTATTGTATATAAATAATTATATTAATGTGACTTTATTTCGGTGTTTCCTAACTATTAAAAATTCCAAAAATAGACAAATATTGTGTATATAGGTTTTGAAATTAAATACAAATCAAAAATATTAAAAAATCTCAAAAGAAAATTAAAACACATATTTTTAATCTTTAAAAATACTTACAAAAATATTAGTATGTATATATGGCCTATTTTGCCTTTGGGTTGAACGTGAAACTTGTAGATCTCAAAAAGATCTAAAGCTTTCATGTTTTACACCTTTTGATTTGAATCATCTATCTATTTTATTTTGATTTTTTCCTTTTTTTTCTAATTTTCACATTTGGCCACGTGGCGTCCCCTAGACTGCCCATGTGGCCCTGCCCTTTAATATCACCTGCCTCCTCCCTCAACCACGTGATTGATGAATCTTCATTTTATCACCTTTATTCTATCATCTTAGCCTTAAAAACCCTAGCTAATGCATGTAAATAACATTATTTTGTACAAATTAACATTCATTGATTATTATTTTTATTGTATATGAAATACAGTTTTTGATGCCAAAATTGTAGAATAAAGAAAAGAAAATGAGTAAAAAGCCAAAGGTATTTTATGACCTTAAACCATGAGACCTAGGCATCTTGGTGACCGGGTCGACGAGGAATAAAGTAGGGGGAGATAAGGGCCAAAAATATAATAAAAATCCCATTCTTTTATTCATCAATAAGTTTCTTTGAGATCTATTTTATTTTCTATTATTTATACCTCAAATAAATAACCTTAGTACATGAAAGTTATAGATAAAAATACAAATAAAAAACAAAATTAATTTCATATAAAAATAATATACAGTGTACATTTTATACCCTTAATAAAATGCCAAAATCCAAACTTCCCAGACCCATATCTCCTCAATAAAAACTCAAAATGTATCAAAATCACCATTAGTTGTATATAACTTTTAATAAGCTATTTAATGAAGGTAATTTCATTTTAATTTGGAGTTAAAGTGTAGAAGTTGGGTTTTGGACTCAGTATACATGAATAAAATATTCATTTTATTTATTTATTATTAATTCATAATTTGTATTTTTTATAATTTTGTAAATATTATTAATAATATATGTATATATTTAGAATAAAATAAAACCATAAATAAAATATAAAAATGAAATAAGTATACAAAATACATAGATAAAATACCTATACTTATATCTATATATTATATACTCCTATTTTTTAAGCGTACATGTAACATCAGAAAAATATAACAAAAATATATTTATGTATATAAAAATAAGTTACAAATCTATACAATAATAAATAAATAATAAAATTAAAAATAAATTATCAAAACATAGTTAAATATACCAATAAATGAAACCCTAAAAGTAACTTATAATAAATAAGTTCATAAAAATAAATAAAAACCATATTAAAATACTATAAAAAAATAAACATTTTTATTTTATAACTTAAATTTAAATAATTCATCTACTATTTATTATGGAGTTTACAATATCTTTTGATTTGTCTTTTTTCTGGTTGGTCCACGTGGACCAACTTGGGGGAGTCAAGAGTTGACCCCAGTCAACTCTTCTCCCCAAGCATAGCCTCTTGTCAGACCTCGTGTTTGATCATTCTTTTCGTTTTCCTATTGATCGATAAAATCGTCGATTTGAGATTCATTCTTCACTTTTTCTCCTCGATCTGCCACCTTTCACGCACCCTTGACTCCTCGAGGATTGAATCACTGAATCGATCGCCTTGTCGTGATGAAGTCACGCATGTGCATAAGCCGAGCTCCACCATTTTTGATATTCGAACTGTTTCCACCTGATTTCTTCCCCCATTTCGTGTGCTTGGGCTTGAGCTAGGTGGCAACAAGCTCTCCCTATATTTTGGAGAGGAGAGGTTGAGCGTGGAGGCGAGTTCCAGCATCTCTAACGGAGAACCGTCGTGAGGTTTCCCATCTTGCGGTCCAACGCTGCTCGGTTCATTTCTTTGATGTCTAGATAGCTTTTAGGTTCTAGTTTAATTTCCCGTTATTCTATGTAGTTTTTATTGTTTAATTTAGCGTAATTAAGCAGATTCGTAATTTGTTGGAGCTCTGCTCCAGTGAACCCTCCACCATGATACATCTATTTTTCGACTCACCCAAAGCCTCCATCACCTTCCCCGACGCTTCTCCTTCACCCCAGGCCCTTCTGTTCACCTTGCCTCCTCCCGGAGCAAGATCTCAGTGCTCCACCTCCTCCCTTCGTCGGGAGAAGCTGCCACCACGACCCATCTTCCACCCTCCACTAATAAGACCCCCAGACCTCTCCATTTTGTGTGCCTGAGCTTCCTGTAGGACCTGGTAAGCCAAATGACCCCTTCTGGGTCAATTTTGATAGAGGAAGAGCTACCTGGAGCCCCTTCATTTTTTCGAGCTTGTCAGCCTTCACCGGTACTTCAGGGGACCTTCTGAGGCAGCCATCTGAAGCGGAGGAGCTCTAGCTCCATTTTGCACCTGCCCCGAGCCTTCTAGACGACCGTAGGAGTGAAGGAGGATTGATCGAAGCTCGTCCTAACAGAGTTCTTAACATGTTCTTCCAGCTGCCCTTCCCATTGTTGGATCTTCGAGTCGCTCCAGATCGCACGAGGACCGCTGGATGCGCTTCATCTCAGCCTTCAAATCAATCGCGGGGATCTAATCACAACCATCCATGACGAAGTGTCATCCATCGTTACGAGGACACGTGTATAAGTGAAAGCATCCGGACCATCCACTCACACGTAGTAGGGGGTATTTTGCATTCTTTGCCCCCTCATTTTTGTATTTTAGTATTTAATATATAAATTGTCATCTATTGTTTAATATTTTAGTAATATTCGCACTGGAACCTCTGTAATTTATTGTATTCACCTCACGTACGGTCCCACGTGAGGTGGCCATTTTGTAGAGATACTCTTGCAAATTTTTTTATTTTGTTTTAGTCCAGAAATTTTTAATTTTTTAGGTAAATTGCACAATGGACATCACACTTATTTTTATTTGCATTTATACCCTTGCTAGTTCTTTAATTTTGTGCATGTTTTTTATTTATTAAAAATATCATCCGTGCTCCAACAATTCTCAAAAAGTAGGGTTAAGTGCCTACTTGCTTGTAGATTCATGTCATATTTTTGTATTTTGATTTTAGACATTTTTATTATTTATTAAAAATAAAAAAGAGCACATTTTGCCCTTGATTGACTTAAAAATTCCAAAAAAATATAAAACCATTTTGAAAAAATTTCCAAAAATTGTATTTTATTTATTTTTGTATTTTCTAACTCCCGACTAAAAATCTCTAAAAATAGAAAAAGAAAATTATAAAAAATTAAAAAGCTCCAAAATTCAGTAAAAATATATAAAATTCCCAAAAATATTTATTTTTATCTCTACTTTTCTTTTTATTATATAATACTTGAATATCAGAAGGTGAAAAAAGGTTTGATTTGATCTTCGACGTAGGTGCCAAAACCCCTTATTAAATATTAGTTCCGAATTTGAGATGAGTAAGGAAAAGTGGCCGGGACACCCGAACTAGTAGTATAGACCCGAACATGCACAAGATGAGTCAAGAATTCTGAGAGAGAAGGTTTGCTTTGCTTGACTACTTTCTCAATTATACTCAAAGTCATTCACTGCCTCATAGCTAAAGCATGAATTGTACTCAACCTGATGATCCACCACAAAGATCTCATTTTAATAGAAAAATAGTTTTGGAAAATTTTTGACTTTATTTCTTAATTTAAAATTCAAAAACAATTCAGACTATTTATTTAATCCTTTATTCATGATATTTTTACTTTAAAATCCATAAAATTTAGTAAAAATATCTGAAAAATCACAAAAATAGTAAAGAATTATTTAAAACTGAAAAACATTTTATTTTCTGTATTTTGATTATTTTTAATAGTATTTATAATTATATTACCTTGTATTGTATATATAACTTTATATAATCTTATATTATATGTTTAAAAAGAAAAAATAAATTAAAAATCAGAAAATATAAAGATAAAAAAATTTAAAAAATAAAAACAATTAATATATATATATATATATTAAAATTTAAAAAAAATAAAATCAAAAGGCCACAAAATACAAATACAAGAGGAACACAAATTTTGGACTTCATTTCCCTGATCTATCGTTTGGTCCATGTGTTCGACACTCTACACATACTTACACCTATACACACATTTGTAGAGTTATAATAAATTTTAACTCCATATTTATTTTTGTTTTTATTGTTATATCTATTGTGGGTTAATTATTGAATATTTAGGGATTCATGAGAGGTCGCTTCGATGACTATTAATCCTCCTTGTGGATTGACAAGACATCCACAATACCCCAGTTTTCAAATGGTGTCATTACCAGGGAGCAAAGCTGTATAAATCATATTTCTTTGTTTGTGCCTTCATGTCTCCTTTATTTGTCGTTTATTTATTTTCTATTTGATATTATTTTGTGGATTGTCCAACCACCCTCTTTGTTTAATTTGTTGTAAGGGATCACGGATCGAGGGAGGCTCTCCTAGGAGCGCAAGTGCACCCACATGAAGCGGAGTCGACTATTCTATACTTGTCAATAGGAGGAAGCAACAAGCGAGGACTTGGAGGATTTTTGAAGACATTAACAATTTTGCCTTTCATTTTATTTATTTGTTGTGTAATTTAAGTGAGAGAGACACAATTATATTTTTAATAATTCAAGACTCTCAGGACTCTGACACTTCACAAGGTCCAGTGCCCGAGTGATTATTCGCTTCGAGACCTCGTCGGTTTTTCCACATTTTCATAGCTTTTATTTTTCTTAATTTTTTGCTTTTATGTTTACTTATTTTGTGTGATTGAACCCTAACATTATGATTTCCTTGACGATAGATTAAGACTAAACACATAATTACCATCGCATGTACCTATAGTTCTCATTTGGACTTAGTCAAAAATTTTGAATTGCTCTTCACTTAGTTTTCGCACAGCGAGAGAGTCCTTCACACAGTGCTTGCAGGACCCATTGTGGGGGCATCGAGGAGGCTTCAAGATCGGACCATTTGGTTCCTTTCTAGGTGTTTAGCATTTGTGTTTCACGTTAATAACAATTTCTGATTTAGGGTGATTTCACCAGCTTTGCATTTGCGTATAAATAGCTATCAATTCTACTTAGCATCCTTGCATGAATAGGGCTGGAGTCAAGGTGAGCATTTCTACTTAGCATTCATCATCGATTTTGCTTGCATTGCTTTGCTGCTCTCTCCCTCTGATTTTGACCACATAGGATCTAAAAAGAATTGACTCCTCGTTAGGTTCGTGCATTTATATTAAAAATACAAAAAAGTGATAACCAACAAAATTGAGACTGCTAAGATTACTCGACCCTAAAATCAAAAAACAAAATTCTTGTATTGGGGATAGTAACCCCCTCATTGTATTCACATTTAATTTGTCAACGTACACATTAAGGAGTAGTGCTCCAATCTCAGGCCTTCCAAAGTGTTTGTACAATTTTTTATTTATTATCTAACTCTAAAATTTGAAAAGATAAAAAGATCGAACTTTCACGATCCTCATTGTGTTAAGTAGGTGAATTGAGGGGTTTGCTTTGTGTATATTTGTTTGTGTTTGTGCATACTCGATCTTCTCTGCGCATTTGCATTTTTTCCCACATCTCTTGATTTGACCTTCGTGTTCTCCCGATCATTTTCTCTTGTTTCGGGGATGGCCGACTGGAGTGATTTTTATCCGTACATTACAAATCTTCCGTACCCTCTAGCTGGTCCACCTCCATTTTACCAAGAGGAATTTGCTCCTGATTTTTCGTTTTGTACATATTCGTCCAATCCACTATTTCAGGCATCGGATTTTGAGTTTGACCCACCACCACCATCCTCAAAATTTGATAATCTACTTATCCTGGAGGACTTTGCTCCGGATTGTAATTTTTACCCACACCCACCACCCTAATTCCACTCACCTAATACTAAGATTTTGGAGTCACCTCTTATGGAGTTTACACTTGAGACCTTGACCCAGATGATGGAGCATGTGAGACAGAGGATAGATGACCTCACTAGCCTAGATAAGAGCCACCTTGTCGCTTCACCCTCTGAATTTATGGATTCAATTGAGGACACCCATGAGAACTTGCAATCACCCAAAATAATGAGAGAAAAAACACAAAAAGATTTTGTGAGGCACATAGTTGAGTCATTTTGTGAGGAGAGGGCACACCTGCCAGATTCGTTGGCCATACATACTTACACACCAGTTCCCACCTTTGACCCCAAGGATGACATTGTATAGACTGGTCTTAGCCATATGTGTACAGATGATGATTCTGATCTTCTCCCTTGTATGGAGGAGATCTAAAACTTCAAAAAATGTGTTGATTGAACCAGAAGTGGTGGCATCTATTCATGAGGTCATTGAGGCCCCGCTTTACCAAGCCATGGCCCAACTGTATGCTCCTAAACCCAAGAAGAGAAAGCGAAGGAGCAGATTTGAGCGACACATCTTGACCTTGGCCACTGCCTACGCAATCTCTCACCATCCACACACTAGGAAAGGGAACACTGTCATACCTCTTATGAGATTGCACGATATCTGACTATTCTTGTGATAACACTCTCCTTGACGGTGGTGTTTCGATTAATATAATACCCTTCTTGTTGGTACAGTATATTCATCTAGGGACTCTGAAAAATCTGTTGATTACCCTATGTTAGTTGTCTATTTTATTGTAGTATTCTGGCAATTAGGATCAATCAAAAACTGCTAAAATTAATTATACAATTAAAGCGAGTGGTCAATTTATTTATTTTTACTTGGGCAAGCCCAAGGTCGAACTCAGGGATGCCACTGTATCCTTAGGTTGATTATTAGGTGAACTAGAACATAGGTCTTCAGGGAATTTTTTTGGCATTTTTAAATGCAATTTAATGGATAATATGCAAATTTCGTGAAGTTTGAGGACCAAAATGCAATTTTCTCTCAAACAATGTCCAACAATTATGAAACTTAACCATAAGATGAAATATGATGAAATTAAACTACTGTAATTTTTTTGGTTTCGGATGCAATATGAATTAGTTACGAATAAAATGTGATTGCACGGTGATTTTTCACAAATTAAATTTAATAAATAACAATTCAATTTAATTCCAAGAACTAAAATTTCCTAGATGTACTTAATGAGGATCTATCCAGAAAAAATAACAAATCCTAAAATGATTAGTGTATGACCTATTAAAATTTAATTACTAAAATCACTAAATATTTTATTCCAACCTCGCAAATGACATGAAATTTGGTTACTATGAAGAAATCAACTAATTATAGAAAATTTGATTTTTTTTGCAATTTTTTGTATTATGATTAATTTTATATAAATTTTAATTCACAGAATGGGTAAATATGATAGTTTTTCACAAAATAATTAATAAATAATTAACCATAATTCTGAAAATTATGAAGCACATGCCAACATGTAAAGAATTAGTTGAAGAATAAAAAGATTGTTAGTAATTAAAATGACGTCAAATCAAGATCCAAAGTGAAATAAGAAGATAGGGGTCTCTTTGCAATTTAAAATAAATAATAAAAAATGAAGCGCAAGGACTCTATTGTGATTACTGGGCCCCATAGGGGGTTTATGCAATTTCTCCACGTGGCATGTGAGAGGCACGTGCCACAAAAGCGACGGGGGGGGGGGGGTCTTCTATAGTTCCTTGGATTCTTGGGGTAGTGCTTGCAAATTGCCCCCACCGTACGTGGGGGTCACATGGAGGGTTGTTCTCGGGCGGAGCGACCTTGGCGTTGTTGGCGTTGGTGGTGAAGCTCCAGCCTTTGCTGATCGATGTAGAACACGAAGGGGTTCCTCAGTGTTGACGGTAGGGACCTCCAGAGTTGATGATGAAGAGGCTATGGAGACCCCAGGAGTTGGAGAAGGCCGATTGATGATGATGAAGACTGGTGGAGAGGATGATGACGATGCTGGTGGAGTCCATGAAGAAACAACCGGGACCCTGAGGAGTGTCGGTGCATATGTGCTCCCCTGCGATCTTCAATCACGATGGGGAGTGGCTCCTAGAGAGGATCGATGGCGAAGGAGTCCTCCAGGTGGCCATGAAGATGGAGCAGGTGGATGAGAATCGTAGGTGGGTGGCAGTGTAGAGTCGGAGATGAAGTGCAGGCGCTCGGGCGACTGAATGAGCTTGGAGCACGGCTGGTGGCCCACATGAGGGTGTGAGGAACAACTGCAGTCGAGATGGTGCGAAGTCGATGAGGCGCGGAACAACAAGTCCCGGCGACACATGCTAAGGAACTCCTGCAGGCTGAGGTGGATGATGGAGATGCTCTAGTGGTTGAGGAGTCAGGGACTCTGTGGCAGAACCGACGAGAGCAGCGCGAAGTGGAGCGGTGGACGCTCTATAGGAGGATGGTGTTTTGGTGACGTGAGCGGAACTGCGGTCAAGGCGTGTCACGAGCGGTGAAGCTGAAGGTGGCATGATGTGCTTCTATGTATGAACTCCAATCAAGGATGGATTTTTGTTACTGATACGTGCATGGCCCTGCAACTATGAACTTGTAATGAAAGGAAATCCTTTCTGATTTTAAGTCTGCAATGGAAACCAAAGCTTGAGCTATTTGAAGCTCTGCTGACTTGTAAATGTCAAAGAATTATGGATGGAGTGACGTCCTATACGTGTAATGGGGATGAAGGACATTAATCCGTCATATCTATGTGAGATCAAAGGTTGAGTGACGGATAAGGTTTACTACTTAGGAGATGAACAAAGAACGAAGAGAGTAGAAGATCAACAGAAGAAAGAAAAGGAGGAAGAAAAAGGAGGAGAAGTGAAGGAAGAAGAGACACTGCCTAGGTTTCTTCGCATGATGGGGAGCTCGATGCGTGGCTCTAGATCATCTCCTCAATATGGGTTGGCGAAGGTCACCGGAGAGGCTTAGCGAGCTTTGTGTGGGGGCTCGTAGCAGCAGAGTCAAGTTCTCTGCCCGATCTCGCCAAAGGACGGGAGGATAAAATCGTCGATGCCATCCCTCGCGATGTCACCTTCGAAGATACTGAAGCTAGGCTTCTCCCTCACAGATGGCGGATGACTTGTGACGGTGGCGGTAACCAATCCTTTATAGTTGGTTGGCAATGGCAGAAGATGCAGGATGGATGGAGAAATGGGAGTGCGGTTGTACGAAGAGAGAGGGGGGGAGGAGTGGAGAGAGAGAGAGAGGGGGGATGGTGGCTATGGGTTGATGGAGGTTGCACAGGTCCTGAGCGAGGGAGAGAGAGCGGTTGCGGAGAGGAAAGAGAGGCGCGACTGCGGGGAGCGGGTCATGCGACGAAGCGGGGAAGGAGTGGTTGTTCCAACCACCGCACGCAAAGGGCGAGGCGCGGTTGGATGGAGGAATGTGGGGAAGATGCAACGTAGGGAAGGCAGGTACGGTGATGAGAGAAAGGGAAGAGATAGGGGGAGGCACCACATGGCGCGCACAAGGGCGGCTACGTGGCACCAGAATATATAATAAAAATTAAATTTAAATTTCAAATAATTTGAATAGTAAATAATAATATAAATAAAATAATTAAAGTAAATAATAAAATAAATAAATAATAAATAAGGTAAATACATAATAAATAAATAATAAGTAATAATAGTAAATATAAATATAAAATAAAATAATTAAAATGAAATAAAGATAAATAAATAAATAAAAATAAAAAATGGGGGTGATAGATACGTGGCAGCTCCTCGAGCTGTCACGTGTCGCTCCTAGGAAAATCAAAAATTAAATATAAATAACAATCATAAAGAAATAACAAAAGGGGTCAAATCACAAAGTGGTCAACATAAAAGTTGCTCATCTCGAAGAGATCTACAACTTTAGTGAAAGATCAAAACCAAAATAAATCATATGTACAAAAAGTAATTTTGGGTGGTATCTTATAGGTATAAAATACCGTATTTTTATCTTTTTTAGAAGTTTTAACATTTTAAAATAAGGTAATTATCAAATAAAATCAGAGAAAATATTAAACAAATATTTAAAACTTAATCTATTTTTTGTATTTTTAGTAATTAAGAAATATAAAGATAAAATAAAATGGAATACATGGACATATGTATAATATACAAGGAGGGGGCCAAAACCCAAGTTTCACATACAAACTCCGATTCTTTTGAATTTGGTCTTGTTTTGAAGGTAAATGAACGTACATTAATCGAAAAGTGGCTAGGAGTCCATATGAGACTATATGAGAGAGATATTCACATTTTAAGGTTCTTAGTCTCAAACTAGGGTTTGGGTTTTATTGGTCAATTATAAGTTAGTATTTTATTGATATTTTTCCTTTATTAGTGTTAGTAATATATACGTTATAGAGTTGATTTTATTCAGTTCTGAGTTAATGAAAATTACATAAGAATAGGGGAAAATATGGTGAATATACATGTGATATTTACAAGGGAATTTGGCTTCTTATTTAATGCAAAAATGCATGCTAAAATGCCGACATTAATTCTAAGTGCATGAATGGTAATAATGCAAAATAAATAGATAAATGTAGCTAATTACTCGGGATCAGAGCTCTATTTTTGACTTTTCAGAGTGATGAGTCCCAGATTCATCAAACCCCTTATACTTAAATCTTGCTTGTCCCCAAGCAATTAAAATGAAATGCAAAAGTGAAGTGATTTTGAGTTCCATACAAAGGTCGTGAACAAAAGGTGAAAATCGAGATTGACTCGACCTTTGGATTAATAATGTGGCAGAACCTTATTGGGAATTGAATTTAAGACCTAACAACCTTTAAATTCCACAAGTCTCAATTCAGGTCCCCTCAACAGTTAAGTCAGTACACATCCTTATACGCAAATTCTGATGACTATGAATCTTACTTGTATTGTGTAAGTGAAATATAGCTCTCCACAACAGAAATAGCAAAGAAACAACCTCCTCTAACAAGGTAACTCTAATTCCCCGGTCTAGCAACTCTTTCCTCGAGGAGCGGGGTATTCCCTTCTAAGTTCAAGTGCAACCATCTCAAGAAGAAGGGGTAGAGAAGAGAATGGATTGTGACCAGTGAAGTCACATATCCGTGGAACTTGACCAGTGTAGCCAAATCTTTAGTTGCAGGCTTCCATGGTATGATTCTTATGCCTTGCTTATTTTATTATACAAATATACACACTCTGGCAGGCATTCTATTTTCAATTAGGTCTGTCCCTTTTTTGGAGTTCTTTCTTTTCTTTCTTCTTTTTTTGACATATATACAAGGTGCAACATATACATATGGAGTTTTTCTTCTTGATCCAGTAGACTATCCCTCTTTTGAAGCTTTATTGCAACCCACAACATCCCGTCGTTAGACATCGACACCACTAGACTAGGTTGAGATGCACTACCCTCCCTAAAGGAGGACGGCTGTTTCCACTCGTGTGTTACTCCAAGCCAATAGATTCTGCCTCCTCATCACCTCATCAATGAACAACTACGTGCAAGGTGCTTGTCCAAGTTAGGTCACTGTCTAAAAGAATCATGCGTTTGTATGAAATATTCTACTTAGACCAATCAAGATGACATGTGAACAAAGTCTTGTGGACTCAAAGAATTAAGTCGCTTGACCTGAAAATCTTAACTCAAGTTCCTATAAGGTTCCTCTGAAATTAGGTAGATTATGGTCAAATCAAATCCATACTCGACTTCAATTCATAACTTGGTTCAGAACTCACTAACTTTCCACTTTGCATATGCTACATATGCAAATGAAATGCACATGGCATCCAATGCATATGAATGAAGTGCATGACACATTTTTTTATGAATACAGGGATGATATGCAGAGTAAATAAGAAGCCTCTTTTTTTGGTACCTCCTAATTTACAACGAATTTTACAAAAGTATTATTTACAAGAATTTTACAAACTTATACAACTATTATACAAATATACATACTATACAAGTATACATGTATTTTGCAAAAAAGTTTTTTTTAATTTTACCCACCAGTAAGAATTGCATAATATACACAAAAATACTTGAAAGTACAAGCTATGGGTAAAGTATATATGTAATATATATAATCCCCCTTTACTTAGCATGTGTTATGTCCTCACAGCATAAAAAGCGAGGGAAAGGCATAGCTCGTGCTCAGCGTAGGAGATTTAAAATAATAAAAAGAGTAGAAGTCGACCCGTCTCTATACTTAAGCTCTGGTCAGCCTAAGTATAGAAGAAGAGCAAAAAAGGAGCGGTCGAGGTTAGGAGGAGAATGGATGAATATATATACATGCCAGGCATTGATCCCTCCTATACTTAGGCTCTAGTCAGCCTAAGTATAGGACAGGAGTGAGTATGAGAACCGATGGGGTTGGGGAATATACAAAGAGAAAGGTGGGTGGGGAATGATGCATGAAGATAGTGGAAATGGTAATGATTCATGCGTTCCCTAAGAATGGATCATGGGATTATGGGATACACATAAATGAGATTTTTTCAACACGGGCTAACTGCTCATCTAATCCTATAAAATGCTTAATCATTTGCCCATTTATAAGAAATGGTCGTGCACCATCTGTAAGCTCTGAAATCCATACACCTTCGTCCGTGTTTACTTTCCTAACTATGAAGGGTACCATCCATTTGGATTTCAACTTGCCCTGAAAATCTTCAACCAGCATTGAATAACCATACCTTCTGCTCCAGGACAAAATTCTTATGTCTGATATGCTGATCATGCCAACGCTTGATTCTATCGTTGTAGATCACGTTGTTATCGTATGCCTTGTTTCTGATTTCCAAAAGATCATTTAAATCCATCTTTCTGCTTTGTTGTCCATCATGTGTGTTCCGGTTCACTTTCTTTAATGCCCATTTAGATTTGTGTATCAATTCGGTGGGCAGATGACACTGCTTTCCATAAATCATTCGAAATGGAGAGGTTCCAAGAGGGGTATTGTAAGCAGTCCAGTATGCCCATAGAACTTGGTCCAACAGCTGGGACCGGTTCTTCTTGTCAGGGCAGACTAGCGTCTGCAAAATGCCCTTCACCTACCTATTCGACACCTTAACCATGCCGTTCGATTGTTAGTGGTATGGACTAACGACACGTACTCGATGTCGTAGTCCTTTGTTAATCTTTTTATTTTCCTGTTAACAAAGTGGCTACCTCCATCAGAGATGTTGACTTTGGGAACTCCGAACCGTGAAATGATGTGATCTTGCATGAACTTACAGACAATCTTTCTATCTGTGGCCCGGGTTGAGATAACTTCCACCTACCTAGAGTGATAATCAACCACCAAGAGAATATGCTCATGGCCATGGTTGTTAGGGAATGGGCCCATGAAATCTATGCCACATGTATCGAAAACATCAACCATGATGACTGGTTGCATGGACATTTCATCTTTGGGATCGACAGTCCCTCCCATTCTCTAACATATTGTACACGACCTAACAAATGCGTATGTATCATGGAATAAGGTCGACCAGTATCTGAAGCACTTTCCAAGCGGTCCTCTTCCCAGAGTGATGTCCTCCTGCCTTCAAGGAATGGCAGTAGTTGAGGACACTCATGTATTCCTCCTGAGGAATATACCTCCGCCAGACACAATCCGGACCTTCGAAGAAAAAAAGGGATCCTCCCAATGGTATTTCCTAGATTTTGACTTAAGTCGGTCAATGCTGCTCTTGGGCCAATCATGGGGACCTTTCTTAGACACCAAGAATTTCACGATACCGGCATACCATGGAAGAGAGTCGACAGAACATATCAACTCATCGGGGAAGGAGTCCTTGATGGGGTCAATCTCAGAGGAACTATGTGACTCAATGTGGGATAGGTGATCAACCACCACATTCTTCACTCCAGGCTTATCCTTGATCTGCAAATCAAACTCTTGGAGTAATAAAATCTACCTAAGAAGACGCACCTTCGCATCCATCTTTTTCATGAGGTACTTTATGGCTGTGTGATCAGTGAACAAGGTAACCTTGGATCCTAAAAGATGAGACCTGCATTTATCCAAGGCAAATACCATGGTAAGCATTTCCTTCTCTGTGACGGTATAATTCCATTGAGCTTGATCGAGTACTTTGTTTGCATAGTGGACAACATAGGGAATCCCTTCTCTCCTTTGTCCTAACATGACCCCAACTACAACGACAGAAGCGTCCGTCATGATCTCAAAAGGAAGAGACCAATCTAGGATATGTAGGATAGGAGCATGCATGATCTTCCTTTTAGGAGCTCGAAGGCCTCAAGACACCTTTGATCTACAATGAACTTAGTGTCTTTTCCTAAGAGTTCCATTAGCGGTCGAGCAATCTTTGAGAAGTCCTTTATAAATCTGCGGTAAAAACCAACATGCCTGAGGAACGACTGCACTTGCTTGATGTTGGTTGGTGGTTGAATTTTCTTAATCATATCCACCTTGGCAGGGTCAACCTCCATTCCCCTCTTGGAGATGACATGCCACAACACAATTCCCTCTTGAACCATAAAATGGCTCTTCTCCCAAGAAAGCATTAGATTCACCTCACTGCACTTCTTGAGAACTTGATCCAAATGAGATAGAAAAGTATCAAACGAGTCGTCGTGGACTGAGAAGTCATCCATGAACACCTCCATGAAATCGCATACCATCTCGGCAAATACTACAATCATGCACCGCTAGAACGTCCTCGTTGCATTACATAACCTAAAGGGCATGCGCCTGAATGCGTACATACTGAATGGACATGTAAAGGTGGTCTTTTCCTGGTCTTCAGGAGCGATGCCTACTTGGTTGTAGCCTGAGTACTGATTAACCAGGAGATATCGGGGGTCTAAATGTATCTCACACAAGGCGGAGACACAGTCGCTGTGGCGACCCTCAATAAACATGGGTTAAGTCAATAATTAACCCACAAATAATATCAAGCAATCAAAGTGTGGAGTTAAAATTTATTATAACTCTACATAAAAGATTTGTATAGAAGCAAGTATGTAGAGGTCGAACACAGGGAACAAGCAGGACAGATCGGGTGAAATCAATGCTCAAGAGTGAGTGCGATATATTTGTCTATAGTGCTATTTTTTGTGGGTTTTTAATTTTATATTTTTTAATTTAATTTTTGATTTTCTGATTTTTATTTTATTTTTATATTTTTTATTTTTTCTTTCTTTTGAATTATAAAATAAAGTATTTATACAAAATAAGAAAAGAGATAGATAATGTATTTATAAAAATATGTAAAAATAAGCAAAATTCAGAAAATAAAATATTTTTGTGCTTTTTATAATTTTATAATGGTTTTTTAATTTTCTATGTTTTTGCTAATTTTTTGGTATTTTTAATGTCAAAAATACTGAAAACAGTGAATAAAATACAAGTCCAAAATTAAAATGAGGATGAAAAATGTCAAACAGAGTCAAACTCAAATTAATTTTAAAATAAAGATAATTAAGTAAAGAAAATCCAGAGACAGAAAATGGATTTTTAGGATTTTTTAGGAAATTTTAATATTTTTATAAAGATTTTAAGGGTATTCTAATTTTTAGGAGTTTTCCTTTGTATTTTTTAGTGATTTTTGGTCTGAAGTTAAAACACACAGAAACAAACAAAATATGATTTTTAAAATTTTTCAAAGATTTTTATATTTTTAGGTATTTTTTAATGCAAACAGAGATGGAAATGCATGTTTTTGAATTTTTATAAATACTAAAATGCAACAAAAATACAAAATAAAAATATGGCGTGATAGAGCAATGCAATAGGAACGTATGTTATTTTTTGGGATTTTTTACGAATTTATAGATGCATGAAATAAATAAAGGAAACAAAAAGAAAATTCAGCCTAGCAGGGGTATTTTCGTAATTATCCAGAAGTCCAGGGGCAACTTGCAATTTCTTTAGAAAATATATACTGCAATAAAAACTTTATGGACCAAATAATAATCACCAAAACCCAGGGGTCAAAGTGCAAAAGTTCTAAAGTCACGTGTGCAAGGCACGTGACTAGCAAGGACCTTTCTGCAATTATACAAATTCCTGAGGGTCAAGTTGCAATTTTGCCAAAAATATTACACGTTATAAAATAGTTCTTAGACTTAACAGAAATAATAAAAAAATATAGGGGCCTCATTGCAAATATGGAAACTACGAGGGTGTCTTTGCAAATATTACACAAAATATTAAACTACAAATGAAATTTACGATTCAAACTTTAAATACAAAAATGGCAAGGGTATCAGGCAAAATTACCCACACCCGAGCGCGATCCAACGGTTTGCTGCTCTCCACTTGACATGAGTCGCGCGTAGGGACGACGATGACGCTTTGCGCGGGGACGATTGGAATTAGATCTCCCCTGGAGGATCTGATGGTTGAGGCTGGCAGAGATTGAACGGTGGCTGTGTGATCTGGAGAGGGACCTTGATCTGACGGCTAGGGACGTGGGAGGAAGAACAGGGAAGCGCCTCCGGTGAGGTGAACTTCCCTGGTCTCAATCTCCCTTCTCCGACGTATCTTGAGGCTTCAAAATGGTCGCGAATCATCCTGCAGGTGTCCTCTATTGACCGGTGGCTTCAAAAGGTGGAGGCGGCCACCGGAGCACGCCGGCGGAGGTGGAGGAGCGAGGCACCCCCAAGTACCTCCGGCGAGATCCCAAAATTACCCCAGGCGCGCGATATGCTCCGAGACCTGCACAAAAAGGTTAAGAGGGTCGCGGGCAAACTGCCGCGACCCTCCAGCGGGGGGGGGGGGGGATGAAGGCGTATAACGGCGAAGTGGAACCTGGTCGGAGCGAGCTCCGACGAGGGGGGCGATTTGGTGATCGATCGGATGAGACACGAAAAGAACGATGGGATATTGTTCCTACGTCTACGGTGGACGAGAAACGTAAAGAAAAAGAGGAAAATGAGAAACCTTGAAGGTGAAATCACCTGAGGAAAGACCTCAAAGGCAAGGCTTTACTGGAGGTGGTGGAGACCTCCTCGACGCTTCCTCGATCCTCCTGAAGGTCGGGAAAGGGAGTTGTCACCTCCCTCTCACTCTGGAGCACAAAAGGCGGAGAGAAAACTGGTCAAAAGGGGTTCAAATTTTGAATCAAAAGGTCGGAGGTGTATATATGAAGGGTTGACGAAATGGCTCTGGCGGTCCAAAGGTTGAGGGAGATCTAGCGGATCGATGATCCAAATATCGAGATAAGATGAGGGCGTGAATCATCAATCCTAGGGGAAGAAAAGTCGAGAAGACTTCGACTCAAAATGGTGAAAGACCTAGCCTCGAAAAAATCGAGAAATTGGGTCAAAACGATGTCTGATAGAGGGAACATGGGGCGGGTCAGAGAGTTGACCCGTGGTCAACTCTCGGACCCTCGTGGTTGGTCCACATGTACCAACAAGGAAAAATCCTATAAAAAAGATTTGTTAATTCATTTTAAAATAGTAAATGAATTTATTAATTTTTTTGTTATTAAATGAAAAATATTTATTTTTTTCTGAATTATTTTATTATGATTTTTATTTTTTTCGAGGTATAATATTACAAGTTACCTTTTATGGCCTATATAGGTATATATATCTATATATTTTAATATTTTATTTTTATTTTGTATATTTAATTTTATTATTTTTGTTTATTATTTTATAATTTTATAACTTACTTTTATAAACTTAAATATATTTTTATTTTATTTTTCTGAAGTGTTTTATACAATTAAATAAATAGATGTATATTCTGTATAGGTATATTTATAGGTATTATACCTATGTATTACATATAAGTATTTTATTTTTGTATTTTCTTTAGTGTTTTATTCTGATTTTAATGTACACATATATTATAGATAATATTTAACAAATTATAAAAATAAGAAATTATAAAAATAATGAATGATAAATAAAATGAATATTTTAATCTGTACAAGTATACAATAGGGGTCCAAGACCTAACTTTCAAATCGTAGCTCTGCAAAACACGAAACCACCTTCATTAAATAGCATATTAAAAATTATATACAATTAAAGTGTTTTTGATACATTTCAAGTTTTTATTTGAGAGATACAGGTCTGGGAAGTTGGGATTCTGAAAACTTATTCAGATCATAACTTTTTATCTGTACATCATTTTTTAGTAAAATTAATTATGTAGTTTTCTATATTTAATTATCTACAACTTTCATGCACAAAGTTTCTATATTTTATGTATAAAAAGTAGAACTAAAAATAGGCTCCAAAATGAATAAAGAATGAATTAAACAAAGAGGGTTTTATATTGTCATTTGTCCCTTATCTTCCCCTACTTTATTCCTTGTCTATCTATTCATGGAGATGCCTAGGTCTCGAGGTTTCGGGTCATAAAATATTTACAATATTTTATTCTTATTATTTCCTTTTCTTTATTCTATTATTTTGGCTTTTAAAACTGTGTTTTATACAATATTTACACACACATGCATGAATGCTAAAATGCGGGAATTAAGGGTATTTACATGCATTTGCCAGGATTTTTGAGGCCAAAATGATAGAATAAAGATGATGAAATGTGGATTCATCATCCTCCTATACTTGCCTTTGCTAGTCCCTAGCAAACACTTATGTAATAAGTGCAGAAAAGAAGAACAAAGAAAAGAAAAAGAAGAAAGACGGATTGAATTTAATTATCAAACTTGTCTTCACAAATCAAAGTTTGGAGCTCAAGTCGGACTTTTGGAATTTTAGTGCGGGTGGAACCTTAATGGGAATAGGATTTGAAATCCAACAACCTTCGAGAATCCCAAACTCTGCTCAAGTCTCCTCAATAGCCAGGTCAGAAATATCTCAACTCATATGCAAACCCTTATGACTATGAATCTGACTCGTACAGTGTAAGTGATAGTGGCTCTCCCCAACTAGACTGACAAAGAGACTGACTTCTTCAGTACGACAACCCAATGATTCCCCAATCTAATAACTCCTTCCTCGAGGAGCGGGGTATTCCCTTCTAAGTTCAAGTGGCAACCAGCTCAAGAGGAGGGGGTGAGGAGAAGAATGGACGGTAACCAGTGTAGCTACCTATCCTAGGATGCGAGACCAGTGTAGTCAAGTCATCCAGCTGCAGGCTCACATGATTTGACTTTGATGCTCAAGCTTGCTTATTGATTTACAACATATTCTCATACTTTGGCAGGCATTTTATTTTTGTACAGGCCCGTCTCTCTCTTTTTTTTTGAAATACTATTTACAACAGCATATACATAGGGAGTTTTTCCTCTTGAGCCAGTAGACTATCCCTCTTTTGAAGCTTTATTGCAACCCACACTCTCCTGTCTTTAGAATTCCTCATCACTGGACGGGTTGGGGTGCACTCCCCTCCCTAGAGGAGGACCGGTGTTTCCACTTGTGTTCGTCTCATACCAGCAAATCCAACCCCCTCACTACTCCAATTGAGTTGAGCCATGTGAAAGGTGCAGGTGTCCAAGTTAGATCATTATCAACAAGAGTCGTGTGTGCTCCGAAATACTCTACTTAGGTAGTCAAGAATCCATTGAACCAAGTCTCGTGATCCTCAAAGAATTAAGTCAATCTAGACCTGAAGTACCTCAATTCCAGTTCCTATAAGGTTCCTGTTATTAGGTAGATTTTAAGGTCCAATCAATCTCCAATCTCCGGATTTTACTTAGACTTGTTCAACTATCAAACTCAATCCGAAAAATGCTAATGCCATGCAAATGCTATGCAGAATGCAGAAATATTTTTGTGATGCAATTTTCAAGATTTTGAACTTTTTATGGATTTTTGAAAGATGATGCATATGCATTTTTTGGGTTTTTCAAAAAGATTTTTCAAGTGTTTTGGTATTTTAGTTTTGAAAATGTTTTTGGGATTTTTGAAAACAAAAAGATTTTGGATAAAAAACTAGGTACAAATATTTACATGGGGAAGCTTCTTATATTTACAAGAAGTAGATTTTAAGAATTTACAAGGGTAAGTGATCAATTTTATAGGCATATAAAATGAATTTTGGTGTGAAGTATATATTCCTCAAACTTATTTGAAAAGGTTTTTCAAATAATTTTTGAAAACTATAGTCCAAAATAATTTTTATAAAAAATTTTACAAACATGTACACACATTTGAAAATCACTTTGCAAAGGTTTTTCAAATAGTATATATAGATTCTTCAAAATATTTTTGCAACCATTTTCAAACCATTTGCAAATCATTTTTCAAACATTTTTATTTCACACAAAGAAAATAAATTTTTACAAACAAACATTTTACAAAGGTTGAAAATATGTAACAAAACAATTTCGAAATAGTTTTCAAAATATTTTTCACAAAGATTTTCAAACTATTTTTCAAACATTTTGCAAAAATATTTTCACCTGATTTATTAATTAGTAAATAAAAAAAGAATTTGAGGAATGATCAACGTCTTTTTATTAAGGTTTTTAATGAATTTAATTAGTGTTATTAGCCATATTATTAATAAAAACAAAAGTACGAGTTATGGCTAAAGTATATACACAGTATATACGACACCCCTATACTTAGCTTGAGTTATGTCCTCGTAGATCGGAGATAAAGGAGAAGATATAACTCGTGCTGAGTATAGGAAAATCTAAAGAATAACAAATGAATGAAGGAATGAACGAATGAGAAGTTGATCGTCCCCCCTATACTTAGGATCAAATAATCCTAAGTATAGTAGACTGTATACAAAGCAGGGAGGGTCAAGGGTGGGAATGAACAGATCGTACTCAGATTGTCTCCCCCTATACTTAGGGTAAGATATCCCTAAGTATAGACAAGAAGAGGAGACAATGGAGAGGATCACAATAAATGAAAACTCGGGGTGCATACCCCCTATACTTAGGTCAAGGTACGTCCTAAGTATAGAAGCCTGTCTACAAGGGGCGACACCTTTTAAATATATAAAGAAAATAGGAAAGGAAAAGAAGAAAAGAAGAAAAGAGAATAAACAAATCACAACTTAGTCTGTCTCCCCCTATACTTAGGGTAAAATACCCTGAGTATAGACAAGAGGAAGAGACAAAAGAGGGGGTTAAAGAATAGTACAACTCACTGTGTGCACCCCCTATACCTAGGACAAGGCGTATCCTAAGTATAGCAAAATCATAAGATGACGACGGGGTGGCAGACATAAAGAATGGATGAATGAATGATATGGACATGTGGATCTATATAGTGGAAGAGGGAAGTGATATGCATGTATGAGGTGCAAGTGATATGAGTCAAAGAGCACGGCTCATACCGGATGAATGGGGGCAACGTCAACAGTCGACGGATCATGATCTAGATACAGTTTCAGGCGCTGATCGTTAACTCGAAAGGTAGAGGAAGATGACAACTCGGATATATCAATACTACCATTGTCATGTACCTTTCTGACCACATAAGGACCTTTCCATTTACTATGTAATTTCCTTGGAAATAATTTCAGCCTAGAATCAAACAACCATACACGTTGATCGGGTTCAAACTATTTATGGCTGATATGAGAATCGTGCCATATCTTCACTTTCTCCTTGTACTGTAGCCTACTCGAAAAGGCTGTATCTATCAGTTCCTCCAGGGATACCAACTCTGCTTTCCTCTGTTCTCCTATACTCTCGAGATCCAATAATAACTCTGTAACTGCCCATAGTGACTTATGCTTGATTTCTACTGGTAAGTGGCACGGATTGCCATAGATAAGACGAAAGGGAGATGTCCCTAATGGTGTCTTAAAGTAAGTCCGATAGGCCCACAAGATCGAGTCCAAAAATTGTGACCAATCCCTTCGGTCTAGGCGGACTACCTTCTGTAAAATAGTCTTGATCTCCCTATTCGACACTTCAGCAAGACCATTGGTCTGAGGGTGATGTGGACTGGCAACACGATGGTCAATGCTGAACTCATCTGCAAGGGCCCTTACCTTGTCATTGATAAAGTGAGACCCCGTCTGAAATCAGAACTCTAGGTATCCTAAACCGTGAAATGATATTTTTCCTCAAAAATCAACACAAAGTCTTAGCATTTGCGGCTCAGGTAGGGATGGCCTCGACCCAACGACTCACATAATCTACAACAAGCAGAATGTACTCGAATCCTTGACTCTTAAGAAATGGGCCCATGAAATCAATGCCCCATGCGTCAAAAACCTCACAAAAGTGAATGGGTTGCATGGGCATCATATCTCTCTGTCCGCAAGTACCCATCTTTTGACAATCAGTGCATCTCTTCACAAATTCGATGGAATCCTTGAAAAAAGTGATGAATCTATGATTCATCACTCTAAAAGTTGAAAATAGAGCTTTGCTCCCGAGTAATTAGATGCATATTTCTACTTATATTGTATAATTAGCATTCGTGCATGCATAAATAATATCTGCATTTTAGCATTCATATTTGCATTAAATAAGAAGCCCAATTCACTTGTAAAAATCACCTGTATATTCACCATATTTCACCTATTTGTATATATTTTATACTAACCCCAAACGCAATAAAATCAACTCCATAGTTTATATACTACTAGCACTAATTAAAGAAAAATATCAAAAAATACTAACTTGTAAATTTGACCAATAAAATCCGAATCCAAGTTTGAGACCTTGAACCTTAAAATGTGTATATCTCTCTCATACAGTGTCTGATTTAGGTCTACTCTCTTTTAAAGTAATATACATTCAAAGACCTTCGAAACAAGACTAATTTCATTAAAATCGGAGCTTGTGTGCAAAACTTGGGTTTTGGGCCCCTTTTGTATATTGTACATATTGACCTTTTTGCCTTTTATTTTATCCTTTTATTTTCTTAATTATTAAAATCCAAAAAAAATAGATTAAGTTGTAAATATTCTTTTTATATTTTCTCTATTTTTATTTTGATTTTCTCTTATTTAAAAATGACAAAAAATTACAAAAGATAAAATGTGGTATTTTATATCTATAAGGAACACCCAAAAATATATCTTGTACAGATGCTTTCGTTTGATTTTCGACCCTTCACGAAAGTTGTAGATCTCGTCGAGATAAGCAATTATTGTGTGACCACTTTTTTGATTTAATCCCTTTTGTTATTTCTTTTTTATTTTTCTTTACATTTAATTTTTGAATTTTCTAGGAGCGACGTGTGGCGGCTCCCTGAGCCGCCACATGTTACCCCATTTTTTTAATTTATTTTCAGATTTTTTTATTATTTTCAGATTTTATTATTATTATTTTAATTATTGTTATTTTTAGTAGCCTACTTATTTTACTTATATTATATTATATTTTTATTTTATTTCCTCTCCCTTTTACTTCTTCTCCCTCTACTTGCCCTCTACTCCAAGTCACCAACTTTCCATCTTCCCCTCATCTCCCACCACTCCTCCAACTTCCACCCCACTTCATTTCCAACTTCCTCCTCCTATTTATTCCACTCGCCCTCTACATTTTTCATCATCCACCATTTTCGAGAGAAGTGAGGTCGAGCCCCTTTAACCTTCAGGTGACAGCTGTAGGAGACGAGTTGAGCAGCGACAACCTCAAGGGGAGATCCGGTGGTCCGCACCACCGTCACGAGTTTCATGATGCTCGTTGAGCTTCGGAGCACACGCCATCTCCTTGAAGCGACAATCGGAGTGCAGCATTGCGCCTCCAAATTCAGCGATTCTCACAGGTAAATACTCTATCTTCATCTTGTCATTTTATTTTATCTAACAATTTTTTTATTGTTCATCACTAAAACATTTCATAAACACCACCACACTCACAAACATCATCTCATTTCTATCACCACATTTTTCAACAAACAACATCATACATCATCATCACTACATTTTCATTCCATTTCTACCTTTTTTCCTATTTAAAAAAAAATCTATCTAAAAAATATTACAAAAAAATAAAAAAAGACAAGTAGAGCCAGGTCATCGGCTCCTCTGCCCGCTCTCCCTCTCCACCCAGCCCACCGGCGTCGCCCGCAGCGCCGCGCCGTCTAGCTCGCTGCCACGTGCCTCGATGTCATCGCCCCTGTTCCAGCACACTGCCCGATGCACCGCCCCTCCACCAGGCACTGCGTCGCACGCCTCTGCCGCCCGCCTCCTCCGTCTCCAGGCCAGCAGTGCCCCGTGCGCTCCACCACCCTCACCGACGCCGCCGACGCCCTCGATGCCGCTCGACCCACTCTCGTACGCCCCCCTCGCGCACGTTTGCGCCGCCAGGCGTGCTGGCCACAGCTCGCCAGCGGCTGCCAGCGTGAGCCTCTGCTGCTCCAGCCCACACCCCTCCTCAATGTCGTCGCACCGGTCGCCGTCACCGCCCTCTACCCTTGAGTCGTGCCCTAGCCGCCCCCACGTCCGTGAGCCCTAGCTTGCAGGAGAGGAAAAGAAAAGGTCCAATTGCTTATTTTATTTTTGTGAGAATTGCAATTTCATCCTTTTATGTTTGTTTAATTGCAAAAGAGTCCCTGTCCACATTTCAGTTCATTCAACTTTTTTTTGTATTGCATGGACAACCCTGACTTTGATCAATAATTTGAAAGTCATTTTCGCACAATTTTTTTAATCAAAAATAGCACTTTGATGAGCAACTAATTTTTTATCTCGTGGCTATTTATTTGTATTTTTGTGAGCCTTGGATTATATATTAAAAATCAGAGATTGAAAATCAAAGATATTTTGCCCATTTAAGCTCTGAAATTCGCATAGCCATATTTCTTGCTCTAAAAATTGTGAAAAAATTGTAGATGATGCATCTAATTGTGCTTTAATTACTATCCAAGTTTCATCGAAATTGGAGATGTTGTTTGCTAAAATAAATTCTAGGGTGATTTCTGTAATTCATTTTTAACTAAATTCACGAATAAGATTTTTGAGAAATTTCAACTCTCCTGGATTTCTTATTGAAATATCTATCTGAGATAATTATTCTTTGGATAATTTAACTTCGTGGATTTATTAGGAATTAAATACATGCAGTTGCTCTATTTTTCAGTAAAAGATTCTTTAAAAAATCATAAAGTGTCAAAAAATTTCAAAAAAATATATTAGCTTAATTTCATCATGTTTATCTTCCAGTAAATTTTTCATAATTTTTGCATATTATTTGCATGAAAAATTGCATAAAAAACCCCAAAAAAGTTTGCATTTTTCATTTGTGCATTTTAAATCCAAAAATTCCAAAAACAATCCATTTTGCATTAATCATTGAATTAGGTTTACTAGAAAAATACAATTGGGTCAATTTGGACTAATTTCATATTAAAATTAAATTTGAATAAGTTGTTGGTTTTCTTCATAACCTAGTTCATTCGCATCGGTGCATCTGCATTTTGTGCATAAAAAATTTAAAAAAATCTCACTTGGAAAAAAAACGATGTAATCCCTCTACCTTGATCCCTCGTTGTTCCTTTGCCTCCTTGAGTCGACCCTAGGGCTTGCTCAGGCTAAACAAACATAAAACCGCATAATAATTTCATTCGACGATTCATCGATTTGTGCGGTTAATTTTGATCGATCCAGATTTATCCGATTGCAACGAAATCGTTAATTCGATACCATTAAAAGGGGTAGATCCCGGAGTCGTCAGAGAGTAGGCCACCATAGGTCAGATTGGAGCATCTTATGCGTTATCCGTCTCCCAGAATGATGTCCTCCTGCCTCAAGCTTGTGGCAATAGGTGAGGACGCTATGCTGCTCTTCTTGAGGAATACACCTCCTCCAAATACTATCCCCTCCTTCATGATAAAGGATGGGATCCTCCCAATGGTATGACTTGGCCTTCGCAAGGAAGGTCTCAAGTCGCTGCCTTGGCCTACCTTATGGAACTATCTTTGCGACAAGATAGTTCACAATGTCGGCGTACCATGGGAGTGAGGCAATAGCAAGGATCGCCTCATCCAGAAATATCTCAGTAATAGGTGCAATGGGCTCAGATTTCTCAAGGTTCTCTAATCGGGAGAGGTGATCCGCTACCACATTCTTAACTCCAGGTTTATCCTTAATCTCAATATCAAACTCCTAGAGCAGAAGGATCCATCTGGTAAGGCGAGCTTTGGCATCCTTCTTTGCCATGAGGTATCGGATGGTAGTGTGATCTGTAAAGATAGTCACTCTTGATCCCGGAATATATGATCTGTACTTATCCAAAGCAAAGACTACAGCTAGCATCTCCTTCTCAATCACTGTGTAATTCCACTGAGTGTCATCCAAAGTCCGGCTAGCATAGTGAATGGCATACGACAATCCATCCCTCCTTTGTCCAAGCACAACTCCTACAACAAAATCAGAAGCATCCATCAAGATCTTAAATGGGAGAGACCAATCGGGTGGCTGAAGGACAGACGCCTTAACAACTAGATTCTTGAGAGTCTCGAACGACGTAAGACACTTATCATCTACAATGAACTCGGTGTCTTTTATCAGCAAATCAGTGAGCGGTCTGGCAATACGACTGAAGTCCTGAATGAATCGTCGGTAGAAACCGACATGCCCCAGAAAAGATCGCAATTGACGCAGATTGGACGGTGGATTGAGTTTCCTTATGATATCCACCTTAGCTGGATCAAACTCCATGACCCTGTTGGAGATGATATGCCCAAGTACCGTCCCTTGAATCACCATGAAGTGACTCTTCTCCCAAGATAAGATGAGATTGACCTCTATGCAACGCTGAAGTACACGATCTAGGCTTTCAAGACAAGCATCAAACCCATTGCCATAGATCGAGAAATCATCCATGAAGACCTCTAAACAGTCACCCACCATGTCCGAGAAGATGGACAACATGCACCTTTGGAATGTCGTCGGGGTGTTACACAAATCAAAAGGCATCCGTCTGAAAGCATATGTCCCAAATGGACAGGTGAATGTCATTTTGTCTTGGTCTTCTGGCGCAATGGCCACTTGGTTATAGATGGAGTACCCGTCGAGAAAATAGTATGACTCTTCCCAGCTAGCCACTCGATAATTGATCAATGAATGGTAGTGGGAAATGATCCTTCTTGATGGCCTGATTCAGTCGTCTGTAGTCCACACAGACACTCCAAGAAGTGGGTACCCGGATAGCTATCTACTCTCCAAACTCACTCACAACTGTAGTGATACCCGTCTTCTTGGGTACCACATGTAATGGACTAACCCACTTGGAGTCGGAGATGGGGTAGGTAAAATCAGCGCTCCACCATTTTGATATTTCCTTCATGACCATATCTCGAAGATTCGGGTTCAGCCGTCGCTGTAACTCACTCGAGGGCTTAACGTCCTCTTCGAGGTACATATGGTGGGAGCACAGAGCCGGACTAATCCCCTGGAGATCATCTATACTCTAGCCTATTGTCTTGTGGTTTCTTTCAAGAACCTCCATCAAACGAGATTCTTGCTCTCCAGTCAAATCCGTTGAGATAATGACTGGGTGTATATCTGGCTCACCCGTAAGGAATCTATACTTCAGCGACTGCGGCAAGGGCTTCAATTCCAGACAACTGGGAGCTGGCAAATCTGGCTTCTGATATGTCTGAGTGAAGGTACCAAATCTGCATGTGAGAACTCTTACTGATCATGAAAATCTGACGAAGGGAACCCTGCTGGAATATTCGTAAACTGTGTAGGCTTGCTCTATGTCCTAGCTGTCGGCTCACAAGGAATCAGACATGGCAATAAATCATCAAAGTCATCCCAATCAATGTCTGAATCCGAGGGATCTGAACTAGAAGAACATGAATGAAACTCTACTTCACCACTCAGCCCACAACTGTCGGCCTCTAATGTGTCCTCTGCCAGGGGTGTGCTCTCCAAATTCTCGACTGCCATAATCTGTAAGTATGTTGAATCTGTGGGCAAGGCGAGCGCTTGTGCTACTGGATCTGCCCAAATTGCTTCATCATCGGTCATCACAAAATCACACTCCTGGTGGACGTCTCGCTCAACCTCTGTCATCTGCTCTGTGCCACTGAACTTCTCTGAGCATGCTGAATCTCGCGCTCTGGTCTCGTCAATCGTCTCTATTTGTATGCATTCGCCCTCAACAAGAAAGTACACCTTCCCACTATCATGGTTGGATACCGCATTAGCAGTGGCCAAGAATGGACGTCCAAGTATGATGGGGGTATCTGTCACCGACTCAGGGATCTCCATGTCCAATACAACAAAGTCCACGGGGAATTCCAGGCCCTGAATGGTAACTACCACATCTCTCAACAACCCCTTCGACCTCTTAATGGACCTATCAGCAAACTGAAGGATTGTCCTACTTCGATGGAGAGGGCCAAACTCGAATCAGTCAAGTAAGGCTGCCGGAAGGAGGTTGATTGAAGAGTCGCTGTCTAATAGAGTATGATCAAACTGTTGCTCCTGAATCTTGCATCTGACATAGGGAGCTCCTGCATCGGGTTTCTTGACTGGCAATTTATTCTGAATGGCAAAGCATGTGGCACGGGTAAGCACATGGATCTCTCCTATGTGGTTCCTCCTCTTCCTGCATACGGTAGTCTTCTCTCTCAAGTTCTTTTGGAAGAGGGGGATGTGCTCTAGTGCCTCATGTAGAGTTAGCTGAATCTGAAATCTATCAATCATCTGGTTGCTGAACTCTAACTGATGTGTCTTTTTTGGATTTTCTTTTTTATTCCTCTTCGCCAAGCGGAGTGCTTGAGGGAAGGGCATGGTAGGGGCCTCTGTTATCTATGCGAGCCCGAGGCGAACCATTCCTGCAATAAATGTTATTGTAATAAATGATTTATCAATAAAAGTTATTGATTATGTTTCACTCCCTTTCTGAAATAGATCGAATGAATGTACTATAAGGTCCCTCTGTACAATATGGGTTATGTACCATGGCCAACTTGATAATCATACAGCTGTTGATTCATTGATTGAATCATAGAGGCTGATGCTTGGATGAATACCTAAGGAGTTAGATAGAGGACTCATCAAGCATCATCAATGATTGACAAGTAGTGATCTCCAGCCTGAGAAGGAGATGGCAATCTTTTCTCATTAGGTTGATATCTGATCGACCTCTTGATGCAGGTCCTCTGCATGGGAATAGTGATTTGGAGGTATCAGATTAGTTGAGACAATGGGTTGACTTAACGAGATCGAGATAACCAAAGACCTATGTTGAATACTGTCACAACATAGGCACACATCCTCTGAACAGAGACAAATGTGTTGCTATATATCTGAGTATGTACATTCGGCAGACCAATAGGTTGATGACCTAACCAAGGTCTATACACCAGCGAGCTGGTGTGCATGTAAGGGCATATGAGTAATACAATCTCTCAAAGGGATCATACAGGTTCACTTATTAACTGGGAGACATGAGCTCACCCATGAGGTATTGGGACTGATCAAATTCCATGCATGGTCGTCATGC
The DNA here is from genome assembly GCA_037367405.1 of Ottelia alismoides. NCBI lineage: Eukaryota > Viridiplantae > Streptophyta > Magnoliopsida > Alismatales > Hydrocharitaceae > Ottelia > Ottelia alismoides. Next base: position 90,997 of record JAZKJV010005045.1, on the reverse strand, counting down.
TTTAGAAGCATGACATGAATTTGAAGGTAAGATATATGCTTTGTTAAAGCATATGATCTGTACCAAATCCCCAAGAACCAAGATTGAGAAACTTAGTGATCAAACCCTGAAGATGACAGTGTAAAAGTGATCTATATCTTCAGGATGATCATGAGTCTTCCAGTATGCAGGATGTACATGTATTGAGAATACCTGAGGGTGATTTGATCATAAACGATTGTATAACCATGACGCTTCCATTCCGAGGGAGTGATGAAACAGGTCTGGATTTAAGTGACTCCTCTCGCTGGACATTGATCTGAATGAGATTCAGATACAATGAGAAGATTAGGTTTACGGTCTTGATTTAATCAAACATCTATGAGAGGTCCATGGGATCTGGATTTGAGATGTGATCTCAATATCCAAGTCACTATACGTGGAACAATACAATCGCACTGTCCTTATCTCCAAGTATCTGAGGAGAAATAGCATTGTTCTTGAATGGTTCAAGAATAATTCCATAAGATCTAAACATTGAGAAATTGATAATTAAATGTGATTTAATTATCATGATATATGAGGAATTATCCAATATAATTAAATGTGATTTAATTATAATGGATAAGAATAATGTGGATAGAAATATCTAATTATTCATAATATATTATAAATGTGATTTATAATGTATTAGAGAGAGCTAATTATAATTTATATTTGTTGATTAATTATTAATGTGTATTGGATACACATTGTCTAATTAATTGAAAATGTAAATTATAATTTGTTTTGGGTTGTGAATATGATTCCCAATTTTCCAATGTCAAGATTGCAATATTTCCAAAATTAATTATGAATTATTTCGGTGAATAAATCCCAACAAAAGTTGTTGGAAATAAATAATGGAGAAATTCAAGGAGACATGCAATCTCATGGAAATCCATGAGATTGCCCCACTTGGAAGGTGGTGGGCGGCACCCAATTCCTATATGGAATGGGTGGTCGTCCCCCTTGAATGTACATGGAGATGTAATCTCCATGTATATTCTCTCCTTATTTGTTGGTGTAATTTAAGATTGATTTATATTTGATTTTTTCAAATATATTTTAATCTAAAGTAAATCACAAGTTGTTGGCTTTTACCAATAACAATCTTGACCATTGGATTGACATAAATCACTCTCATCCATTGATTTTATATGTCCTATGGATTGAGATCCATGGATCCCAAAACCCTATAAATAGAGAGGCATACCTTGCTCTCTTAAAACATGCTATTGGTAGCACATCTCTCTCTCTCTCTTTTCCCTTCACACGCCAACCCTCTCCCTCTCTCCCTCTCTTGGTGGCCGACCACCATAACCCTAGGGGAGGATCTCGTCGTCGCCTACGCCACCGTGTCGCCGCTTCGACGCTCTGCGGTTCTCTGTCTTCTTGGAGTACTACGCTCACAAAGGAGACGTTCGATCTCGTACGACGAGATCAGGAGATCACCGTGCTTGGATCAACTTGTTGGATTGCGAGGACAACGCGATTCATCTCCGTGCTCGCCAGTCGCTTCTCCGACGATCGGACTTGAGACAGGAGGTCTCTTTTCTTAGAGACTCGATCAACCACGCTTCAAGAGGTATTGCAATATACTTGTTGTGGCTATAGATGAAATGATCTGAGAATCGTTCTTGGATCATGTAGTTTCATCATATGAAATTTTTTAAATTCCACTGCACCGAACAACTAGTACGACTAGTCGTTCTTCGTCGTATTCGATACGATGCTCATGCTTCCATGATGCGCTTGAGGATTTTTCCATATTCTTCAAGTGGTATCAGAGCCTTCGGTTGAAGGTTTTTTGATACGATCCGCAAATCGAGGACGACTTGGATTCGTAGAGCGAAAGTTTTTATCGCATTTGTTTTTCGCACTTCTGTTTTGTGAATAAATTCGGCCCTGTTCAAATTGTTTAAACACGAATTAATCACTTGGATTTTATTCCCCATTAAACAAGGAAATCATAGGATCTGAGTTTACGTAATTTGGATTCCGTTTGCTCGAAATATGGTTGTTTTAATGAACATGTATGCACTGTTGCGGGAACTGCAATTCTTAACATGATTAATGAGTTAATTACTGTTTAGAATTGCCTCTAAATGCGTGAAACATCACTTAGGTTCTATCTTAAATCAAATTAGCAATATTTGAAAATTGATTTTGTCTAATTTGGATTTAAATTGATTGAGATATGTTAATTTTAGTAAGAGGGGGTCACTACTGAAATTACAGTCCTAATCAAGAACCATGTGATTGTCAATTAATGAAATTAATTGTTACTTTCGAGAAATAATTATGGAAAATATTTGCGAAATATTGGAAGATGATTATTTCCTAAATTTACTTAGCCCCAACCAATTAATTGATTAGATTTGATCTAAATCATAATTGGAATCACAATCATCAAACTCCTTGCTTTAATAGGATTGGGAATTTGTCTAGCAAATTTCCTTATAATCAAAATTATTTTGATTACTATATGGTATAATTTCGGTTGAAGAACCGATGATCATCTCAAGTACAAATTTATCTATTTGGCATTATCCTTTCCCGAGATGGATATGGTGTCTAGTCGGAGATCGCTGGGGCAGCAGGTTGCAACGTATGTAGTCCGTCCCACTCTCGCCGGTACTGGCCATGACAGCGGGTAGGGACTTGATAGTGCTGAAGAAATCAAGATGTATTTACTAATTATTAAAATACGAATTAAAACGTACTTTGAGATAATACCATATATATATATATTCAAGTATAGCAATCAAGTTTGATTGATTGAATTGGATTGATAATTAATTTAATATGATTGAATTAATTATGTCCGATTAAAAACACTCTATTATGAATAGAGTTATTGATTCCCTTGGAAGAATTAAGTACATGAATATGATTCATATTAATTAATTAGAATTTGAATATGAGATGGAGGATCACACAAGTGACATCCATGGTCTCCCGTCAAGGCGAAGAGTTTCGTCGCCAGATATTATATGTAGGAGACGCCTGTCCGAAGTGACAGCTCCTGCATATGATCCATTTGGATCGGGCTCGTCGCTTCTCGAAAGAGTAAGGACGTATGCGTAGTGACCCCAATATCAGGTCCTCATATTATTGGGGCGATATTGGATTGCGCATAGCGAGTTGTATTCCTGTTGATGGTTGGTTCAATTAGTGACGGGTCAACATCACCTTAGGGGTGGTGGGCCTGGGTATTAATGACCGAATTAGGAAATGCAAGTTGGACTTGCAAGGCGGAATGTGTTCCCGCTTCTCTTTATTGGAGTCATAGGTTCTCATATTATTGGGATATGACAAAGATAAAGAGGAGATCCCAGTTCTTGCTTGAGATATAGCGGTAAGTATCTCTTACTTTGAAAGTGATTAAGGGAATAAACTTTCATCGTTGACAGAGCAAGAATAATTTGATTTAAAATGCCTTAATCAAATATCATAAAATTGAATATATGATTATATGTTCTAATATAGTGCATTCTTAATTTCAGAAAATGAAGTCCATGAACCCACTAAGCAAGCTTATGGAGGTCAACCAATCGACCGGACCAAATTACTTGGATTGGATCCGTAATTTGGAGCTTGTTCTCTCAGCCGAGCGCATAAGTTATGTGCTCTCAGAAGATAAGCTTGAAAACCCTAAATCTAAGGAAGAGAAAGCATACAATGACAAGTATGATGAAGATCACATCTTGTCTAGATGCTACATCTTGGGTTCTCTCTCCAATGTTCTTCAGAAACAACACGTGGAGATGAGTACTTTCCAGGAGATTATGCAGAATCTAAAAGATATGTTTGGTGACATTAACCGCACCCAACGGTACAATGTTATGAAAGAACTCGTTCGCTGCAAGATGCGGGAAGGGACTTCGGTCCGTGAACATGCACTCAAAATGTTTGGGTACTTATCAGAGCTGGAGACTCTGGGGGCAACCATGGATGCAGACATGCAAATCTGATTTCATTCTGCTGTCATTGCCCAAATCTTTCAATAACTTTGTGGTGTCATTCCACATGAACAAGCTGGAGTTGACAAATGCTGGGCTTCTTGCTGCATTAAAGTCTGCAGAAGACGTGATGAAGAAAGATGGTCCCACTGGCACTGCAATGGTTGCACAGGTCAGAGGGAAGCGCGGTCGGCAGCATGGTTCTCGGAAGGGCCCGACCCAGAAGATAAAGAAGAAGGGACAAAGTATTGGCTCATCTTCCAATGCCTCTACTCTAATGGTGTCGAAGAAAACCGACGTCTGTCACCACTACAAGAAGTCTGGGCACTGGAGGCGTAATTGCCCGGATTACCTGAAGTCGGTAGACAAAGGTAAAGCCCCTGCAGGTATGAAATCTACTTTTATCATTGAAACTAGTTTTCTCGTTAGACGAGAAGGAAGTTGGGTTGTTGATTCTGGTGCTTCTGTTCATGTATGCAATTTGTTGCATTTGTTTCAGGAAACTAGAAAACTTGAAGAAGGGGAGATAGTCATCCAGATGGGATCTGATGCAAGTGTTGCAGCAGTCGCCGTCGGGACTTGTCGGTTATCATTATCTAGTGGTAGAGTCCTAGTACTTAAAGAGTGTCTTTATGTACCTGAAGTCAGGAGGAATTTGATATCTGCATCTAAATTAGTTAGAAGTGGATATTCATTCCTATTCTGTAATAAGTTAGTCATAAATCATTATGATAAATATATTGCAGATGGTATTTTGACTTCTAGAGGACTCTATGAATTGTGCATTAATGAGCATGTCATGAATGTTACAACCACTAATAAAAACCCTAAAAGATCCAAGGATAATAAAAATCATTCAAATGTGATCTGGCATCAAAGGCTGGGTCATTTATCTGTTGATAGGATCAATAGATTGATAAATGATGGACCTTTAGATTTTCTACAGGTTCAATCTTTACCTACTTGTGAACACTGTATTCGAGGTAAAATGACTAGGATGCCTTTCCGTAACAAGGTTACAAGATGCGAAGGTATTATCAACCTAATACATACTGATGTATGTGGTCCCTTCAGTACCACGACTCGAAATGGATATCGACATTATTTGACGTTTATTGATGACCATTCGCGATATGGGTTTGTCTTCCTATTACTTCATAAATCTGAAACCTTTGAAAAGTTCAAAGAATTCAAGGCTTTGGTTGAGAACCAAACCGATAGGAAGATTAAACGAATTCGATCTGATCGAGGTGGCACATACCTCTCAGATGAATTCAAGGAATATCTTAAAGAGAATGGAATTGTCTCCAATCTCACTACTCCTGGAACTCCCCAACTTAATGGTGTTGCTGAAAGACGCAACAGGAACATCATGGATATGGTCCGTTCAATGATGAGTAAAGCACACTTACCACTTAGTTTCTGGGGATATGCAGTAGAGACTGCAATATATATCCTGAATAGGATTCCTAGCAAATCTGTACCTAAGACTCCTCATGAGCTCTGGTATGGAACCAAACCTAGTGTTAATCACTTGAGGGTTTGGGGTTGCTTGGTCCATGCGAAGAACGTGGACGCAAGTAAGCTAGAATCTCGCACTCGTGAATGCTACTTCGTTGGGTACGTTAGAGATGGTATTGGATACCAACTCTATGACCCTGAGACCCAAAAGGTTTTTGTCTCTAGAGATGTGAAATTTCTGGAGGATGATTTCCTTAAAGGTCAAGACAAAAGTGAAGTAAAGGAACTCATTGAATCCCCTGAGGATTCTGAGCTTCCTGAGCCAGAAACTGAAGAGATAAATAAAGATGAAACACCCATACCTCTTCGAAGGAGTTCGAGGGTGGTTGCACCACCTGAAAGGTATGGATTCCATGTGTCAAGTGAAACTGACAATGATCCTACTTTATTTGATGAAGCACTCGCGGATCATGACATGGATAGATGGATGCTAGCAATGAAGTCAGAAATTGACTCCATGCATAAGAATGGTGTATGGACCCTAGAGGATCCACCTAAAGGGGTAAAACCCATTGGGTGTAAATGGATCTTCAAGAGAAAGCAGGGAACTGATGGGAAAGTAGAGACTTTCAAGGCACGGCTCGTAGCCAAGGGTTACACACAGAGAGAAGGCATCGACTACGATGAGACTTTCTCTCCCGTGGCTATGCTTAAATCCATCAGGACATTGCTGGCTACAGCTGCATATCTTGACTATGACATCTAGCAGATGGACGTCAAGACGGCTTTCCTCAATGGATACCTCGAGGAGGATATCTACATGGAGCAGCCCTAGGGCTTCATGACTGAGGATGGCAAAGTATGCAAGCTGAAGAAATCCATCTATGGGCTCAAGCAAGCTTCTCGTAGCTGGAACATCAGATTTGATGAAACCATAAAGAGTTATGATTTTGTGCAGAATCCTGATGAACCATGTGTATACAAGAAGCTTAGTGGGAGCGCCATTGTATTCATCGTGCTTTATGTAGATGACATCCTTGTCATTGGGAATGATACTTGGATGATGACCAGTGTGAAAATTTGGATATCCCATACCTTTGAGATGAAAGATCTTGGAGAAGCCTCTTACATCTTAGGTCTGAAGTTGTTCAGAAATCGAGAAAAAAGGATATTGGGATTATTACAACATGGATACATTAAGAAGATTCTTAAACGATTCTGTAGGGATAGTTCCAAGAATGGATTCCTACCCTTAAGACATGGTATCCACCTGTCTAAAGGAATGGCTCCTCAAACTGTTGAGGAAAAGAAGGCCATGGCTGGATGTCCTTATGCATCAGCTGTAGGAAGCTTAATGTATGCCATGATGTGCACTAGGCCAGATATCTGCCATGCAGTGGGAGTGGTAAGTCGTTACCAATCCTGCTATGGAGAACAACAGTGGAATGCAGTAAAGAACATATTCAAATATCTAAGACGGACACAAGATTACATCTTGATCTACGGAGATGGTGATCTCCAAGTCTTGGGATATACAGATTCTGACTTCCAATCAGATATTGATAATCGAAAGTCGACACCAGGGTTTGTATTCCTGTTGAATGGTGATGTTGTGAGATGGAGAAGCAAGAAGCAGGACACTACATCAGATTCAACAACAGAAGCCGAATACATTGCCGCATCGGATGCTGCAAAGGAGGCGGTGTGGTTGCGTAAGTTCGTCCAGGAGCTTGGCATAGTTTCCTCTGATACTCCCATCCCACTACTCTGTGATAACACGGGAGCCATTTCCCAGGCGAAGGAACCCAGATGGCATCAGAAGAGCAAGCACGTAGAAAGGAAATACCACATCATTCGGGAGATTCAAAAGCGTGGTGACATCATCAACACCAAGGTGGCCTCTGCCGACAACGTTACTGATCCTCTTACCAAACCTCTGACACAGAAGGTTTTCGACCAGCATGTAATGAGTATGGGTTTAAGGATTGTTCCTGAATGGTTCTGAGGCTACTGGGAGATTGTTAGCAATGTGAGCCCGAGGCAAATCATTCCTGCAATAAATGTTATTATAGTAAATGATTTATCAATAAAAGTTATTGATTATGTTTCACTCCCTTTCTGAAATTGATTGAATGAATGCACTATAAGGTCCCTCTGTACAATATGGGTTATGTACCATGGCCAACTTGATAATCATACAGATGTTGATTCATTGATTGAATCATAGAGGTTGATGCTTGGATGAATATCTAAGGAGTTAGATAGAGGACTCATCAAGCATCATCAATGATTGACAAGTAGTGATCTCCATCCTGAGAAGGAGATGGCAATCTTTTCTCGTTAGGCTGATATCTGATCGACCTCTTGATGCAGGTCATCTGCATGGGAATAGTGATTCGGAGGTATCAGATTAGTTGAGTCAATGGGTTGACTTAACGAGATCGAGATAACCAAAGACCTATGTTGAATACTGTCACAACATAGGCACACATCCTCTGACCAGAGATAGATGTTTTGTTATATGTCTGAGTATGTACATTTGGCAGACCAATAGGTTGATGACCTAACCAAGGTCTATGCACCGGCGAGCTGGTGTGCATGTAAGGGCATATGAGTAATACGATCTCTCAAAGGGACCATACAGGTTCACTTATGAACCGGGAGACATGAGCTCACTCATGAGGTATTGGGACTGATCAAATTCCAAGCATGGTCGTCATGCTTTAGAAGCATGACATGAATTTGAAGGTAAGATATATGCTTTGTGAAAGCATATGATCTGTACCAAATCCCAAGAAGAAAGATTGAGAGACTTAGTGATCAAACTCTGAAGATGACAGCGTAAAAGTGATCTATATCTTTAGGATGATCATGAGTCTTCCAGTATGCAGGATGTACAGGTATTGGGAATACCTGAGGGTGATTTGATCATAAACGATTGTATAACCTTGACGCTTCAATTCCGAGGGCGTGATGAAACAGGTCTGGATTTTAGTGACTCCTCTCAGTAGAGAAGTGACCTGATCTTGGTCCATGTGCGGGACATTGATCTGAATGAGATTCAGATACAATGAGAAGATTAGGTTTACGGTCTTGATTTAATCAAACATCTATGAGTGGTCCATGGGATCTGGATTTGAGATGTGATCTCAATATCCAAGTCACTATACGTGGAACAATACAATCGCCCTGTCCTTATCTCCAAGTATCCGAGGAGAAATAGCATTGTTCTTGAATGGTTCAAGAATAATTCCATGAGATCTAAGCATTGAGAAATTGATAATTAAATGTGATTTAATTATCATGATGTATGAGGAATTATCCAATATAATTAAATGTGATTTAATTATAATGGTTAAGAATAATGTGGATAGAAATATCTAATTATTCATAATATATTATAAATGTGATTTATAATGTATTAGAGAGAGCTATTTATAATTTATATTTGTTGATTAATTATTAATGTGTATTGGATTCACATTGTCTAATTAATTGAAAATGTAAATTATGATTTGTTTTGGGTTGTGAATTTGATTCGCAATTTTCCAATGTCAAGATTGCAATATTTCCAAAATTAATTATGAATTATTTTGGTGAATAAATCCCAACAAAAGTTGTTGGAAATAAATAATGGAGAAATTCAAGGAGACATGTAATCTCATGGAAATCCATGAGATTGCCCCACTTGGAAGGTGGTGGGCGGCACCCAATTCCTATATGGAATGGGTGGTCGTCCCCCTTGAATGTACATGGAGATGTAATCTTCATGTATATTCTCTCCTTATTTGTTGGTGTAATTTAGGATTGATTTATATTTGATTTTGTCAAATATATTTTAATCTAAGTAAAATCACAAGTTGTTGGCTTTTACCAACAACAATCTTGACCATTGGATTGACATAAATCAATCTCATCCATTGATTTTATATGTCCCATGGATTGAGATCCATGGATCCCAAAACCCTATAAATAGAGAGGCACACCTTGCTCTCTTAAAACATGCTATTGGTAGCACATCTCTCTCTCTCTTTTCTCCTCACACGCCAACCCTCTCCCTCTCTCTCTTGGTGGCCGGCCACCATAACCCTAGGGGAGGATCTCGTCGTCGACTAGGCCACCGCGTCGCCGCTTCGACGCTCTGCGGTTCTCCGTCTTCTTGGAGTACTACGCTCACGAAGGAGACGTTCGATCTCGTACGACGAGATCAGGAGATCATCGCGCTTGGATCAACTTGTTGGATTGCGAGGACAACGTGATTCATCTCTGCGCTCGCAAGCCGCTTCTCCGACGATCGGACTTGAGACAGGAGGTCTCTTTTCGTAGAGACTCGATCAACCATGCTTCAAGAGGTATTGCATTATACTTGTTGTGGTTATAGATGAAACGATCCGAGAATCGTTCTCGAATCATGTGGTTTCATCACATGAAAATTTTTAAATTCCGTTGCACTGAACAACTAGTACGACTAGTCGTTCTTCGTCGTATTTGATACGACGCTCACACTTTCGTGATGCGCTTGAGGATTTTTTCATATCCTTCAGCCTCCTTAGATGGAGGGTTAGGCCGAGGTTCTTGTGCCAGTGAAGGAATGGAATCCATACCAAGATCATCATGCAGCACATATGGACTCAAAGTAGATGAAGAAACCTTTCCTTTATTCATCTTTTTGGTCTTTATTTTGTTACCACTGTCCTGAGATACAAAAGGTGGCAACACAACAAGTGGAAGCACATCAGAAGTAGACGTGGTGGCCTCAGTACCACCTACGGCATCTGTCTTCGCAACATTAGCATCGCGCTCTGGCTCAACATCAAGTGGAATGGTAGCATCAGCACCACCGCCTGCATCTGGAGTCACGACGGCCTCAGTACTGTCAACTGGATCTCTGTCCTTGGTGGCATCAGCACCACCATCATCAACATCATCAGCGGCATCAGCACCGCTACTATCCTCATCTGGCGCTCTTGGTTCCTCGTGTGGTTGTCGCTCAGACGAGGCACCACCGGCTGGCATCCTACCGCTCCTAGTAGTCATGAAATCAGCACCACACATAAAAGAAGACATGTCATTCAAAGGGTCACTAGGAGTGGTATCCTCTGTAGACTATACCTGCTCAGACTTCCTCTTCAAATTATTCAGATTAGGCTCGATCTGTGCTAGTATGGCGGCCTTGCCCTTGATGATATCCCTCATCTCCAGCCGGAACTCGTCCATTTCCCGCCAGAAGGATGCCTGCTGTTCAGAGAGAAAGCGGGCGAGGTCGTCAAGAGCTGGGTTCTCGAAGGCAGGTGCCAGAGAACCGAAAGTGTTCCCATGCTGGAAATGAGGTTGTTGCTGCTGTGAATAGTGAGGGGGAGACTGGGAGTATGGCTGGTGAGGCTGCTGACGCTGCCTCCACTGCTGCCCCTGATAAGAGGGACGAGGACCCTGCTGGTACTACTGGTGGGAGTAATGGGGCTGCAGCTGCTACTGGCTGTTCTGAGTTCCCTGAGCTGGAGGCTGCTATTGGGATGAGGTGCCTTCAGTGGTCCAACGGAATCCAGGGTGATTGCGACGAATCTCGACCTGCTGTGGGTACCGGTCGTACCATATCCCATTGACTTCCATCAATGGCTCCTGCTCGAAGGGTGGTGGAGGAAGATCTTCCAGTGGTTGATCCGGCTGGTAGACCACCATCTGAGTGTCCTGATATAGTGGCTACGGTGAGTAATGCTGTAGCTGCTGGACCGTCTCTACGTGGATATGGTGAACCTAGTGGTATGCGGCAGAGGGCTGGGTGGCGCTGCTACTGCTGGAATTAGCACGTGACTTGGGAGGCTGCTGTGTAGACATCTGTGCCTCCTGAATGCATAGGATCTGAGTCTTCAGGTCACTCATGGTCTTCGTCAACTGGTCCATCTGTGCAAGACATTGGCTTTGCTTCTTCTCAAGGATCTCTATGCGGTCCAGCTTCTCGCTAATGATCCCCATGTCGGTGGCGGCGGATTCAGCCTTAGTTGCTGCTGCTGATGGAGTGTGGGTACCGGCATCGATTTGTGCAATCCTCTGATATGAAACTACCTGTGGCGGGATTTTCGGCTGTGTGCAGACCTGGGATTGGGCCATTACCGTCGAGTTCTCTGCCATCCCTTCATAGATGGCCCAAACCTGGTCTTTACCCTTGGAAAAGTAGGATCCACCACAAGAGACATTTACAAGCCTCTACAGCTCCAGTGTCTGCCCACAAAAGAAACTCTGAACAAGGTTGGGCTTGGATATCTCGTGATGTGGACACCGGTCAATGAGCTCTCTAAATCAATCCCAAGCCTCATGGAACTGCTCATTCGGGATCATAGTGAAGTTGTTGATCATAGCTCGCGCTGCGTTGGTCCGGCCGAGTGGATAGTACTTGTTCAAGTACTTGGTCCGGAGCTGCTCCCAAGAAGTGACATACCTTCCTAGATGCTTCAACCAATAGGCTGCTCTGTCAGCTAATGAGAACGGGAAGGCAATCATCTTTATAGTGTCCTCATCCACTAGTCTGTCATGGACAGTGCTACAAATCATCTCAAACTCCTACAGATAGAGATGAGGCTCCTCGGTGGCCAGCCCATGAAACTTGGGCAACAACTGGATGGTCTGGGGGCGAAGCTCGAAGTTCCCGATAATGGGAGGAAGCTGGATCCATCGGTGAGTGAGGGTTGCAGCTGGATTATGCAACTGTCTCATGGTCCTCGGTGGTGTCCCCTCCTAGTGAGGGTCTTCTCCTGCTCCGCCTCCTGCTTCTGGTATCTCTCCACCGCCCTCAGGTCTTTCTCCTCTGTCCTCTCGCATCTGTGCCAGCTCTCTCATGATGTCACCCATGAAGTCTCCTTGATATCTTATCTATCTCTACATGGTCTCTAGGGAAGCTAATAGTGAATTGTTGATGGCAGTCTGATCATATACATACGAAGGCTATCCCTGCTCATCTGGGCATCCCTCACTGATGGCCATGTCTTGGGTCTCTGTGAAGGCAAACGTACCCATCTCAGGTGCCGTCAAATGTTCAGGACTCTGTGTTGCACTAAACTCTGACACCACAAGGCTGACTGAAGAAGAGGGGTGGTCAAGGGGGAACAGGGTGGACTTAAACTCAGGCTCGGAGAGTGGGTCTAAACTCCCCGAAGCCGAACTAGATGAATATGAATGAGTGCTCGATAGCGGTGCCACCAGACGCGGCCTAAGGAATCTCCTACCCATCATCGTGATCTAGAGAAAAGGGTGGATGAGATCTGGAATGCAAACAAGATGTGAAAACAAACCCCCAGTTCACCTACACAATGCTTGAGATGATGACCATTAAGGTTAGGTCGATTATCTTTTCAATTTTATTTAGGTGATCAATCAATCTATCAGAGCGATTAAGCGAGCTGGTAGGAACCCGATGCTCATAGGAGATTGTCCGGATCTAAATCTAGATCTTTCCCAGCTAGTATGAATTGCAGACCGTTTACCAGATACCCGATCAATTCACTCTGCAAAGGACGTCACGGTCTGCTTTATCGGTTACCAGAGAGATCCTCACTGGAGAACGACTAACCCTAGGAGCAGTAGTCTGAGAGGAGTTCATATATGGCTCTATCCTAGTGTGCGGGTCACTCTCTGGCTGAAAATAAATCAACCAAGGAGGGGAGTTACTCTCCCCAAGACAAAATTTGTAGTGAGGTGAGTTTTAACATCAAGTTTGCATTAGCAGCCCCAATTTTATTTGGTTATCTACTTTTTAGTATTTTTCTGAATAAAAGCAATGCCTAATGAATTTTCTGATTTCCTTGGTTATTTTGAGTCCAATAAAACGGGGGAGGAAGTCGGAAAAGCCGATGAGCGATCAAACACAATGATGCATGTAGAGTTAGAAATGCGTATCTTGCTCCAACACTCTACATGCAGGGTGATCTGCACATAAATTTAAAGACAAGAAGTAAACTACCTATATGATTCACGAGGAAAATCGTCCCTAGATGAGCAATTCCTATTGATCGTGAAGCACAAGTAGCTATCAACTAGGAAGAGAAACCGGGGTCTGGTCTAGGAGGCCAATCGATGTCCACCACAGTGGATCCTGCACGTGTTGTATACGACCTCTCTCGGCACATGGTCTCTAATCCAAGTCAAAAAGCTTTTTAAATGACTTTTAGCTAAGTCTAATTACGGTCTATAGGTGCAGGCAAGATATTAAGCGTGTGCCTTAGCTAATTACGTCACAATAAAAAAACTCCTAAATCTAGTGGCTAAATCCGCGTGAATTAAAATAAAAGAAAAGTCGAATAAAACAAAACTAGCGAGAAAACCACAAAAGCCGACGAGGCCCCAAGGGAACAATCCCTCGTGCAATGGACCTCGTAAAGTGTCGAAGTGTCCAAGTCTTGTTTAAGTTACAATTCAATTGTCTCTCTCTTACTTAAATTCCACAAATATTTGCAATAAAGGAAATGGAGTTAAATCTACAAAATCTCTCTAAATCTTCTTCGTGCAAGGATAGCAGGCCGAAGCCGGCTTCACGTGGGTGCGTAGGCGCCTAGGGTAGCACGCCTCCCTCGATCCGCAGTACCTCGCACAAAGTCAATAAAGAGAAGGGGTTAGATAGCTCAGACAATATATATCAAAGCAAATAAAGAAAGCAAAAATGTAGACAAATAAGATCGTAATCAATCAAAGAAAACCGATCTATACACTGTTGCTCCCCGACAACGGCGCTATTTGATTAACCGAGAGATCAAGCGGTCTAAATATGTCTCACACAGGGTGGATACACAATCGATGTGGTGACCCTCAATAAACTCGGGTTAATTCAACAATTAACCCACAAATAATATCAAGCAATCAAAGTGTGGAGTTAAAATTTATTATAATTATACATAAAAGATGTGTATAGAAGAAAGTATGTAGAGGTCGAACACAGGGAGCAAGCAGGACAGATCGGGTGAAATCAATGCTCAAGAGTGAGTGTGATATATTTGTCTATACCAGTGCTATTTCTTGTGGGTTTTTAATTTTATATTTTTTTAATTCTTGATTTTCTGATTTTTTTCTTTTTATATTTTATATTTTTTTCTTTATTTTGAATTACAAAATAAAGTATTTAGACAAAATAAGAAAAGAGATAGATAATGTTTTTATAAAAAAATGTAAAAATAAGAAAAATTCAGAAAATAAAATATTTTTGTGCTTTTTTATAATTTTATAATGTTTTTGTGATTTTTTCAATATTTTTGCTAATTTCTTGGTATATATAATGTCAAAAATACTGAAAACAGTGAATAAAATACAAATCCGAAATTAAAATGAGGATGAAAAATGTCAAAAAGAGTAAAAAATTCATCAAATTATTTTTAAAATAAAGATAATTAAATAAAGAAAAATCAGAGATAGAAAATGGATTTTTAGGATTTTTTAGGAATTTTTAATATTTTTATGAAGATTTTAAGGGTTTTCTAATTTTTAGGAGTTTTCTTTTGTATTTTTTATTGATTTTTGGTCTGAAGTTAAAACACACATAAACCAATAAAATATGATTTTTTTTGGAATTTTTCAAGTAGTTTTTATATTTATAGGTATTTTCTAATGCAAATAGAGATGAAAATGCATGTTTTTAAATTTTTATAAATCTAAAATGCAACAAAAATACAAAATAAAAATATGGCGTGATAGAGCAATGTAACAGGAACGTATGCTAATTTTTTTGGGATTTTTTAGGAATTTATAGATGCATGAAATAAATAAAGGAAATAAAAAGAAAATTCAGCCTAGCAGGGGTATTTTTCATAATTATCCAGAAGTCCAGGGGGTAACTTGCAATTTACCCAGAATATATACTACAATAAAAACTTTATGGACCAAATATTAATCGCCAAAAACCCATGGGTTAAAGTGCAAAAGTTCCAAAGTCACGTGTACAAGGCACGTGACTGGCAGGGACCTTTCTGCAATTATACAAATTCCTAAGGGCCAAGTTGCAATTTTACCAAAAATATTACACATTATAAAATAGTTCCTGGACTTAACAGAAATAATACAAAATACATGGGTCTCATTGCAAATATGGAAACTACGGGAGCGTCTTTGCAAATATTACACAAAATATTAAACTACAAATGAAAGTTACGGTTCAAACTTTAAATACAAAAATGGCGAGGGTATCAGGCAAAATTACCCATGCCCGGGCGCGATCCAACGGTTCGTCGCTCTCCACTTGACAAGTGTCACACACAGGGACGACGATGATGCTTCGTGCAGGGACGGCTGGGATTAGATCTCCCCTGGAGGATCTGACGGTTGAGGCTGGCGGAGAACGAACGGTGGCTGTGTGTTCTGGAGAGGGACCTTGATCTGACGGCTAGGACGCGGGAGGAAGAGCAGGGAAGCGCCTTCAGCAAGGTGAACTTCCCTGGTCTCAATCTCCCTTCTCCGGCGTATCTTGAGGCCATCTGACACCTCTTCATCCGGGGCCCTCTCCCTGATCTCAACGGCCGGACTAGCCCCCTCGAAGAGCAGCGGGTTGAGGAACTCGTCCAAGCTCAAAGTTTGTGAGAAATCCAAAATGGTCGCGAAAGATCCTGCAGGTGTCCTCTGTTGACTGGTGGCTTCAAAAGGTGGCGGCGACCGCCGGAGCGCGTCGGCGTATGTGGAGGAGTGAGGCACCCCCAAGTACCTACGGTGAGCTCCCAAAATTGCCCCAGGAGCGCGATATGCTCCGAGACCTGCACAAAAAGGTTAAGAGGGTCGCAGGAAAACTACCGCGACCCTCCAGCGGGGGGAATGACGACGTATAACGGCGAAGTGGAACCTTGCCGGAGCGAGCTCCGGCGAGGGGGAGATTTGGTGATCAATCGGATGAGACGCGAAAAGAACGATGGGATATTGATCCTACAGTTACGGTGGATGAGAAACACAAAGAAAAAGAGGGAAAATAAGAAACCTCGAAGATGAAATCACCTGAGGAAAGACCTCAACAGCAAGGCTTTGCCGGAGGTGGTGGAGACCTCCTCGACGCTTCCTCGATCCTCCTGAAGGTCGGGAAAGGGAGCTGTCACCTCCCTCTCACTCTGGAGCACAAAAGGCGGAGAGAAAACTGGTCAAAAGGGGTTCAAATTTTGAATCGAAAGGTCGGAGGTGTATATATGAAGGGTTGGTGAAATGGCTCTGGCGGTCCAAAGGTCGAGGAAGATCTAGCGGATCGATGATCCAAATATCGAGATAAGATGAGGGCGTGAATCATCGATCCTAGGGGAAGAAAAGTCACGAAGACTTCGACTCGAAATGGTGAAAGACCTAGCCTCGAAAAAAATCGAGAAATTGGGTCAAAACGAGGTCTGATAGAGGGAACAGGGGGCGGTCAGAGAGTTGACCTGCGGTCAACTCTCGGACCCTCCTGGTAGGTCCACACGGACCAATCAGGAAAAACCCTGTAAAAAAGATTTGTTAATTTATTTTAAAATAGTAAATGAATTTATTAATTTTTTGTTATTAAATGAAAAATATTTATTTTTTTCTGAATTATTTTATTATGATATTTATTTATTTTTTCGAGGTATAATATTAAAAGTTACCTTTTATGGCCTATATAGGTATACATATCTATATATTTTAATATTTTATTTTTATTTTGTATATTGAATTTTATTATTTTTTGTTTATTATTTTATAAATTTATAACTTACTTTATAAACTTAAATATATTTTTATTTTATTTTTATGAAGTGTTTTATACAATTAAATAAATAAATGTATATTCTGTATAGGTATATTTATATATATTATACCTCTGTATTGCATATAAGTATTTTATTTTTGTATTTTCTTTAGTGTTTTATTCTGATTTTAATGCACACATATATTATAAATAACAATTACAAAATTGTAAAAATAAGAAATTATAAAAATAATGAATAATAAATAAAATGAATATTTTAATCTGTACAAGTGTACAATAGGGGTCCACGACCTAACTTTCAAATCGTAGATCCGCAAAACATGAAACCACCTTCATTAAATAGCTTATTGAAAATCATATACAATTAAAGGCAATTTTGATACATTTCGAGTTTTTATTTGAGAGATACAGGTCTGGGAAGTTTGGATTCTGGAAACTTATTCAGATCATAACTTTTTATCTGTACATTATTTTTAAGTAAAATCGATTTTGTATTTTCTATATTTAATTATCTACAACTTTCATGTATAAAGTTTCTTTATTTTAAGTTTAAAAAGTAGAACTAAAAATAGGCTCTAAAATGAATAAAGAATGAATTAAATAAAAATGGATTTTTGTTGTCATTTGTCCCTTATTTCCCCCTACTTTATTCCTTGTCGATCTATTCATCGAGATGCCTAGGTCTCGGGGTTTCAGGTCATAAAATATTTACAATATTTTATTCTTTTTCTTTTCTTTTCTTTATTCTATGATTTTGGCTTTTAAAACTGTGTTTTATACAATATTTACATACACATGCATGAATGTTAAAATGCGGGAATTAAGGGTATTTACATGCATTTGCCAGGGTTTTTGAGGCCAAAATGATATAATAAAGATGATGAAATGTGGATTCATCAAGTACCCATCTAGAAAATAAAAGAATTCTTTCCCCGCTAGTCTCTCCAAGCTCTGGTCTATGAATGGTAAGGGAAAATGATCCTTTTTCGTCACGGCATTCAAGCGTCTGTAATCCACACAGAGACACCACGACGTGGGTATTCACATCGTAATCTCCTCTCCATCCGAGTTGGTTAATGTTTGAAGCCCCTCCTTTCTTAGGGACTACATGAAGTGGTGCCACCCACTTGTAATCAGAGATGGGACATATAAATCTTACGTCACATCATTTTTCAATCTCCTTCTTGACGACATCTCATAAGTTTGGATTCAGCCGATGCTAGAACTCACAAGAGGGTCTAGCACCTTCCTCAAGGTAAATATGGTGTGAGAACAGAGTGGGTTTATATCGCAAATATCGGACATGCTCCAGCTTATGGCCTTGTAGTTCTGTTCAAGAATCTCTAGCAGGAAAGATTCTTATTCTCCAGTTAAGCTAGCACTGACAAGGACTGGGAACTTTCGTGGCAGGATCGCAAAAAAGGCATACTCCAAGGTGGGGGGTAGAGGTTTGAGCTCGGGAATGGTATGATTAAGGGAAATCTAGCTCAATTGCACCTGAATCTATCTCTGTGATGGAGGAGGTTGGATCTGCGATGATAGTTGCCACCAACTGGTTCTGCTCAGGAGTCAGATCGCCAAAGGTATCCAAACAATCGGCAAAAGCCGCATCTGACTCGTCATCCTCGTCCTATGAGTGACCTGAAGGGAACATGTCTGACAAGCCTAAGTCGGCTTCTGAGTCATCGATGACGTAGGGAGATGCACCAGAGAATTATCCTGTGGGTAAGGTCTGATTTTGCATGATCTTTCAAACTACCTCATCTACGTTGTTCTCTCTTGGTGAGAGGGACTCGTCAACCCAAGCTGACTGTTGCTGCTCGTGATCAACTATGTCAATCTATAGCACTTGGCCTCCAATGAGAGATCTATGTACTACCCTCTGAATTAGGTCATTGTCATTTCGTTTGTTGCATCTCTAACTCTACACTTTCATCGTGTGCATGAAAGCGTATCTTTCCCAGAGTATAAACAAATATGGCTCTATCCATCCTCAAAAAAAGGGCAACCAAGGATAATATGGGAATCTTGCCATCTTGGGGACAATCCATATCGAGGACCGTGAAGTTCACCTTGTACCACTTCCCATCGATGTCAAGGATAACACCCCTCAACATTCCCTTGGGACTCTTAATAGATCGGTCTACAAACTGTAGGAGGGCTGATGATCTCCTAAGAGGTCCTAAACGTAGATGATCTAGGAGGGAATACGATAGCAGATTGATTGAGGATCTGTCATCGAGTAGAGTACGGGAAAATGATATGCCTACTATCTGACTGGGGACAAAGTGTGCTCCTATATCTCTCTTCTTCCTTGAAATCTCATTGCGGATCGCACAGATAGTGGCTATGGACAACACATGTTTGACTTTTCGAGTGTTCTTTTTCCTACTAGCCCTAACATGTGTGCATCTCACCATTAGGTATTTCTCGAATGCATGAACCATATCCACTAGTTAGAGGAAAGGGATCTCAACTTTTAGATTTTCTCTGCACATTATTTCCATCTTCAAAAGAACAAGATCATTTTTCTGAGAATTTTTCTTCTTTCCCTTAGATAAGGCTTGAGGGAAAGGGACTATTAGGGGCTCATGATGTGAAATAGAAACATCATCATATGAGTTCTTATTGGAATCGAAATTCAGTTGTACATGGCTTTGACTCGGACTTGGACTATGTACCAGACTCAACTAAAATGCATGAAATGGAACTGAAACAGAAACTGAAGTTGGAAAAATTGATGGTGCTGCATGCAAGGTGGTCTTCTCATCTCCTGAAGATCCACTGCTCGTTGTCTTGCTCGATGTTGCTTTATTTATCTTTTTGGTTTTTCTTGGTTTTTTGATTTTTTTTGGATTGTTGGGGATTCAAATCCCCCTAGTGATCATGAATGTGGTGATGCTAGTGATGCTGGTGACAATCCTCCTCCTATGAGCTATCCACAGACAGTGGCTTGTCAGTATCCTCGACTCCACTCCGCCATGCCAGGTCAGGGGTCTGCACAGTCCTACCGCTCCTGAGAGTGAGATGGTGAACACCATATGGTAGAATCTCGTGATCTGATTCTAAGAAATCAGAATAGTATACCCGATCCTTCTGGAAATTCTGTCCTTAGTTCAGGTTGTTGGGGTTACCTGAACTTGTGCTGGGATGGAGGTCCTTGGGGCGGTAAACTCATCACGCCAATGTGAAAGCCGATTGATGTCGGCTCTCTGATCATGCTGCTCATTGCGGATGAGTTTGAGCTCATCAAGGATCCTCTGACGGTCAAAGGTACCAGAGGATGAAGCTCAATGGTCATGCCTTTAGGAAGGTTGCTGATGACCCTGATGCGGTCTTTAGGTCCCTGATGGACCTGCTGACTATACTAGTTCTGTTGTGGGGAGTTTTGCTGATATTAAAGGGGCCTTGATAGCTCAACCACTGAAGTTGGGAGGATGGAAACTGGCGATACTGGGTCTGAGGGGGTATTGTAAATGTTTTTGTTGTCGCTAGGTGGTATTGGGATCAATGGAATACCAATCCCATTCACCTCCCATACTTGTGGAGGTTCCTCGATCATTGTCTCGACGGTTGGCTCTGTGAATTATCTCTCATGAACCTCAGGCTGCCCCTGAGTCCACATGATGTAAGGCCCCTGCACGGGTTGCTCCTGAATGTGGTGTACTCGGTAGATAGGAGCATGGGTATAGACGGGGCTAGTATCTTAATCTTAGATATCTTATTATCAGATCTGCCATCTGCTTTGGAAGCTTAGCGAGGTTCTCCCACTCGACGAGCTTGTGTATCTCGCTCACCTTCTTCTCGTGCTGGTCAACCTTGGTTAATTTATCAGTAATAATCCCCACATTGGGGAGTAAGTCATTTTCCAAATCGGTGACAGTTGCTCTTCCCACCTCCTGATGTACTCAAGAGGGAGGTGGCTTATCATAAGCCCTACTAGATGATCTGGTGCGGCTGGTCTCTGCCATCTACTCTAAAACTGTTCAAACCATGTCGGCTACTATGTTCAGATAGCTGCCTCCATAGGCAGCATTCAACAATCCTTGAACCTCTAGAGTCAAAACACTGTACAGGTTCTGGACCAGGATAGGTCGGTCAATATCATGACCTGAGCACTTCTGAATCAGTTCCTTGAATCTCTCCCATGCCTCGTGGAAAGGCTCGTGGGACATTTGCATGAAACTCTATATCAGGGACTTCATCTGATTAGTCCTACTCAACGGGTAGAACTTCTTGAGGAACATGTCCTTCAATGTAGCCCACATGGTGACTACCATCCCCAAATTCTTTAGACGATAGGCGGCTTTGTCTACTACAACAAAGGGGAAGGCTCTAAGACATCTGTAATACTAAGATACACCAGGTGATCCTAGATTGTCACATACCATTTCAAACTCATGCATGAACATGTATGATTCCTCTATTGCATTGCTATCGAATTTTGGTAGGAGTGTCAAGAAGTGATGCTTTAATTCACCAGCATTTGGTGGTACAACCGAACTAAGCATGTTCTCGTTCTGTGCGACACTGAGATTGTAGGCATTTCTCTTCGATCCCCCCTCATTTATCAACTGACCAAGCTCCTGTTTGAGTAATTCACCTCTCTGCTCATCTTGTGAAAGTCTAGCTAGGATGTCCCTCAATGGTCATTATCCTCTCATCATCCGTGCTCTTCTTGGGAGGCATCTCGTTATTTTGGATCTCTTCACTTCAGAATCAAAAGGATTTGGATTAGTCTGTGTAGAAGAAGTTGATTTAGAAACACCGAGATGAGGGTCTTCCTCGGTGTGAGAAGGGAATAGAGGAGAGGTCTGGGATGACCTTCATTAGAAAAAGGAAGTGACTTATTGACCTTGGCTTCTAAGAAAGGATTGCATGGAAGCTAAGGGGGCCCATGAAGAGAGTCATCCTCACCTCGTGAGGATAGTCGGTTTGGAGTGTTCAACGAGAGGCTTGCGAAGTTCGAGCAAAAATCACCCCAATCCGCCATTCTTTATGTAAAGAGGTTTGAGTTATAATATGATGTGAAAGAAGGAGTGATAGGAAAGGCGCTAAGAGCGCAGTCTCTGAATGCACACCCCCGAATACAAATAAAAAGCAAACCCCAAATTCCCCAACTCAACACAAGTGAAGACCGCAAAAGTCCGGTCTTTTATCTTTTCAATTTTATTTGGTGATAAATGCAAACTTTGAAAGAGTTAACGAGCTATTAGGTGCATGTATCTCCCTAAAGACTGGTTTGACTCTTACGACTAGTTGCACCTACTTTCAGCTAGTATGGATGTAAGTACGGACCATAAAATGGCTACCTGTTACTTAAGGACTAGGCCTTACGTTGTGTCCTTTAAACCATCCACTCTGCTAAGGAAATCCAAATCGTTTACCGGCAACCCATATTTCCTCACTGAGAAGTATCTAATCGTTTTTGTAGACTCAGTAGTCAATATGAAAATCCTGGGCTTGGCTCTATCCTAGTGTTCGTCTCTCTCTCTCACTTGGAAGTAAATTCAAACAATAAGGGGGGTACTCTCCCCAGAGCAATTTCAGTTTTAATGCATTTTTTGGGTTTAAATTCTATTAGCATTCCTGATTTTAAATTTGATTATCACTGAATTTAATTCACCACACAAGGCATGCCTATCATCCAATCCCAATTTCCTTTAATCCTAAGCTATAAAACCAAGGGGAAGGGAATCAAGAAAACCTGATGCAACGATAAAATCAATGATCATGCAAAGTTCAGAAGACTTATAGTAATCCTCACACTCTACACATGGGATGCAATATAGAATTCGAATTTTTTACACTATATAAAATGCAAGCGAGAAAATCGTTCCTAGACAGGTAGTTCTATTAGCGAGTGATGAACAATGTAATTTTGACGATAAGATCTCCAGACTAAGTGCGTCTCATTAAGTGTGATGTGTGATACTAAAGAGTACAAGCAAAAGCAATAAAATAATCTACTAAAAATGCTCTAACTGCAACTGCAGGTCCCGGTCTACATCAATCAACCACATGGCCACGAAGGGTCTAATGTCCAGTCCCGATACACGTGCGAGATTCCAAACAGAATCCGTTGTAAATATGCAATAAATACAAATAAATACAGGAAATAAAATCCTAAACTCTACACTCTCTTACGACTCGACTCGATCTTAATTTTATGTGTCCTTCAGTCGGCTTATCACCAGAAAAAGTTGGCCTCCAATGCTCATGTGTTGCTCGGCCACCTAAGTAACGAGAACTTCTTCGTCACATCGGGTCCCTCGCATAAAAATAAGATGGTGGTCAGAGAGATAGATAAAATAAAATAAAGTAAATAAAATAAAATAAATGCAGGAAAAAATAAATAGAGAAATATAAAAAATAAAAATCAGGGGTTAGACTACCAGGGGAGGAAAACCTAATATCTATATTTTCTAAAAGTCAACCTAAGCCGTGCCTCCCCAGCAATGACGCCATAAGAAAGACCCGTTGATTACCCTATGTTAATTGTCAATTTTATTGTAGTATTCGGGCAATCAGGATCAATCAAAAACCTCTAAAATTAATTATCCAATTAAAGCGAGCGGTCAATCTTTTTATTTATACTTGGGCAACCCAAGGTCGGACTTAGGGAGTCTACTGTCTCCTTAGGTTTATTATTAGGCTATCTAGAACTTAGGTTTTTAAGGAATTTTTTTTTGTATTTTTAAATGCAATTTAATGGATGATATGCAAATTTCACAAAGTTCGGGGACTAAAATACAATTTTCATTCAAACAATGTTCAATAATTATGAAACTTAGCAATAAGATGATATATGATGAAATTAAGCTACTGTATTTTTTTGAAATTTTTGGATGCAATATGAATTAATTACAAATAAAATATGACTACAGGGTGATTTTTCACAAATTAATTTTAATAGCAAACCAATTTAATTTCAAGAACTAAAATCATTCTAGATGTACCTAATGAGGATCTACACAAGAAATTAATAAATCCTAAAAATGATTGATGTATGACCTATTAAAAATTAATTACTAAAATCACTAAACAATTTATTCTGACCTTGATATGCGTACAAATGACATGAAATTTGGGCACAATAAATAAATCAACTAAGTATAGAAAATATGATTTTTTATTACTATGGTTCAATTTATATGAATTTTAAATCACAGAATGGGTAAATATGTCATTTTTACAAAATAATTAATAAATAAATAACCACAAATTAGAAAAATATGAAGCACTTGCCAACATGTAAAGAATTAATTGAGGAATAAAAAAGACTACTTCTACTAAATAAAATGACATCAAATCAAGGTCTTAGATGAAATAAGAAGTGAAGGGTCTCTTTACAATTTATAAAATAAATAATAAAAAATGAAGTGCAGGGACTCTGTTGTGATACTGGGCCCTAGAGGGGGTTTATGTAATTTCTCCATGTGGCACGTGCGGGGCACGTGCCACTAAAGCAACGACAGGTGTTCTGTTGTTCCTTGGATTCCTAGGGGAGTGCTTGCAAATTGCCATCACTGCATGTGGGGGTCACGTGGATGATTGTTCTTGGGCAGAGCGACCTTGGTGTCATTAGCATTGGTGGTGAAGCTACAACCTTTGTTGATCGATGTAGAACACCGAGTGGAGGAGGTTAAGGGGCTCCTCAGTGTTGATGGTAGGGACCTCCGGAGTTGATGATGAAGAGTCTTTGGAGCCCCCAAGAGTCGGTGGAGGTCGGCTAATGATGATGAAGACTGGTGGTGAGGATGATGATCATGATGGTGGAGTCGATGAAGAAACAACTAGGAACCTGGGCCGTGTCGGTGCTGATGTGCTCCCATGCGGTCTTCAATGACGATGGGGAGTGGTTCCTGGAGAGGATTGATGGTGGAGGAGTCCTCCAGGTGGTCGGGAAGATGGACCGGGTAGATGAGAATCGAAGGTGGGCGGCAGTGTAGAGTCGGAGATGAAGTACGGACACTTGGGTGGCTAAATGAGCTCCGAGCGCAGCCGGTGGCCCGCACGAGGGTGTGAGGCGCAGCTGCAGTCGAGATGGTGCAAAGTCGAGGAGGTGAGGAATAACAAGTCCTGGCAACACACACTAAGGGACTCTTGCAGGGCGAGGTGGATAACGGAGATGCTCTGGTAGTCGAGGAGTCGGGGACTCTATGGCAGAGTCAACGAGAGCTAGACAAAGTGGAGTGGTAGATGCTCTGCTGAAGGATGGTATTCCAATGACGTGAGGCGGATCTGCAGCTGTGGCATGACGTGAGCGGTGTCGCTGAAGGTGGAACGATGTGTTGTTGTGTCTGAACTCCAATCAAGGATGGAGTTAATGTTACTGATACGTGCAAGGCCCTGCAGCTATGAACTTGGAATGAAGGGACCTCCTCTCTGATTTTAAGCCTACAATGGAAACCAAAGCTCGAGCTATTCAAAGCTTTGTTGACTTGTAAATGAAAAATAAGTATGGATGGAGTAAGGTCCTATACTTGTGATGGGAATGAAGGATATTAATCCTTCATATCTATGTGAGATCGAAGTTTGAGTGATGAATAAGATTTATTTCTTAGGAGATGAACAGATAACGAAGGGAGTAGAAGAGCGTCAGAAAAAAGAAAAGAAAGAAGAAAAAGGAGAAGTGAAAGAAGAAGAGATGCTACATGGGGGTTCTTCGCCGGATGGGGAGCTCGATTCGTGTCTCCAAATCGTTGCCTCGATCTGGGTTGGCAAATGTCTCCGGAGAGGCTTAGTGAGCTTCGTGTGGGGGCTCGCAGCAATAGAGTCAATTTCTCTACCGAATCTCACCAAAGGGCGGGAGGATGAAGCTGTCGTCGCTGTCCCTAATGTTGTCACCTTCGAAGATGCAGAAGTTGGGCTTCTCCCTCGCAGATGGTGAACGACTTGTGATAGTGGCGGTAACTGCCCCTTTATAGTTGGTTGGTGATGGTGGAAGATGCAGGTGTGATGGAGAAATAGGGGTGTGGTTGTGCGAAGAGGGGGGGAGGAGTGGAGAGAGAGGGGATGGTGATTGCGGGTTGATGGCGGTTGTGCAGGTCCTGGGCGAGGGAGAGACAATAATTGTGGAGAGGAAGGAGTGATTGTTCCAACCGCCGCATGCAAGGGGCGGGGCACGGTTGGCTGGAGGAATGTAGGGAAGAGGCAGCGCGAGGAAGGCGGGTGTGGCGATGGGAGAGAGGGAAGAGAGAAGGGGGAGGTGCCACATGGCGCGCACATGGGCGGCCATGTGGTGGTGGAATAAATAATAAAAATTAAATTAAAATATAAATTAAATTAAATTAAATAGTAAATAATAATAACATAAATAAAATAAGTAATTAAAATAAATAAGTAATAGTTAAAGTAAATAATAAAATAAATAATAATAATAAATAAATAAAGTAAATACATAATAAATAGAAAATATCAATAAGTAATATTAATAAATATAACATACAGATAAATATAAATAAATAAATAAATAAAATAATGGGGGTGACACATGGCAACTTTTGGAGCTTCCACGTGTCGCTCCCATAAAAATAAAAAATTATATATAAACAAAAATCATAAAGAAATAACAAAAGGGATCAAATCAAAAAGTGGTCAACGCAAAAGTTGCTCGTCTGGACGAGATCTACAAGTTTTGTGGAGGATTGAAAACTAAAATAAATCATCTATATAAAAAGTATTTTTAGGTGGTATCTTTTAGGTATAAAATACCACATTTTTATATTTTGCAGATTTTTTTTAGTATTTTAAAATAAGAAAAAAATCAAATCAAATTAGAGAAAATATAAAACAAATATGTACAACTCAATGTTATTTTTTTGGACTTTTAATAATTAAGAAAATATAAAGATAATATAAAATAGAATACATTGACATATCTGTATAATATACAAGGAGGGGCCAAAACCCAAGTTTCACGTATGAACTCCGGTTCTTTTGAATTTCATCTTTGAAGGTAATTGAACGCACATTAATTCAAAAGTGAGTAAAGGTCCATAGGAGACTATAAGAGAGATATTCACATTTTAAGGTTCTTGGTCTCAAATTAGGATTTGGGTTTTATTGGTCTATTTTACGAGTTAGTATTTTATTAATATTTTTCCTTTATTAGTGTTACTAGTATATACATTATAGAGTTGATTTTATTCAGTTATGAGTTTATGAAAAATATATAAGAATAGGGGGAAATATGGTGAATATACAAGCGATATTTGTAAGGAAATTTGGCTTCTTATTTAATGCAAAATGCATGCTAAAATGAAGACATTAATTCTAAGTACACGAATGGTAATAATGTAAAATAAATAGATAAATGTAGCTAATTACTTGGGATCAGAGCTCTATTTTCAACTTTTAGAGTGATGAATCACAGATTCCTCAGTCTCTCAAGACCAGGATGATTTGCCAATTCGTTGATAGATCAATAAAGAGGCCGAAGGGTATTCTGGAAAACATCATCATTCAGATTCACGGCATGAGCTTCACTGCTGACTTTGTCGTATTGCCCATGGAGACCTCCACCTTTGTGGAGCATCCTCTAATCATCTTGGGACAACCTTTCCTCGCCTCTATGAGAGCCGTTATTGATTATGGATCTGGAGAGATTTGCTTCTGTTCTGATGTCGGGAGCGATGTGTTGATCACTGTACTCACTGTTGACCAGAGATTTGTACCCATGAGAGCATGCCTATGTTAGATTCCCCAAAGGACTGTTACCTCGATGATGATGTCAGATAGTTTTGTTGTATGTTGGATGACATTGGAACCCATGAATTCCTCTCCAAGGAGGAAAACTCGAAAAGCATATACCTTGGAGTTCACATTTCCGGTGAGTGGAGATGCATTGATAACATCCGCGGTATTTTCACTGTAGACTCCTTAGAGCAGACAGTAGACGTAGTAGAAACTGAAGAGTTTGAATTTAACCTTATTACTTTCATCAAGGAATTCAGACCTTTTGATGATGACAAAGCAGGGACTTCCCATGCCGAACACGACCACACTACTTCCACTGACCAATTCGTCCCTTTGCACT
The DNA here is from genome assembly GCA_037367405.1 of Ottelia alismoides. NCBI lineage: Eukaryota > Viridiplantae > Streptophyta > Magnoliopsida > Alismatales > Hydrocharitaceae > Ottelia > Ottelia alismoides. The sequence continues at coordinate 62,835 of JAZKJV010005045.1, read as the reverse complement.
TTGAGATTGCTGAGGATCTTCTTGAGGTCGATCTTGATTGGTTTGTGTCTGCTGATGACCTCGATGTCGACCTGCACCTTATTAGATCCATTCCTCAGTGATCATACAAGAATATCCACTTTCTACCTTCTTGATCTATGTACATCCTCCTCTTTGTACATTCGCTTTCATTTTACCTCCTTTCATCTACCGTTTTTGCTCATCCACCTCATTTTGTGTGTTTTTGCCTTGCTTTGGACGTACTCTGTCCTAAGTATAGGGGGTAGATGAGTTGAGTGATCTTTCTTCTTTTATTCTTTTCATTTTCATTTTCTTTTTTCTTCCAAAAAGGTGCCACCCCTTCTTCATTGCTATTATTAGGACGTACTTTGTCCTTAGTAGAGGGGGTGTGCATCCCGAGTTTTTCATTCTTTTATCCCCTCTATTGTCTCATCTTCTTGTCCATACTTAGGGATATCTGATCTTAAGTATATGAAGAGATAGTTTGGGTGTGATATGTTCATTCCCACCGTTGGCCCTCCCTGTCTTGTGTACAGTCTGTTATACTTAGGATTCGCTCATCAAAATTATAGGGGGACGGTCGACTTCTCATTCATTAATTCTTTCATTCTTTATTCATCGTTATAGTATAGGCTTTTCTATACTCAGTATATGTTATGTCTTTTCTTTTCTCTCTGATCAATGAGGACATAGCTCAAGCTAAGTATACGGGGGTCATATATACTCTGTATATACTTTAGCCATAACTCGTACTTTCGTATTTTTAAAATTAAGGCTAAAATACTATATATATACACATATACAATTCATTAAACAAATTAATAAAAAGATGTATACTATTCCTCAAATTCTTTTTGTATATAGTGAATAATAAATCATGTAGAAGTGTTTTGAAAAATGTTTGAAAATTGCAAAATGTTTTCAAACTTTGTAAAAAAACTTTGGTTTGTAAAAATTTCTTTTCATTGTGTGAAATAAAAATATTTTGAAAATATTTGCAAATGGTTTTGAAAATGGTTGCAAAAATATTTTTGAAATATACATACTATTTGAAAAATCTTTGCAAAATGATTTTCAAATGTTTGTAAATATTTGAAAAAAAATAGTTGCTAAAGTTATTTTGGACTATAGTTTTCAAAATTGCTTGTAAAATTACTTTCAAATAAGTTTGAGGAATATATACATCATCCAAATAAATAAACATTTTTCACCAACTGTATATATATATTTATTTATAAAAACAACTAACATATCTCTTGTGTAAATCCTTTAAAACCCCAATTCTTGTAGATAATAAAAAGCACTCCGCTGTAAATATTTGTACCTATTTTTATCCTCCAAAAAATTTTGTTTTGAAAAATTTCTAAAATTTTACAAAATTAAAAATTTCGAAAACATTTGCAAAATCTTTTTGAAAATTGCATAAAAATTTGCAAAACCTTTTTTCAAAAATTCTTAAAAAGTTCAAATTTTGAAAACTGCATCACAAAAATATTTTCTGTATTGTGCATAGCATTTGCATTTTTCGGATTGAGTTTGATAATTGAACAAGTCTAAGTAAAATCTGAAGATTGAAGCTTGGTTGGACCTTAAATCTACCTAATCACACAAACTTTATAGGAAATGGAATTGAGGTACTTCAGGTCTAGATAACTTAATTCTTTGAGAATTGTGAGACTTGGTTCAGTATCGTATTGACTTCCAAAATAGATTTTTTCGGAGAACACACATGGCTCTTATTGATAATGACCTAGCTTGTACACATGCACCTTTCACTTTGCTCACCTCAGTTGAAGTGGTAGAGGGTTGGATTTTCCGACATGAGACACATGCCAATGGAAACATCGGAAGTCACACATTTGTGGCCATTGTACCCCAACCTGGTCCAATGGCGATGATGTATAAAGACAGAAGTTATGGGTTGCAATAAAGCTTCAAAAGAGGGATAGTCTACTAGTTCAAGAAGAAAAGGTTCTTATGTAAATGTTATTGTATATAGTATTCAAAAAATGGGAAAAATAAAAACTCCAAAAAAGTGGATAGGCCTAATTGAAAATAAAATACATGTCGGATTGTACATATTTGTATAGTCAATAAGCAAGCTTGAGCTTCAAAGTCATATGTATGTGAGCCTGCAGTCGGATGACTTGGCTACACTAGTCAAGCATCCTAGGATAGGTAGCTACACTGGTGATAAATCCCAAATTTATCATCATTAATCAACATTTTTATCTCTCTTGCTTAAGTTAAATCACAAGATTCATTGACTAATGAACACTAACTATTAATTTGTGTATTGTATATAATTGACTCTTATTATTAAATACTAATATAACCATGTTATTGCGCTATTATTTTAGGTATTTATTTCCCATTAAAATAAAATAAAAATTAGATTAATATTATATATAAATAATTAACAAAAAATACAAGAAAATAATAATAAAAGAAAAATCAAAACAAATTCTTTATTTAGTAGTTAATTTTTATCTATGTATAAATGACCTCTGATCTCTTTGACTTCTACATGAAAGTTGTAGATCTCATCGAGATCTACAACTTTCAATGTTCAATACTTTTCTTGATTAAATTTCTAATTATTTATTTTGAAAGTTTTTTGATTTTTTTCCATTTGTTATAATCTGATTGGGTCACGGGTGCCTCCTCAGCCGTCCATGTGGCATGCTTCTTCTGTAACCACTTGGAGACTCCAGCATCGTTCGATCTTCTTTTCCAAAATGTGATCTCATCCGCTCATCAGTGCCTGGTCCTGCACCCTCTGATCTAATGATCGGACGGTTTTTATATTTCCTTCAACCTCTACTCGTTGCCATCCATTGTTTCGACCACCTAACTCCTACCTTTTTCCCATCCTCCTCGACCATTCCTCCGACCGATTGCCACCGCCCAGGTATTCTCCTAACTCCCCTCTTCCATGATGACATCTCAATCTCTCCAAACCCTAACTGACCTAACCGCTAGGAGTGATCGAAACCACTTCAGAAACCACCCAAACCGCAACCATTTTCCTTCTTCAAAAAACCCTCGCCACTGTCAAAGGCGGTTGTCCACCCTTGCAAGGAATAACCCCTAGCCACTCTCCCTCTTCGTGATAGGAAGAAGGATTCAATGTATTGCAATCATGGTGGTTTACACCCGGTGTGACCATTGGTCGGAAGAACCAAGCTACAACATCCTAACAATGGTTGTTCGAGCTTCGTGCATGGTTGCGTGCGTTAAGCCATGACCCGAGGTCGACGGTGACCTCAACCCAAGCCGACATTCCTCCATCCTTCATCTTCAAGATTCAAGTCAATTCATGTTTAAATTCCTTTTTCGATTTATTAGATTAATCCACGCATATATATGTTATCATTCTCCTCCGACTAGCTTTAAGCCTTCACTGTAGTTCACTGATGTACACGGGAGGTCGCCTCCACTAATCTTCTTCTTCCAGACCCTCGACCACCCCCTTCTTTCTTCTTCGTGAATAATAGAGAAGAACCCATAGGGCTGCCACCTTATGCACCCTGATCAGTCCTCCGCTTCACTCACGCTCGCACACACCCACTTTCAAATTACTACGACTATACTCCTCTAACTTCTGTAGGTAGCACTCTCTTTAAATGGTCAGAATCAACCTCGCCGATCTGGATCTTCTTCTCCAATGGTTCTCCTTGATCACCGACTTCCAGACACTCACAGACCTTCTCCGATGTCATACCATCTTTGCGAGACATTTGAGGACCTTCACCAATCTTCAGAACACTTCCAGGATGAAGGAGGAGAGATGGGGCTCTCGCCTGAGCCCCTCCTCTTTGCAGCTGCTCACAGCGGAGGAAGAAGATCAATGTTGTACAATTGCTATTGGATCACGCAAAATTGGGTGCGATCTAATGGTCGAGAGAAGTCCACATCGATATGTCCGAGCATATAGCCCCGTGCATCTTCGAACCAGAGATGGAGCACCGCTTCTTGCCACGTAGCCAATGCCATGCTCACTCAGCCGAGCCTAGAACCATTTGTGCCTCACGCTTGCGGGCCTGGGATATTTGCAAGTTTCCCCTACCAGTTTTGCTTAATTGCAAAAATACCCACGCGTAGGGGATATTTTATAAATTTCAACATCGATTTCTTGTACTTGCATTTTAATCCTTCTAGGGACCTGTTCGTAACGTTTGTCCTATTGTTTCTTATATTTCTATAATGATTATGCCCCTGCACTCTATGTTGAATAACTTGAGCACCTTTTATCCAAATGAAGTAATTTCAATGGCATTGTGATCCCTGTTTCATATCTTTTATATGGCTTGATTTATTCTCTGATTTGATGCATAATGGCTGATTAATTTATTAGAGACAATTAAGTTGCTCAAATCTCTATTAAATGAAACCTGGCTTGGATTAAATTGCATAATCGAATCTTGATTATTTGCTTAAGATTGATGAATCATTTTAGGGCATAATTATGTGTGCATTTGCATGTGCTATCATTTTGTTCGCCGTATCATTATTTTCTAACATGCATTTATATGTTTCATCATCCCAGTTTGTACCCATGCATGCATTGGTGATGTGCATTATCTTACATTGCTTGCATGCATTGTTGTCTCTGTTTTAACCTAGAAAGTTATTAATCAGTTAACCTAGATATTTTAAAAATCTAAATGATTATATTATGGGTTGTGTCCTTGTGTTTGATCCTGGACTTACAAGGTTATAAATTTAAGCCGAATCCTCCTCGAGAAGATTATTCATTCGGTTCTGTATGACATGCTAAGTGCACGTGCTACAACCGATCCATATTAATGCATGCATTTAGCGGTTCATCAGCTGGCTATCATTTATACTTCTCTCCACCTCCTATTCTTGAGATGGTTGTCACTTGAACTTAGAAGTGAATGCACCGCTTCCGGAGGAAAGAGTTGTTGGATTGGGGAATTAGGGTTACTATGTTGGAGAAGACTGACTTTTACTGCTTTAGTCAAGGAGAGCTACATATCTCGCACACTGTCCAAGATAGATTCATAGTCGTATGGGTTTGTGTATGAGTTGATTTGTTCTGGCGTGGCTATTGAGGAAAATTAAGCAAGGTTTTGTGATTCTCAGAGGTTGTTGTGATTCAAATCCGATTCCCAAAAAGGTTCAGACCACAACTAAAATCCAAAGGTCCGACTTAAGCCCTAAACTTTGATTTTGTGAAGACAAGTTTAAGAATGAAAATCAATCCAAGTTCTTTCTTTTTATTTTCTTAATTTTTCATTTTCTGCACTTATTGCATAAGTGTTTGCTAGGGACAAGTAAAGGCAAGTATAGGGGGTGATGAATCTTCATTTCATCAACATTATTCTATCATTTCGGCCTTAAAAACCCTAGCGAATGCATTTAAATAGCATTATTTTGTATGAATTGGTATTCATTATTTATTTTATTTATTATATATAAAATATAATATTTAATGCCAAAATGATAGAATAAAGAAAAGAAAATGAATAAAATACAAAAGGTATTTTATGACCCTAAACACCGAGACCTAGGCATCTTGGCGACCGAGTCGACAAGGAATAAAGTAGGGGGAGATAAGGGCCAAGAATACAATAAAAATCCCATTCTTTTATTAATCAATAAGTCCTTTTTGGGACCTATTTTATTTTTTTTTCTTTATACCTCAAATAAATAAACTTTGTACATGAAATTTGTAGTTGAGATATAAATAAAAATACAAGATTGATTTCATACAAACAATGTCTATTTTATACCCTTAATAAAAAGCCAAAATCCAAACTTCCTAGACCCATATCTCCTCAATAAAAACTCAAAATGTATCGAATTCACCTTTAATTGTATATAACTTTTAATAAGCTATTTAATGAAGGTATTTTCATTTAATTTGGAGTTAAGATGTAGAAGTTCGGTTTTGGACCCCTATTGTATGGTATACCTGAATCAAATATTCATTTTGTTTATTCTTCATTCTTTTTATAATTTTATATTTTATAATTTTGTAAATATTATTTATAATATATGTGCATATTTAGAATAAAATAAAACCATAAAGAAAATACAAATATAAAATAAGTATACAAAATACATAGATAAAATGTCTATACTTATACATATATATTATATACTCCTATTTATACCTATTTATTTAAGTGTACGTATAACATTAGAAAAATATAATAAAAATACATTTATGTATATAAATATAATTTATGAATATATAAAATAATAAAAAATGATAAAGTTAAAAATACAAAATAAAAATAAAATACTCAATGCATAGGTAAATATACCTATAAATGAAACCCGAAAAAGTAACTTATAATAAATAAGTTCATAAAAATAAATGAAAATCTTATTAAAATACTACAGAAAATAATAAACATTTTTATTTTATAACTTAAAATTAATTAATTCATCTAATATTTATTATTGAATTTACAATATATTTTGGCTTGCCATTTTTCTGGTCGGTCCACGTGAACTATCCAGGGGGAGTCAAGAGTTGACCACCCATGGCGTAGCCTCTTGTCAGACCTCGTATTTGACCGTTCTTCTCCTTTTTCCTCCAATCGATACAATCATCGATTTGGAGAGTCGTTCTTCGCTTTTTCTCCTCGATCCACCACCTTTCACACACCCTTGACTCCTCGAGGATTGAATCACTAAATCGATCACCTTGTCCCGATGAAGTCATGCACGTACATAAGCCAAGCCTCAACCATTTTTGATATTCGAACCATTTCCCACCTGATTTCTTCCCCCATTTCATGTTCTTACGCTCGAGGAAGGTGACAACAAGCTCGCCCTACATTTTAGAGATGAGAGGTTGAGCGTGGAGGCGAGTTCCAGCATCTCCGGCGGAGAACTGTTGGGAGGTTTCCCATCTCGTGGTCCAACGCCACTCGAGGATCATTTCTTTGATTTTTAGATAGCTTTTAGGTCTAGTTTAATTTCATGTTGTTGTATTTAGTTTTTATTATTTGATTTAGCGTAATTAAGCCGATTTGTAGTTCGTCGGAGCAAACTGTGACTCATCTGTTTTCTAACTCACTCAACGCCTCCATCACCTTTCCCGACGCTTCTCCTTCACCCTAGGCCATTCCATTCACCTTGCCTCTTCCTGGAGCAAGATCCCAGTGCTCCACCTACTCCCTTCGCTGGAGCAGCTGTCGCCACAACCCATCTTCTACCCATCTCCACTAATAATCCCCCATACCTCTCCATTTTGTGTGCTTGAGCTTCATGCAGGACCTAGTTGGCCGAAGGAGCCCTTCTGTGTCGATTTTGATAGAGCAAGATGTACCTGGAGCCAGGGTTTCAAAACCGAACCGGACATCAAATCGGGCAAGTATGGGTTTTTGTTTTTATGGCCGGACCACTGGGATCGACCGGTCGAACCGGTAATGACGTCAATAGTTCATAAAAATCGGAAAAGACCAAACCATTGTACTGTTGGTTTGGTTCATATGGTTTAACCGGGTCGATCTGAGTTAGATCGGTAGTATCATACAAATAAATCTGAAAAATGTTACATCATATCTTTAGAGGATCTATATACTCGTATCCTTCCAAAATTTTCTAATAACACTTATACTCCTTTTTTTTACAATTGTGCACCCTCTATATTTTTACAAAACGGATAGTGGTGATATTTTATTAGTACATGTGTGCTCCTATATTATACCAATATAAGGATAATATTATGGATTTTTTAAGAATATAGGACTGCAAAAGACATTGCTAAATATAATGGGTATAAATATTATTAGAAAATTCAAAAAGGGCACTCTTTTGTAAAATTCATATGTGTGTGATGTATAAAATAACAAATTTAAAACTATTTGAACTTTAAGTAATAACAAGTGTTTTTAATGTATTACTTCTCGTAGTATAACTATGATAGTGTATTCTTCCTTTGCTGTTGTTGAAGTATACAAACTAATGTAATATGTGAGAAGAGAGGAGATGCTTATTTGGCAGGAAGGAAGAGGTGATAACGGATCTGTGACACATGTGGAATGAGAAGAGATAAATAAGTACTATATTCTGGGATAGAATGAGAGGAGATTATGAAGAGTTTTTAGAAGTTTACATTTTATCCATTATCAAAAAAATATATTTTTGTCAATGATTGAACCAATGGTTTGGTTCAATTGGTTCAACCGGGTTTAAGCGGTCCAATCGGGTTTTGACCAATTTTGGCTGGTTTTTATTTTCTGAATAAAAATTGGATGGTCGGACTATTTTCCTTCTGGTTCTTGGTTTAACCGGTTGAACTGGCCGGTTCAGTTTTTAAAACCTTGCCTGGAGCCCCTTCATTTTCCTGAGCTCGTCTGCCTTCACCAGTGCTCCAGGGGACCTTCTGATGCAACCATCTGAAGTGGAGGAGCTCTAGATCCATTTTGCACCTGCCTCGAGCCTTCCAGACAGCTGGAGGAGCAAAGGAGGGCCGATTGAAGCTCGACCCAACTGAGTTCTTGGTGTGTTCTTCCAGCTGCCCTTCCCGCCGTTGGATCTTCGAGCCGCTCAAGAACACATAAGGACCATTGTATGCGCTTTATCTCATCCTTTAGACCAACCGCTTGGATCTAATCCCTGCCATCCGTGACAAAGCGCCATCCACCATTACGAGGAGGACACGTGTATAAGTGAAAGCATCTGGACCGTCCGCTCACGTGCAGTTGGGGGTATTTTGCATTCTTTGCCCCCTTGTTTTTTATCTTACTATTTAATATACAAACATTCATCCATTGTTTAATATTTTAGGATATCTAAATTGGAACCCCTATAATTTATTGTATTTGCCTTTGGGTCCATGCCAGGTTACCTCACGTGCCCCCATGTGATGTGGCCATTTTATAGAGACACCATTGCAAGTTTTTGTATTTTGTTTTGGTCCATAAAATTTTAATTCAAGTTATATATTTTTGGGTAAATTTAAAAAAGGACCTCACACTTATTTTTATTTGCATTTATACCCTTATTAGTTCATTAATTTTTGTGCATGTTTTTTACTTTTTAAAAATGTCATTCGTGCTTCAAAAATTCTTAACAAATAAGGTTAAGTACATGCTTTCTTGCAAATTCATGCCATATTTTTCGTATTTTGATTTTAGGCATTTTTTATATTTATTAAAAATAAAAAAGAGCACATTTTACCCCTGTTTGACTTAAATTCCAAAAAAAATATAAAACCATTTTGAAAAATTCCCCCAAAATTGTATTTTATTTACTATTTTATTTTCTAACTCTATACCAAAAATCATTAAAATGGGAAAAGAAAAGGATAAAAAATTAAAAAGTTCAAAAATCAAATAAAAATATATAATTCCCAAAAAATCCCAAAAATATTTATTTTTTATCTAAATTTTCTTTTATTATATACTATTAATAAAATAGTTTTGGAAAATTTTGACTTTATTTCCTATTTTTAAATTCTGAAATAAGTTGCACTATTTATTTAATCCATAATTTGGGATATTTTTTACTTTAAAAATAGCTAAAAAGCACAAAAATTGTAAAGAATTATTTAAAGCCCAAAAATATTATTTTATGTGCTTTAATTATTTTTATTAGTATTTATAATTATGTTACCTTGTATTGTATGTAACCTTATATAAGCTTATATTATATATTTAAAAAGAAAAAGAAATGAAAAATCATAACTAAAAAGAAAAATTATAAAATTAAAAACAATAATATATATATAATAAAATTCTGAAAAATATAAAATAGAAAAGGCCACAAAAATACAAAGACAAGAGGAACACAAATTTTGGACTTCATTTCCCCGATCTATAGTTTGCTCCCTATGCTCGACACTCTACACATACTTACACCTATACACACATTTGTAGAGTTATAATAAATTTTAACTCCACATTTATTTTTACTTTTATTATTATACCTATTGTGGGTTAATTATTGAATTATTAAGGGTTCGTGAGAGGCCGCTTTGATGACTGTTGATCTGCCTTGTGGATGGACAAGAGCTTCGCAAAACCCTAGTTTTCATTGATCCGCCTGATCGATCTGATCCTTACCATCTGGTCCCGCTTTGCCCTTAGCTGCTTGATCAAATCGAATCGGGCCCATCAGAGCCAAACACTCGCATCCCATCTTTGGTCGTTAGATCTCCTGATTCAACAATTGTCGAGCCTTCGCCTACCTCCGCAGCGACCAATCACCATGATCACCTTGTCATTCCCTCTTTTTCTCCCACTTTCCCCACCACATCAGACAACCTCCCTACGATCCAACACCTCTTTGATGAATCCCTAATATCCACCTTCTACACAAATCCCTAAAAGCTCCACGGCCCATCCTCTACGACAAAAGCTCGATGGTTACAAAACCTATGATCCATCATTTGTAACCCCATATCCATCCTTCATAGCCACCTCCTCAGGCTTCTTAGCCTCTTGTCCATCCTTCGAGCGAGGATCCAACATATCTCTCGTCCCCTCCTCGTGACAGGGGGAGGTGTAATTGAGAAGACATCGTAGCAGCGAACCTCCGGTTAGACCCATGGTCTCAGACCATATCATGGCCACATCAGCTATTTGAGCTTCTCGACACGGCTGGGGGAGTTCAACAAAGACCTGAGCGCCTTCAGGTGCTCATCCTAAGCCTCCATTTCGTTGTGTTCTTCTTCAGATCCCCCACATAAGATATGTTATTTGTCTTTCTTTAATTTCTCACTTTTTATTAGGCGCACACACTCCCCCTCACGCCCAATTGATTGCCATGACAACTACGCCTGACATCCCCAACCCTTGCTAGCGATTCCAATCACCCTCCTACTTATTCCATACCTCCTACTACACCACCTCCCTTTATTCCTCCTTGAAAGGAGAAGAATCCATCGGACCTCCGCTATCTCTCCATCTCCAGGTCATCCACTCACCTCACACATGCACCGCATGCTTTGACTATCAATGTGCTAACCATTTTGTAGTTCTTAGCTTCATTGTACGAACATCAAAGGAGGATCCATTCTAGAGCCTCTTCTCTGGTGAGCATGCATGGATACACCACCACAGAGAGCTTCCTCCTTTCTTTGAGGCACTAGCTTCATCGCCGACTGGTCAGGGAGCAACCTGGTCCATCAGATGCACTAGAGGAGCCAGGAGGAGGATTACCTCCTTTTATAGAGATCAAATAGCACCACCACTGAAGGGCATAGGATGGGAAATAAATATGTACAAGTGTTGTTGGATTGAACTCCCCTGATGTTCATTTAACGGTTGTAGAGATGCCATGCCAGTACACCGAAGCGAGAGGCTTGATGGGACCGAGCCTCGCACTGAGTCACCTCGAGCCACCCACGTGGCCCGAGGCACCTATAGAGCCCAAACCTCGCCCCGAGCCTCCGCCCAAGTGTCCCTCATGTGTCATCAAGGGAATTTTGTAGCATTGCCCAAGTTTTCTCCAAAATTACAAATAGGTCCTCACATACGTGTCGTACATGAACCGCTTGGGAGCTCTGGTGGGTTATGAATATTACATGGATGCCCCCCACATATTGGAGAAATTACAAGGAATGCCCATCAGATTCTCATATTTATAAAATACCCCTGGCACGACCTATTTCCAAAGTTTTGTACATTTTTTGCATATTTTTCTTTCATTTGTACCATTGTATTATTTCTTATATAACTTGATCATTTGAACTCCAACTTCAATTATTTAAGTTTTGTTTTGATGCTTGTTTAATTCTCTAGATAATCGCATGATATAACTCATGATTTGACATCTGGAATATGACCTTTTATTTGAGATATTATGTGTCAGTTTGCGTGTTAATTAAATGCCATTAATGAAAATTGGAGCTATGTTCTTTACAAAAAATGTTAATGAAATAAGTTATATATCTTGCTCAGTTTAGTGATTATTTAGGGGTTTTATTTGTGTAGGTATATTTGTATGTGTATCATCTCATTATGTTGCATTATGTCACCTCATTTAAACTTGCATAAAATTCCAAAAAATGCATTATGTTCATGCATCATGTTTGAATCGCATGTGCATCATATTTATGCATTGTTGGCCTAGATTGATTAGTTACCACTTAACCTAGATATTAAAGTCTAATTGATCACGTAGATAACTCGTGTCCTTGAGTTTGACCCTGGACTTCTCAGGTTAAGAAAATATTGTGATTAAATCAAGCCCCTCCTCATAGATATATTTATGGCTCGATTTCTGATGCGATTCGAAATCGATCGTGCTACAACTCGACCGAATTAACTTAGCCGATTTTGTGTTCATCAGATGACACAACTTATCTTCTTAATTAGTTAAATTTTTATATCTAATTAAGTTGGTGATTTTGACATTTAGGTCACCAATTTTATCTTGTGAGATTGTTTGCATTGTTCTATGTTGCTAATTATTTCTTGATGCAATATCTAATGCATGGTTTTTGTGGTAGGGCCCACAAAGATCGTGGATTCTCGGGAGATGCAGAGGCGAGGAGTTGGGAGAGCCTGTTGTGAAGAGCCACAGAAGCACCTTCTGAAGAATAAAGATTTTTAATTAGCATTTTGTCTCATTTATGTATTATAAATTTGTGTAATAATTGCATTTATATCAGCCCTCGTTCAAGGGCTCACGCACGTAAATATGGACTTGGACTCTGACTGTGGTGTGTGGAAGCTTGTTTCACCCCTAACCCAGGTGGGGCTCCACTTGAGTGTTCGACAAAGATTAGGCATGTGGCTCATCGAGCTACATTTCATTTATATCTTTTTGTGCTTAATCGTAGGTAGCACACACTAATAAAGCATCTACGAGATTCACTATATCTCATTAGATTCATCGAGATGCACGTAAACATCGCTTCACATTAGCCAAATAACTTGAACTCTTTTCCACTAATAGAAGCATGTTTAGGATGCAGTTTCTATCAACTTGCATTTAAATATAGATTTTAATTCAGTCTTGCATAACACATTGTGAGAGTTGGGAAGCGTTGTAAGCATCTCTTTCCTAGGTGTGCATCATGTTTTTGTTGCATCAACTTTTCTCATTTTACATATTGATTTACAACTTAGGACTTAAATAAATTAGGATTAGACAGTAGGCAGTGATTACTTGATTGCTTTTTCACATTAGTACCAATGATAACCTAAGCATAAATTCAAGATTAGATTATGCAAGTCATCTTTAATAAATTGAAGTAAAATTATACCTTATATTATGGGAGAGCAAACCCGAACATTGTATGCAGGATGTATTATACATGAGAGATGAGGATGCATCCCTAGGATAGTACCCAAAACCCATAATTAAACCTTGTGTAACAGACTTTTATCTCGGATGATCACCAATAAAATAGATAAGATTAAAATGACTAACATTTGTTGGTCTTCATGTGTGAGTTGGCGAACTCAAGTGGTATTGCTTGATTGGGTGGAGCCTTGATTGTGTATTCTCCCCAACCCTCCTATAAAACCCTAAACTCCATTCTCCTCCTTCATCTCCATAGATTCATTCCATCTGAGAAGATTCATTTAACAATTCTAGGTTCCCCATCCTTAACTCCATATCCAGATACTTAGGCTACTCTTCAATATAAGTATAGGGGGAACCAAGTCTCTCTACTTGTTCACCTCGGGACCCTCCATCTATATTCGATATCTCTCTACTTAGGCCCTTCTCAACCTAAGTATGGGGGAGACCTGAGTCCCCATCCATTTCTTCACTCATTAACCCTTCTTCTTGGTCCTTTTTTTGTACTTAGGTTATTTCTACCCTAATTATAGGGGAGAGACCCGAGCCGGCTCCCGTATATATTTTTTATATTTTAGCATGATCTATGGCTTCATATCACTTTGTGCTATGAGGACATATCATAAGCTAAGTATAGTGAGTATATCATATATATTTCATATATAATTTAGACATAGCTCATATTTTCAAAATTTTCAGGGCTAAGGTATAGTATCTTTTGAACAAATTGGTGTAAAAGCTTTGTAAAATGATTTGAAAAATATTCTAACTATGTGACATTATTTTGAAAAAATATTTTACAACAGTTTGAAAAATGGGGATTTTACTTTGGAAGTGTCCATTTGGACCGACATATTAGGCTTTTATGAGTCGGGCTAGCACCAAGAAAGGACTCTGCATCATATAGTGATACAAGTCTAGGTGCCAAAGGTATATTAGATACTCAAAAGAGATACACCCCGGTGCATTCCCAGGAAAAATAAGTGTATATGACTCAATACTTTCTTGGTGAACACATTGATAAAAAAGTACATATATATATACACATATACATGAGTTGAGTAATAGGTCACTCGAGAGTATACTTTTTCCGATGAGAGAGGGAGAAGAAAAGACACCATCCTATGCCCTTCATCAATTGGCCTTCCATCTTCACTTTCAAGTTTGACAACTAAAGAGACATTGGATCGAATAAAAGAAATGATTTATTCCCTAGTGTTGAGGATTGGGTTCTTAGGAGAGTCTCTTGGACTGGAACTTTGGGCGATGTTTCGACTTAACTCTCATAAACGCAGTTCACACTAAAATGTCATATCCTTATGCTATATGTATATAGAGAGAGTCTGATAATTAGGGAAGTTGGATTCCTTTTGACTAGAGCTTGGTTTAGCTAAGAATTTTAGGATCACTTAAACTGAGGATTCTTAATGAATCAAGTCTTGAACATTCACATGCACAATCAAGGATTAATATGACTTATTCACTCTTTATTTGCTTAAGGATGAGCAAGGTTTAAATATAAGGGGTGATTAATGTGTGTTTTATCAGCATATTTCTTATTTATTAATCCTCTCACTTAAACTATTCAATAAGATTCAAATCTAATTCACTAACATTAACAATTAATCCTATGTATATAATTAACCCTAATTATTGTATATAAATAATTATATTAATTTGACTATTTTTTGTTTCCTAATTATTAAAAATTCCAAAAAAATAGATAAATATTGTATATATTAATTTTGAAATTTAATACAATTAAAAATACAAAAAAAAACTTAAAAGAACATTAAAACAAGTATATTTAATCCTTAAAAATATTTACAAAAATATTAGTTTGTATATATGACATATTTTGCCTTTGTGTTCAACATGGAACTTGTAGATCTCAAAAAGATCTACAACTTTCAAATTTTACCATTTTGATTTGAATCATCTAACTATTTTATTTGATTTTTTTTCCTTTTTCCTAATTTTCCCATTGGGCCATATGGCGCCCCCTGGGTCACCCATGTGGCCCGGCCATTTAATACCACTCGCCTCCTCCCTCAGCCATACGATCCCCCTGATCTGATCCAAGCCATCCATTCCCGCTTCACCCTTAGATGCTTGATCAAATTGAATTGGGCTCATCAGAAGCACACATTTGTGCCCCATCTTCGACCATTGGATCTCCTGTTCCAACAGTTGCCAAGCCTTTGTCTACCTCTGTAATGACCGACCACCATGATCACATGGCATTCCCTCTTTTTCACCTATTTTCTCTGCTACATTAGACCACCTCCCCACTATCCACCACCTCTCCAATGAAGCCCTAACCCTTCCACGTGAAGCCCTAAAAGCTCCACGACCTAACCTCTAGGGCAAATGCTCGACGGTTGTGAGACCCATGATCCATTATCTGTAACCATCGAGCCATCCTTCATATCCACCTCCTCCAGCTCCTTAGCCTCTTGGTCACTCTTCGAGTGATGATCCAACCTAGATTTCGTCCCCTCCCTGTGACAGATGGAGTTGGAATTGAGAATCCATCGTGGTGGTGACCCTCTAGTGTGACCCATGGTCTCAAACCATGTCATGGAAACATCCGGTCATTCGAGTTGCACCCCACGACTAGGGGAGTTCAGCGAAGGCTGGAGCGCCTTCAGGCGCTCTGCCCAAGCCTCCATTATACCCATGTTCTTCTTCATATCCCTCATGTAAGCTCCATTGTTTGTTTTTCTTTGATTTCTCACTTTATTAGGCCCATACACTCCACCTCAAACCAAATTGATCTCCATGACACCTTCTCCAAACATCCCATCCTCCTCACCAACGATTCCAATCACCCTCCTCCTTCTTCCATGCCTCCTACCGCACTACCCCCTTTATTTCTCCTTCAAAGGAGAACGAGCCTTCACTATCTCTCCATCTCCAGGTCCTCCACTCACCTCACACAAGCAGTGCATGCTTCGGATGTTGCTTCTCTAACCATTTTGCAGGTCTTAGCTTCATTGACCGAACTCTAGAGGGGGGCTCCTCCAGCGAGAAAGCATGGATACACCACCACAAAGAGCTTCCTCATTTCTCTGAGGCACTAGCTTCATGGTCGGCTGATCAGGGAGCTCCCTGGTCCATCAGCCTCACCAAAGGAGTCAGGAGGAGGATTAACTCCTTTGCTGGAGCTCCAATAGTACCGCCATCAAAGGGAGGAGGAGGAACAACAAAGATGTACATGCGTCGTTGGATTGAACACCCCCGGTGTTCATCTAATGACTGCAGAGATGCTAGGCTAGAACACCGAAGCGAGAGGCTCGGTGGGTTCAAGCCTCGCCCTAAGTCACCTTGAGCGACCCACGTGGACCGAGGCGCCTACAGCAGCCCAAGCCTCGCCTCGAGCCTCTAAGCATATGTCCATCACGTGTTGGCCCAAGAATTTTGCAACAGCGCCCACAGTCTTATCGAAAATTGCAAATAGGTCCTCATGCACATGCCACACATGAAGCGCCTGGGATAATCATGTGGGGGATCTGAACGGTTATGAAAATTATAAAGTTGCCCCCACGTTTTGGAAACATTACACGAAGGCCTAACAGATTCTCATGTTTGCAAAAATACCCTTGACATGACCTGTTTGCAAAGTTTTGTATATATTTTTGCATGTTTTCCTTTCATTTATTTCCTAGACTATTTATTCTACAACTTCAGCATTTGAACTCTGATTTCAATGATTTAAATTTCATTTTGATGCTTATTTAATTCTTTATCTAATGACATGATATAATTCTTGATTTGACATTTGGAATATGTTCTTTTATTTGAGATATTATGTGTCACTTTAATTACTTGTTTAAATGCCGTTAATGAAAATTGGAGTTATATTTTTTGCTTCAAATGTTAATGAAATCAATTATATATATATATATATATATCTCAAATTAGTGATTATTTAGGGGTTACTTGTGCATGTATATTTGTATGCATATCATCTCATTATGTTGCATTATGTCACCTCATTTAAACTTGCATAAAATTACATAAAAAAGCATTCTGGTCATGCATCATGTTTTGCATCGCATGTGCATCTATTTATGCTTTGTTGACCTAGATTAATTATTTATCGATCAACCTAGATATTAGAGTTTAATTGATCACATAGATGGCTTGTGTCCCTAAGTTTGACCCTGGACTACCCAGGTTAAAAATTAATTTCATTAAAACCGAGCCCCTCCTCGCAGAGATATTTAAGACTCAGTTCCTGATGCGATGGGAAATCAATTGTGTTACAACTCGACCAAATTAACTTAGTCAATTTCACATTCATCAATCTTATTTGTCTCCCAAATTAAATATATGTTTATTTTTCATAAATTTCTTGAGATTCTCAAAAAACAACGCAATATCTTTGTCATGGAAGTCATCGTTGGAAGAAATTCCATTTCTTACCTTGAAATCAGATATTTCTTGTTTCTTCAATTTGCTTCCTATTTTCCTTCTTGATTTCATTGGTTGTCAAGTTTCAATTACTTACCTGGAAATTAGCTATTTCTTGTTTCTTCAATTTGCTTCCTATTTTTCTTCTTGATTTCATTGGATGTCAAGTTTCCTATGTGGTCGTCTATTTCGATCTCTTCTATTGTATTTACTTCCTCTGTGCCAATCACTAGCTGATCCAAAATTTGTGGCAGAGAATTGATCGCTTTTCTTTATATTTACCTTGCATGAATTTCTTCCTCAGTGCTTTTAAATTGTTCACAATAGTTGTGGACCTTATGGACATGTCCATGATGGAATCCCTCTTTCATCTCAAAATTCTCATATTCCCTAGTAAGGACACTTTTTATAGATTTTAACTTTACATATACCTTCATAAGTGTCTTGAAGTGCCTACCAACTCTCATGTGTAATATTGGCATGAGAAATGCAATTGTACTAGTCGAGAAAAGAGCAAAATACAAAGCGTTCACTGCTTTTGCAACCCTATCTAATTCTTTTATCTTTGCATCGGTGAAACTC
The DNA here is from genome assembly GCA_037367405.1 of Ottelia alismoides. Classification (NCBI taxonomy): domain Eukaryota; kingdom Viridiplantae; phylum Streptophyta; class Magnoliopsida; order Alismatales; family Hydrocharitaceae; genus Ottelia; species Ottelia alismoides. The sequence continues at coordinate 44,598 of JAZKJV010005045.1, read as the reverse complement.
GCTACACCTTCCATTCCTTTCAAATTGATGAAAGACATCGACAACAACACCATCTTATGAACGGCTAATTCTCTACTCTAAAGTAGTCATATTATAGTAGGAACGAATAACGAGTTATTCAGAATTACATTTAAATGACGAAGAGAGCGTGGCTTAAATTTATGTTGGGCAAGTTCAGGATCGACTCAGGGATACGAACGATTAAATTATATAAGTCAGGATAAATACCTATTTAGATTGATTTAATGCAATTAGAATCAAGATTGTGCTATGCATGGATTTTTTATCTTGTTATATGCAAAATATGATGCGACAGAATGAATGTTATGCAATATAAGACACACAAACGAGACAAGCAAAAAGATCGTGAATTTATTGTACAAATACAATTGAGTGGTCTACGATAATTAATTCTACCAGCATAAATTAGATGCTAAATGAGAGATTACTCAAGTTGAAATTAGATCACCTACGTCCTTAGTTGCATGAACATATCATCATATTTTAATGAGTGTTGAGATGATTTACAATAATTCAAAACTTGATTAAATGAGAAATACATGAATCAGAGATTAGTTTGCCTATTTTAATGTGAATTATAGAGCTAGAATAATTTAATGGCAAAGACTTCATTTTGTGAACTATTCAATAGTCGTATATCACATTAGAACTATTAGTGCATCAATGTGTATTGAGGAGATGATGTGCAAGCGTGGAAAGAAGAGGTTTGAATGCATATCAGTAGCATTTGGTGATGGGTGGACTTGTTTTCGCAGTGTCATATTCGAGTAGTGATCTTCCAGTCAAGATAGGCCTCGGTATCATCTGCTGGAACTCGTATCATCAATCGGTGAGGAGTTTCAGATGTCCATTCTTTACTTTCTTTTATTTCAACAAGACCAATTTTATTAAATTTGGACTAAATATGTAAAAGTTATTGAATAAACAACCCATGGATTTTTTTAATCAAACATAATAAAGAAACATTAAAATCTATTCAAAATGCTTAAGTAGGGACTTATCCACAATAAAAATTAAGCTAGAGAGGTTATGTATAAAACTCCAGGAGCATGGAGGCTTCTTCGTCGATTGAAGAAGACGACATGACCTAGAAGCAAAAAGCCTAAGGTAGACACATGCATGAGGCGTGAGGGCAGAGGTTCAGTTAGAGGTTTGGACCGGAGCTAAAGGTTGTTTCAAGTGGCGTGCATATGCGGCTCGAGTGGTTTGGTGGTTGTAGGCTTGGTGTGGAGGATCGGGTGTTGAACCTAGCTGTAAAATCAAGGATATTTAATGGCTCGGATCAAGGAAAAAAGCGGATGGTGGTGATGCTCCTGTGGCAAGAATACATGGGTGATAAGGACTCCTCTAATTGGTCGTTAGATCAGGCCATGCCTAATCCAACAAAGCACGTGCCTTCTCCCTCTTCCGTGCCTAGTGGTGTACATATGGATCTCCAGCAAGAATCCTCCTCCTCCTCCGTCCTATGGACTTGCTGATGGTTGAAAAAGGTTCATGGAGTGCTAGCGAAGGCGGAGGTGGGTCGGAGATGGGGCTGTGGTGGCTGGATCAATGAGATGACACCTGCTCATCAGAGACTGGGCAGGAGATCAGAAAGGCTTTGAATCCACCAACCATTAAAGTATCAAAGGGCATGCGGTGGTTAAGATAATAATCGAAGCGGAGAGGGTGATTTGGTGAGTGGAATGGAGGGCTGGGCAATGTGAAGAAGGTGGAGCCCTGATGGGTTCTTCATCTGAGAAAAAAGAAGAAGAACATCGATTTTTGTGGGGGGTCTGAAGGAAGAAGACAGATGGACGAAGTGATGGACAAAGGTGTTAGAGACGCAACGATGGTGGATTCGATTTGAATGTGTGTGTGATGTGAATAAATTAAGAGAGAACAAGAGAGGGGCGATACGATGGTTTACCTGGAGATGGAATTAGAGGTGGATGAACGTCATGAGCTGGATCTTACATAAGCTCTTGGATCTTAGCTTAACACACTTGGCAATGGCATGAAGCTCGAACACCACCGAGATGATGGTTGCGACACGGTAATATAACTATGGATCGCATTGGAGAATTCCTCTTTCTTCACTCAACCTCACTCTCGTTCTCTGTTACAAAAGGGAAGGAGAGGGATCAGAGAAGCCTCGTGTACAAGCAGATAGGGCACAACTGGCGCTTCCACCTTGGATTTGTTCGGAGTAGCAATCAGTGGAGTCATCAATTTCAAGTGGCGATTGCTTGCTTAGATGAGGTGGAAGGCTGCCACGGAAGAGTTGGTGAATGTGACAAGTGTAACAACAATCGATTGACACCAAAATCAAAAGGGAAGGACACATGGAGTGGATGTTAGAAAATGGAGAACAACAACCAGTGAGGAGGTTGGTGTCTGAATGAGGAAACACCTGGGTTGAAGACAACGGGCGGATCATTGGATCTGATGATCCAATGGTTGTAATCGAGGCATGAAAGTGAGTGGTAGAACCGTCTTATCAGATGATCACACAGCCTTAATGAGGACGCGGATGAATTGAAGGGGACCGTATTATCATTTGTCAGAGTCAAGATGAATGGTGGGTTGTATAAGCAAGACAGATCACGTGACTGGCCCAGGAGCAGCCACATGTCCCACTGAGAGAACAAAGAATAAAATGAAAATTGAACTAAAATAGAAAATGAAGTCAGATTAAAAAGTGTTCTACATGAAATTTTTGTTTTTTATCTACAACTTTCATGTAGAGCTCAATACCAAAATACATTATATACACAATACTATTTTTATAGGTATTTATTTGCAATAAATAAAAATCCATTTTTTTGTTCTACTAATTTTTTGTATTTTCAATAGGATTATATTTACACTATCATTATTAATCTATTTTTAAGGATTTTTCTAGAAAAAAAAACACAAAAAATAAAAGGATACTTAGACACATATACAATATTTGCAATATGACTTAAGTTTGTATTTATTTAGACTAGTTAGCATTAATTATATACATAATGTGAATAATTATTTTAATCACATTAATAATTTTATTTGTGTCATTGGCTGAGATAGAGAGTTACAAGTCGAATAATATGTAGATGAATCTAGAATTCATCACATATCCGCATCCTATGTTCAATGATTTGAATTTATATCTCCATGCGATTAACCAAATAAGTGTAGTCCAAACCATCGAAATAAAGCGAATTCATCACAAAGTAAGCGAACAAGCTTAAGTTGGTGTAATATTTCATTGTGTCATATTTAAGTAATTGCAATAAGGTTATTAAACGTGCAAAATAATCTTGAACCCACTCTAACATCAAATGTGAATCCAACACAAGAGAGGGGGGGTAAATTGTGCATTATACAATAATTAAATGATGATATGCAATTAAAATTTCCAAGCCACGTAAGTTGAAGTTGAGATAACGAAATGCAAACCATAACTGCACACAATGATTTTAATGTGGAAATCCAAGCAAACATGACCTAAAACCTCGTTCTACAATTGCACATTCGCTCTCTCGATATAGATTGCTTCCTTTATTTGAGCTACTTGAATTGAAGGTAGCATAACCTATTATAATCTTCCGTTCTTTAGATATCCTTAAAGAAGATTTATTCTTCCGTAGAGAAAAGAACTCACACGTCGAGTAACTATATACAATATGATGGCTTGAGGAAGAATGATAGATCGATTGAGAACTTTGAGAGTACCGAGAGCTTGAGAACTTGAATAGCACACAGATTTGGGCAATTTTTCTCATTTTAATGAATAATAGTGTAATTGTATGTCTCGACAATGACCATTAAGATCATATTTATAGTGTCTTAGGGTTCAAATTAATCGTTTAAGATATTAAGCACGATTAAGTGAAGATTAAGCAACTTCTATAAAATATCACAGTTTCTATAAACAGTTAGTGGATTAAAAAAGGAATCGACTAAATATTAAGCTAGTCAACTAGTATACAACAATAATCAACTAAAATGAATTTGGAAACTACAACAATAACTACAATTTATGGAATTATACATCTAAGCCCTTCGCCAAGACAATGATAGATGAAGGAAGATAAGATTTTGATAGAATGAAGATGAAAGATATAAAAAGGAATTCCAAGGAAATGAATATGTATATTCTCTATTATGCTCTCCTAGTGGAGGAATCTAGTTGCATCTCTCAGTGCAAAACAATGCACAAAATTTGGCAAACACTCTTAATTACCTACAAAAGAATCAAGAAGGTAAAAAGCTCTAAATTCTCTATACTCACATGAGAATAACAAAGGTTTAAAATGTTTCTATGGGAAAGCATTAATGAAATATTCCGATATTTACTGAGATCATGAACAACATCAAGGAAGTTGGAAACATCTTTGTCAAGAGAGGGATTGAAGCAAAGTTGATCGATTTCGTAACTAGTGATTGGGAACAAAAATTGATAGCTATAAATACATGGATGAGATCAAAATGGATTATCTCTTATGACTCCTAATTGTTTACAAAGTAAAGAAAAATAACAAGAAGGCCTCCACCGAAGAGTCATATATTGAGTCCGACGATGGTAAGGATATGGTTGTTTTCATGAAGAAATTAAAAAAAATCTTGAACAACAAAAGGAGTTTCAAGAAAAGGAAGGATGGAAAAAAGAATCAAATATCCACTAGAAATGTAAAAATAAGGGATGTATGAGAAAATATTGTCCACCTATCAAGAAAGTGGAGAGAGGTTAGACCTTGCACATCACGGAAATACGGAATAAACGAAACAAATTTATTGAAAAAGACATTCAATGCAATCATATAACAAAAAATTGATTGTAAATGTGAAAACACATGGTAACGGAAATGATTTCTGCATTGGTTTACAATATCACAATAGTATAGTGGAATACCTTTTGAAGAGTAAGTCTCTAAAAGTAGAGATCTCCTGAATCAGGTCCAATCTCATGGACGCTTGCTCTCGCGAGCACGATGATGACTCATGGTACTTCCCCCGAACTTGAGAGATCTTCACCATCAACTTGTCCACACAAATAGAGATAAAAAATGATCTACCTCATGATTTCATCATACGAAATTGAGTCCTTTTACATATACATTAAGTATGGAGAAAAGGTGACCACTCTTGCAATTGGTCGATCCAACAGAGAGGAAGATGAGGCCTTTGTAGTGGACAACCTAAGGTTTCAGAGAGAAGGATGGGGACGACCAGGGAGAGTGACTAGAGAGAGTCTTATTTTATAATATTTCTTTATAGTTATCAAGACTTGAGAGGCTTTCTATTGAACTAAATTCATGTATTGAAAAGAGAGGATACAACCCTCATTATATATACAAGGGACGATCACAGACAGTCCTACTCTAATTAATTGTGGGCCCTTGATCATATTTTGGATGGGTTCAAAGAGTCATGATTCTTCATGGAGTTGGCTAATCTGGAACACCTATAAATTTTATATAATTTAGTAGCAAGAAAGGTCGGAGCTCCCTCAAGTACCCACCTTTCTCCACAGCTATACTCCAGGGGAAGTCATAGTGGGATTCTGCTTTCTAAGATGTGAGAAAGGGGGATAAAAGATCCTATGAGACAGATGCATGTAATGCTTGGGAATAAACGAGGCTGAGTCAGAAAAGAAATACAACAACAACAACAACAAAGCCTTTTCCCACAATTAAGTAGGGTCAGCTACATGGATTCTTCGCCTCCATTCAGATCTATCTTGGGTCAATCAAGTCAGAAAAGAAATGAATGTTAAAAAAGAAAGTCAACTAGACTAAATTAGAAGGCCAAGTCCATGGCAAAGAGTGAAAGGGCATTGGAAAAGAAATCTATACCCTCGAGGATCCTCCCATGACTTGTGCTTGTGGAGCACTTACTAATCCCTCCCATCACCCAGAATTTTTTTCTGTGGATAAGTCAAATCGAGGTAATAACTACACCTTAGGCTACAACAATTACATATCATGGGGGAGTTCCTGCTTCCCCCCTTCATATATGGTGCCCTTTGACTACAAAGGATGGGCTCACCCTATAAATGGACTTTCATGTGTGTGCATAGCTTAAGGTGAGAAAAAGTCTCTATGAGATCAAGCAAGAGGTTAGATATTAGGGCACGGAAGTCAACTACCGCCTTCAACTCTGCAGGTCTCTACCTTCATAATCTAATTCTCAAGATGGTCAATGCACGTGGTGGTCTTGTTGAGATTGAGGAAGGGAGAAATAGCTATTTCACTAAGTTGTAGCTCCGCAGGATCACACATGAAGCATATAACGAGGGGAAATGTGAAGCAGGGATCTATGTAGTAAGGCTCTAAAAGCCAAAAGCTCATCTGACACCTCGAGATAGTTAAGTCATCAAAACCTGCTTGTTCGTTCATGTCCACTTGCATCACTTGACAATGACTCTTATTGTGCAATAAATTCATCCAGACCATGGCTCTCCCACTTGAGTGACCTAGGATTGAGGTTGCAAGGAGAAAATGGAAACCTTTTTCTGGAGGGAAAGTCCCACGGGAAAAGGAGAATTATATATTTTTAATTCATATTGAAGATGACAAATTAGCCTACAATATGACATGGTAGACACTCATGGTGGATGATGAATCAATGATTCATCTACTTTATATAGATGTTTTAGCAAAATCCCCTTAATAATTCACTAATCAAACCCCTTAAAATTGATTAATAAACGCTTAACTTTTATGCTTAAATTAATATTTAATATCTGTAAATAAATAATCATTATTTTTGACATGAATTGAGCCTATTATTTTATGTGTAAATAATCTTTATTTCAACCTAATTCTTTTTCTAAATTATTCTTTAATTAATTAACTAACTTCGCATAAAGAATTGAAAAAAATAAGAGAAAACATAAAATTTTGACTTTTTATATTTTATGCATATTTTCTCTTTGTTGTTTTTTATTTTTTCTTTTTCTAACCTATAAAAATCCAAAAAATTAGATTAATTATGTATATTTTGTATAAATTAATCAACTAATTAAAATCATATTTAAAATAAAAAAAGTTATAAAATGCAAAAAAATCAGTATTTTATTATATATATAGTACCTCTAAAAATACATTTTATATAGTTGACTTTTGTTGATTTTGGGTCTTTCACAAAAGTTGCAGATTCAATCGAGACGAGCAACTTTTGTGTTGATCACTTTTTTATTTGATTTCATTTACTATTTTTTGTTTTATTTTTAATTATACTTATGTTTATTTGTATTTTTTCTTTATTACAAATTTATTTTACTTTACAACTTATTTTATTTTATTATTTTATTATTTATTTTTAATTTTTAATTTTATTAATTTTACTTTTTCCCTTTCTTTCTTCCTTCCCCTCTTCTCTCTCTCTCTCTCCATTTCCTCCCCCCCCCCCCTCACCCTTCCCCAAGGTCACGTGCAAAGCATGTGACCCATTCTCTCTCTCTGCCTGCATGTACCACACATGTGTTGCCTCCTCCCCCGAGCGTACGTGCATGGCACGTGACTGGCTTCTTCCCCTCAGTTGTTTCACCTTTGGCCGCCCGCTCCTTCGCCTCTCGCAACCACCGCCTACCCCACTTGTCATTACGCTAACACCCTCTTCAGTCATTACGACAAACCTCATATAAAGCACTCCATCGTCGTCCTTCCAAGGGATCCACCATATCCTCTGAGGGAGAAAGAAGAGCTCGACCTCCGACTGGTGACAGTAGCCTGGGATCCTCGGGAGACGACTCTTTCAGGTGTTATCCAGAGGATCCCCACCCTCTGTTGCTGCTTCGTCACCCCACTAGCAGCCAAGCTTCGGGGAGCTTCCGCCATTCCCCTGAGGCACTCATGGAGAGGAGGCCTTCGCCATCTCCAACTTCTAGGTGTTTACCATCTCCCACCTCTCCTTTGCCAACAACCATCACGATCACCGCCCACACAACTTTCGCCCTCTCCTCGATGCCATCATTTTCCTCCACTTACGCCTGCTTTTCTTCGCCTAGCAAGCTACTCCTCTTCCATCGAGTCACTGCCGCGTTCTACCATCATGTGCCCTCCATCCTCCAGGCACCCACTTCTTCATTTTCCTCCTCGACCAGTGCCAACTCCAACTTGTGCCGCCAGCCTAGGCGCAACTCTAGCACCACTCGCTCCTTCGCTTCGCTCGCATGCCTACTTCCCACCAATGTCGTCGCCCGTGCGCCCTCTCCATTGACCGCCTTCCGCTACCTCGCCATCGACCACCGCATGCATAGCTCCGCCCCTCCATGCTTGGTCGTAGGACTTCACCACTGAGCATCGCCGACCTCCGTTGATCGCCTCAATGCACAACAACCGTTGGATAGGGATCATCCTTGATCCAATGGACACAAAGAAGTCACACCAGTGCCCCTCAAACCTTAGCCTTGTGCAGCCATAGGCTATCTCCACGAGCCATGTAGAGGCTCGGGAGCAAATTTCTTTATTCTTTCGGACCTTCACGAAAGTTGTAGATCTCGTCGAGACAATCAACTTTCATGTCGACACTTGTCATTTGAATCCATTTAATATTTCTTTTCGATTTTTTCTTTTAATTTTACTTATTTTTAATTTTATTTTTTCTTAATGTACTTATTATTTTATTTTACTACTTATTTTATTACTTTATTATTTATTTTTAATTTTTATTTTTATTAATTTTACTTTTTCCCCTTTCTTTCTTCTTTCCTCTCCTTTCTCTCTCTCTATCTCTCTCTCTCTTCATTTCCTCTCCACTCTCTCCCCCATCTCCCAGGTCACGTGCACAACACGTGACCCATTCTCTCTCTCCGCTTGCATGTGTCACGCTCTTGCTGACTCCTCCCCCGCTCCTACGTGCGCAGCACGTGACCACCTTCTTCCCTCCAACCATTTTGCCTTTGGATGTCTGCTTCTCCGCCTCTCGTAAGCGTCGCCTACAGCACCTGTCATTACAGCTTGACCTCCGAATGGTGACAGTAGCCTGGGATCCTAGGGTTACAACTCTTTTAGGTGCGATCCAGGGGATCCCCACCCACTTTTGTTGCTTTGTCACCCCACTAGCGTCCAAGCTTCGGGGAGATTCCATCGTTCCCCTGAGGCACTCACGGAGAGGAGGCCTCCACCATCTCCAAGTTCCAAGCATTGACCACCTCCCACCTCTCCTTCGCCACTGATCTTCATGATCACTGTCCGCATAACCTTCGCCCACTCCTCGCCACCATCATTTTCCTCTACTCGCGAACCTGCTACCCCTGCCCGAGCATGGCTTCTCACGCGCTAGCTAGGGAAATTGCTCTTGTACCCCTGTTATTTCCAAAAACTGCATGAAGCCCCTATCGTCCAAGATCATGTGCCCCATGCATGTGCGTTTGGTCAATTTACATTGAGGCCCTTGCAAGTTTCAATTATTACATATAAGTCCTCCAGGGATCAAAATAAAAAGAAAACTCATATTTTTATTACAATTTAGTCCCTATATCTTAATTTCATCATATCTTTCTCACACGAACTCCAATTTTCGCGCACAATATGCTGATTTAAAGCTTATTCAATGCTCTATCATTTTGCATAACTTGTGAACAGATCTGACTTGGATTTATATCGAATTATATTTAAGGAGTAATTTGATTAATGCAGGTTGATTATAGACATATTATGTTTTTAAAATTGAGGAAATTATTGATTCATTTTGCAGGGACTTGGTTGATGAGAATAAATTGATTAATTCTCTCAGGATAATTGGTTATATTATTTAAGAGATTAATCTCTGTATGAGACAAGATCAAGGAGGAATTACTATATTTCCTTGATATTTTTTAGAATATTTTTATTTAATCCTTACATAATAATTGATCAGATTAATTGAGGGATTAATCTTCACAGGGGCTCAAAAGGAAGAATTACTTTATTTCCATGTTATTTTCACATGATTAAAATCTATTTTTTATTTGAGGAGTATCTTATAGGGAATCTTGAGATCAATTATTCTTCGATAAAATCATTATGTGATGTCATTAATTGCAGGATTATTCATAGAACTATTGAGCATCTTGCCCGCAACTTAGGGTTAATTTGAATATATTTCTTGAATTTGTTTTTAATTTGTGGTTTTCTTTAAGGATTAATTGATTATTTTAATTGAGGACCAAAATTATACAATCACAGATCCAGGACTTCATCTCTGTTAATTTTTCCTTGCATTTACATCATCAAAATTTTCTTTTATTTTCCCATTATTTCCTGACATAGAAATTGACATAGCATTGAATTAATTATTTAAATTAATTTGAAATCGTGCAACTAAAGTCATCGTTCCCTGTGTCCAACCATGGTAGACTTACCAAGTAAAAATTCTCCACAATATTCAAAGATTGTGGTTTTAGCTGAATTGAAATATGTAGCCTATACTACAATTATTGATTATTATATAGACGAATTTTCAGTTATTAGTGGAACCTCCATGGCTCTCTTATTCAATTTCATTTATGACTTTATATTTAATTTAATATATCTTGATAATTATAAATTGAAATTATTTTATAAATACTAATATTTAAATATTTATAAAATGTTCTCCCCATGATTGAATCCAATTCATTAGTCAAAAATAAAATATAAGTCAAATTCACATTTATTTAATTAATATAATGAATCATATTCATATTACTATTAATTAGTATGAATCTATATCATATTAATTAATTATCAATAATATAGATCTTATTCACATAATTTCATATTAATTTTATCTATGATAATATCACAATTATTATCTTGATGTGTGATATCTCAATCTACAACTCCTAATGCAATTAGGACTCCTGAGTAGCATTTACAGATGCTTGGAGATAATGTCAAGTGAGATTATATAATCCATGTATAGTGACTTGCAAGGGTTTAAACCATTTCCCTATATCATTTTGGATCCATTTCCAAACATTTAGATATATTTCCAAACATTTTATCCAATCATTTAGATGTAGAAATGGTGAGTATGATTTGAGATTTAATCCAATTAGTTATCAAAACCACAAAATAGAATCACTAAAATCCACAAGATTTCGTCATTTGCTCGTAGTGGAAATATCATGGTATATAATTTATTATGATCACATCAATCCAGAGTATTCATAAAACCCATGCATCCTACATACTTGAAGATTAAAATGAAGTTCAAAATCTCGTTTGATTATATTCTTTGAGGATTTATCAATATATTTTGATCATTGGGCGGCAACACATATTAATATTCATGAGTCTCTTATCTTGATTTCACAAACAAGACAACCATGCATAGAATTCGTTGGGACCCCAATATCTCATGATGAACATTGTCTCTCGTTTAAGAAATTATGAACATGTTTCCTTCGAGAGATCATACATCTCATATTTCCTTATATGTACACCAACTTGCAGATATATTGACCTTGTTAGAGCATCAACATAGTGGTCTATCAAATATACACACTTGGATATATAGATGTAAATCTGTCTTCAATCAAAGGATGTGCATGTCTGTGCCAATATACGATATAGGTCTATAATATCTTGATTCTGTTAGGTCAACATTTTGACTTAAAGTTTGAGTTTTGATTAATCTCTTGACTTTTAATTAATATTTTGACATCGACATTTGATCTTTAGTCAACATGTTGACTTTTACTCGACATTTTGACATGATTAATCTAATACCTCTGAATCTCTATTCCTATGTAAAGGACATGCATTAGAGGTCAATCGGATATTAGTTTTTAGAGAAAGATTCAACTCTTTCTCAAACTGGAGATCATTCTTGAATATTGCTTGACGATGTTGGTTGTGTCCTCGATCTAACTTCTTAGATCTACAACCTAGCACCATCCTCTATGATCTAACTCTTTAGATCAATAGATGTATGATATCAAGACCGCTATGGTACATTACCCCAATTTTACTAAGGGATCTTTATAACTGCAAACACGTTTTAATTCAGACTACTTATTTTGAGTTTCTTCATGCATTTAATGAATTATTTGATTCCTTTTAAAAAGTCAAGATGAAAATCGGAAGGTTATTTTAAATTTAGACTGCTTCTTTTGAGTTTCCTTATGCATTTAATGAATTATTTGATTCCTTCTAAAAAAGTCAAGATGATAGGAAGCTTATGGAAGACAATTGTAAGTTTTTGATTGAAAAACAAATAACAGAAACATATGCTAAGTGTTTTAAAACAAATATTGATGGATATGAATATGAACTAACTATTCTTGAAGTAAACACTGATAAATAGTTAATGACCCAGCTACTTTCGTTAAAGGCACTAAAAATGTAGATACAATATTAGGAACCACGTAGAACATTAAAAGAAGAAGAATTAGTTTATGCAACACCACTTTTCATACGCAATCTTTACTTAAAGTTATCTAGCAATGGTGGACCCAAAAGATGGGTACCAAGAAGTTTTGGAAAACTACCTTGTTCATCGGAAGACATTGATGTAAGATAATGTACCTACCCACTTACCAAAGAATGATTAACAAATAGAGACCATGCAAAATCCTAGGTCAACTATGTAATCCAGAATTTTTAAAGCTTATGACCTCATGCAAAGAATTGTTCACAAACTTAGAATCTAGAAAAGGAGGGAATATAACCTTTGGCAACAATCACAAGGGACATGTTATTGCAATTGTCTAAGTAAGTCTCTTTTTAATAATGTTATTTTAGTAAATGATTTTAATCATATTAGATAAATATGTTAGTACAAGATCGTAAATGTTTTAATCTTGTGTTTTCATCTTATTCTTTTAAATTAATAAATAACACTTTTAAAGAAATCTTGTTAGTACGAAATAAGTTCAAAAACATGTACATTACAGAATTGAACAAAAATGATGTATTTGATTCCTTTCTCATAGATAGTCTTGATTGCTCTATGTTGCACTAAGTATTAGGCCATCTTCACCATAAGTACCTTACCACGCTAGTAAAGAAAGACTTAGTTAGAGTATGCTCGCATAAACCTTTAAGATGAAGTTTCAATATAAAATCATGTGCTCTAGGAAAAATTAACAAAAGTACCTTTAAGAATAAACACTTAGCATCTACTTCAAGTCCACTAGAATTACTTCCCATGTATCTTTCGAGTCCTACTAAAATAGAAAGTCTCTCATACTGCAAGTTTTACTTAATCATTGCAGATGACTTCTCTAGATTCCCTTGGGTGTTATTTCTCACGAACGCAAACTAGACTATTGATCCCTTTGTTCCTTTATGAAATTATATAAACAAGCAGAAAAAATACGAACTTAAATATTACTAGTATTCACACAGATCGTGGGGGTGAATTAGCTACTGCGAGGAACATGGCTTGAAATATGAATTCTCATTTCGTAAAACACCCTAGTGGATTGGCGTTGTTGAAACAAAGAACTATACTTTCAAGAGTGCGCTAGATAATACTTATTGAATCTGGCGGAGCCCAAAATACATTTGGACAGAAGCTACCAATATTGCTTGTTATATTTTGAATAGAATTTTAATAAGACCTTTGCTTAGTAAAAATGGAATGAACTATAATATGAAAGGAAATATAAAATTGACTATCTAAAAGTCTTTGAAAACAAATGCTTTTTAGTAAGCACTAAAAATAACTTAGACAAGTTTGTAGCTAAAAGCCAAAAATGTATCTTCATAGGATACTATTGAAATGTGTCTCATCTATTCAAAACCTCAATATTAAGCTTAGTTCCTCATCAAATAACATAAATTACCCTTAATTTCTTGTTTTTATAATATCTCCTAGTATGAATAGCAATGCTTAATTAACAAAAAATCAAACAAAAAGATAAAAAATTAGAAAATCAAACAAAAAAGAAAGGGTGCACTTATAAAAACCGAAAGGATCCTGCTTATTTTGGCTAGGCTCAGAGACCTAGACAAACTAATCAAGAAGACTAATGAAACCATGTTTCATGCACCTAAGAATTGATCTAATTACTTGAACAAACACATGCGTTCATGCATTAATAATGTTTTATAAGTTCATGCATGTAAAATAAAAACATATTTTTATCACTTATAACCACAAAAAACATGGAAAACAAAAATCCAAAAATAAATAAGGAAATGGGAAATTAAAATAGAAAAATATACAAATATACTCAAACTTCAAATATTTATAGTTATTTTTATATAGCTCCAATTGAGATGATTCCTTATGCATTAATTCAATAAAAATGTATACAAAATACAAAATATCACAAAAAATGTCACCGTAAGAACGAATTCACTTTTTTCTAATACGGCACAATCCGGATTTTATGTTTGGAGCATATGAACTCCAATTCTCCCAACTCACTTTTAGAATTCATCATTTAAAATACTTTAAATTTTAAAAATATTTTAAAGTGGTCGGGGCTTATTTGTGAAAGTCAATTATGGGACAACATGACCTGTATTTTATCTTTACATATTTTTATCCATTTCACAAAATTTAAAATAAACAAAAATATATCTAAGTAGCTTATAATAAATATTATTATTCTTATATGGTGGCATTGTCAACAAGAAAACAAAACTAAAATTATAAAACTCAAAAATGGACATTTTATACCGTAAAAGAATAGGTTTTTAATTTATAATTTCTATTCTTTACATGTTTTGGAAAAACTTTCTTCTACAATGTTTTAGACAAAATGATTTTGAGAAACGTTTATGTTTTGAGATTTTTTATTTTGAGATCTCCTATTAGTTATTTCATGAATATTTTTATATGTAAAACCTCTCTTTTTTGTGATCGATCCATGTGGAGCATGAGGAAAAAACCCACTAGAGTCTGAAAAATTCGAAATACTCCACTGCCATTGGTGGATACTCCTCTACATAGCACCTAATGTTCTTATGGAAATCTAACCCCAAGTCAACTTTTCAACATCTTCTTCTCTCTTCCCTCTTACATATAGTAACCGAACAACCGCCCGATCTTCTTCCTCCTTGGGAATCCCCTGATGACAAACCTCTGCCTCCGCACCACGCTTTCCCTTTTCTCCATTGATCAGAGCCCCCAATGAGACTCATTATCCTTGCATCTCTCCACCCAATAAGAGAGGATCCATGTCCCATCTTTGAACCAATATGTTATTAGGTATCCCTTTTAGATCCTCCTTCTCGTTGTGACAGAGCATGGATGCGAGACGAAGCCAAGATGAAGATGAATTCGTGGTGAGATCCAATAGCTCATGCCATCCTTGTTGCACTTCACGAGGCTACCGAGTTTCATCAGTCGTCAGACTTGAGGCCAAAACCCGTGCTCCTCGAAGTGCAACATTCCCCACGCGACATCAACCTCCTCCTCAATTAGTTGTAGGTGTAGTTCATGTACCCTTAGTTTTTTCTCTTTTTCATTTTTGTTCTTCTTAGGATAGAATCCATTTCAGTAGCAACCTCCATCTTCAACTATTCCCCTAGCGAGGCTCACCTAATTGCCCCACCGCCAATGCCCCCACTTCTCCATGCTCTTCTCTCTTGAATCCCCTCTCTGACCACAAGCGATGACCGGGAAACCTCCTTCTTCCATCACAAAATCGAAGCAAAACACATCCACTCACACCATTTTTTTCACCTTATGTTTGGTCGAGCATAGAGCTCGAGCCCCTATTTAAACTTGTAAGAACGACGGAGATGTGCCGTCGGGACCCTTCGCCCTTCGTGCAGACCTCCTTTGAGCACTGAGGATGACTACCAGAGCCACCCCTTCTTGTCATTTCTGTAGATTATAGGAGAAGGGAGGGGGTTGCGCACAAGCTACATGCACCATCGGATGACAGTCCCACCTTTTAATCTTAGCCCTCCATTTCACAACTCTTTAGGGTTGCCCCAGAAATCCAAAAACACTTAAAACTTGCAAAAATACTTAAAAATTGATACAATGTCAAAAATCCAAAAAAGCAAGGTTGTTTTCTCTTCATTTTTATCAATCTATTAAAACAAAGCTACAGTTTTACGACATCATTTGAGCCATTTGTAGCATTTTCCGAATGTCATATTTGCCTTATTTTTCTTAATGTATGATAGCATGTTTTATTTTATTATTTGCATATTCTTATTCCTAAAAATTCCAAAAACATTTGTATAATCTCTAAAAACACAAAAAGTATATCTTCTATATTTTTATTTACTTTTTCCTATTTCTCTTGAGTTGATTACTTGTGTTTTGTGTCTTTTATTCTCTTTATCTCTCATGCATTTTCCTTGTTCTATTGTGATGAGTATATACATGTCATTATGTATCTTTGTTTATTTATTTATTCTCATTGTCTTTTTGTGAGTGAATTAGACACTTGATATAGAAACCGACCAAAATGAACTCTTCTTAGGTTGTGTTCCTTGTGTTCTGATTACTTCCTCATGGTCAATCCAAAAGAAGTTGAAATAAATTTGTTTGTTAACTGTATTGAGTGGGTACTACAACTTCACATTTTTAGAACTTCGCTCAAAAATCATTATCATTAACCAATCAAACTAAAAAATAAAAAAACCTAAAAAAATGTAAATGAATTATGCTTATATTCACATGTAATAATCTTTAAATTCACAAAATTCTAGTAATTTCATATAACTTTTAATTGATGTGAAACAAACTCTATTTTGAAGAAAATACTAACCTTAATTGACAAAAAATCCCACAATAATTTGTATATATTGTGACTAAAGTCAAACATTCGTTCAGTGTTTGTTTGAGTTAACAAGAACATATCTCATACATAAACCTATGATTATATGTTCACCTTTGAGTTGATGTACACTCGAAGAGATTCAAATCAAGACTACTTTCAAAGGAATCTGATTTTATATGTGAATCTTGGGTTTTAGGTTATTATGTAAGTAATACATCTGTACATTAAAAAACCCATCATTTTATGAGCATATTTCACTCTTTTCTTCTTCAAACTTTTGTTGCTTTTGTTTCATACTATGTAATCTAACTATAAAAAGTCGAAAGCCAAAACATATGAAAAAAACATGAAAAATCAGTTGTATATTATTATTCTATACCAACAAGTATGTCTTGTATATTATCCATACAATTTTCCTCGAGCTCTAAAAATCGAAAAATTAGGAGTTTTGTATAATATAAAGTAGTACTATAAAGTATTAAGAAGTCAACCAAGAAAATATTAAACTCACAAAACATGTATTTTATACGTAAAAAATACCATAAAATACTTATCTATGTGTATATTGCCTCTTATATTTGTGAACCCTTTATGCAAAGATCTCATAGAGGCTATGATGAATCTGTGATTCGTCACCTTAATTAGTTGAAAATAGAGCTTCGTCCCAAGTAGTTAATGTACGTAGGAGTTTATAAGTCATGATTAGCATTCATGTATCCGAAAATAATTTGCATAAACAAGCATTTCCATACTACATTCATATTCACTTAACATCACATGTTTTTAATTAATTTACATTAACTCCAATTTACATCGAACTAGCTCCACTATGTACATATCACTGATATTAATCAATGAAAAATCTTTAAAAAAATCGAACTTGTATACATGCGAAATAAACTCAAACCCTGGTTTGAAACTGAAAAGTTGTAAATGTTAACTTCTCTCATATACAGTGTTTGATTTTGACGAGATGAACAACTTTCATGAAGAAACTTTTTTTATTTGAGGCCTATTTCTATTTTGTTTTGAATTTCCTTTGATTTTTGGATTTCAGTGATTTATATTGAGGCGAGACGTGGCTCCTCTTGGACCAGCCACGTGACCTCCTCTCGTAGTTGCACATGTTCCTATCCGTTGGACCTCTTTAGATCCACCAATTCTTTTCGTTTCACCCCCTTAACACCATTGATCACATCTTGACCGGTGGATCAGATCGGATCCCACAATAAGAACACATTCTACATCCCTCTGTCCCCTACCTCCAGCCATCATGACTCTTGCCCTTCTGACGAAACTCCCAGGTACACCCTAAACCTCTATCTCCTCCATCCTTCTTCATATTCTTCTCTTATTTTTTTGTGTGCTAATTTTTCCCTTCTCAACTACTCGCATCTGACACTTCTTCTTTGACCAACCCATTCTGACGAACGACATCCATGCCTCAGCTTCCCCCCTCTCATCACGTTCACATTCTACCTTGCACCTCTCTCACCTCCGGCCAAGCCACGACTGGGGAGACTTGGGTTCTTTCTACCATATGCCAAGAACCCATTGTCTCCTTCTTCCATAATTCTAAGCTCCAAGACGAGCCCTTGCTGCTCGAGCCCTCTTTCCCTTGCATGTATCATATGTGCCTACACAAGATGCCTTCAACGGAGCATCGTGACTTTCCTTTCATCAACCTCCTCCGACTGTCATCAATGGAAAAAGATCATAGGGGCATAGGACTCCAAGAATTCTGATCGTCGTTGATGAATCTCCATTCATCATTCTTTATTCTATCATTTTGGCCTTAAAAACCCTAGCAATTGCATGTAAATAACCTCAATTTGCACATAATAGCATTCATTATTTATTGTATTATTTGTATGTAAAATAAGATTTTTAATGCTAAAATTATATAATAAAGAGAAGAAAAGAAAAAAGAATAAAATATTGAAAATATTTTATATGACCCTAACCCCGAGACTAAGTCCAGAATGGAGTTGATCGACAAGGAATAAAGTAAGGGGAGATAAGGGCCAAAAATATAATAAACACCTCATTTATTTATTCATTAATTATGCATTTTTGGCACCTATTTTATTCTTTATTATTTATTCATCAAATAAAGAAACTGTGTACATGAAAGTTGTAGATAATAATGTAAATAAAAATATAAAATTGAGTTTGAGCAAAAATAATATATTGTGTACATTTTATACACAAAATAAAAAGCCAAAAAGCAAACTTCACAGACTCATATCTTTCAAATAAAAACTCAAAATATAGCAAAATCACCTCTAATTGTATATAACTTTTCAAAAGATATTTAATGGCAGTGGTTTTATAATTTTTTAGAGTGTGTAAAAGTTAGCTTTTGGGCCCCTATTGTACATAATATCGATTAAAATATTCAATTTATTCATTATTTATTAGTTTTACAAATTTATATTTTTAGTAATTTGTAAATATTGTCTATAATATATGTGTGCATTAAAATCAAAATAAAACCCAAAAGAAAAGGGAAAATAAAATAAGTTTATGTAAACTACATAGACAAATGACCTATGCTTCTATATGTATAGAATAAAAGGAAATATATTCTTGTATTCTTTCATAATTTCTTTATATTGTAAATATTATACACATTCTCTTGAAAATACAAAACTAAAATGAAACTCAATAAAATACATTAAAATACAATCATGTATATAAAACATAGGTAAAATACCTATGAATAAACCTATATAATATACATCTCTAATTATTTAAGTGTACAAATAACGTCATAAAAATAAAACACAAACACATTCGTACTCACAAAAATAAGTTATAAATATAGAAAATAATAGAATAATAAAATAAAACATACAAAATAATAATAAAAATGTATAAAATATTGGTACATATACCTATAAATAAACCGTTAAAAATAATTTTGTCATAAAATACATCAAAAAAATAAATAAAAATCATAATAAGATACTATATAAAATAATAAACATTTTTTATTTTGTACTCGAAAAATTATAAAATCATTTTCTATTTTTAATCATTTATTCATTAATAAACCAGCCCGCTTTGTCTTGTAGCGGGCTGAGCTGGACCAATCAGGTCCTTTCGCCTGTTGACCTTTGGTCAACTTGACCTCCAGTCTTCTGACATGACGCCCCTGTCTTTTCCCCGATTTTGTGGCATTTTTCCTGGGCATCTCGTCCATCTTTTGCAAATACACCCTTCACAAAAAACATCCCTAGATCATTGTACATACATGCCCATGCCTTAGATCTAGTGTACATACGCGAGATTCCTTAATATCGGCCGATTAATAAGGGTGCGCCATATTGTGCATGAATACAACCTCCTTCCTCCATGTTCAAATTTGGTCATTTTCTTCCCCCTGCACCCCGTGTCTTGGCCAAAGTGAGGACTCCACGTGATAGGTGGAGCAGCCCCGGAGCTCGCGGTGGTGAATGGAGGAGGAGGTGCACCTAGGCCGTCGAGCGCCGGCGACCCCGGCTCCCTAATCTCGCTCAGGTATAAGAGCTGCGCATTTTACGATTTTTAGGCAGCTTTTAATTTCAGCTTTTAATTCATGCCATTAGATTAGTGAGTAGACCTCAGTTTTAGTGTAAAATTGAGTGTTCGTAGTTCGCCGGAGCTTCGCTCCGCGAACCCAACCACCGTGCTTTGCCCAATTCCCGACCACCATTTCGCCCTCATGTCATTCCCTCTCGCGTTCTCCATCTCCTGACCATCTCAGACCAACCTGGACCCCTTGGGTTCTACGAATTGATGCTCAACTTTCACCACCCGTCAGAGCATCGTCGTCCACCCTCCATTTCACGCTAACAGTTTCATTCTTGGGACGAGGAGCATTGCCTCGAGTTGTGTGGTCTTCCTGAGCAGGTTCGGCGCTCGATACAATGCCAGAATCAAAATCAAGAGCTGCCGGAGGTACCTAGAGCACCACGTCTTCTCTGACCTCGTGGTGGCGCTCCCGTGTACCTCTGTCCGATCCGAGACCTCCAGTAGCTAGAGCCACCTTCCAGGAAGCTAGAGGGATCCCTTGGAGCAGCAAAGGCCGGGCGGGAAGCGAGATCTCGTCGGAAGAACCTCGCTCAGGTGAGTGTTCTTCCCTGTTCTTCCAGCCCACTTCCCTGTCGTTGGATGATGGAGCCGTCCCAGTTCGAAGCACATCCGTTGGATGGAGCTCAGCACCGACCATCTGATCATCTCGGATGATCCAATCTCGTGCATCCATCAACAAAGAGGTACCAGCCGTCGGATGAGCGCCACGTGGATTAGTGAAACACATCTCACCGTCCGATCTAGCGCTGTATGGTTAAATTACACTCATACCCCTGACCGTTTTTGCATTTAATTTTTAATTCTGTGATAAAATATTAAGTTGTAAATAATTAGGACAATTTGCAATTAGGCCCTCGAACTTTCTATATTTGCGTTTTGGTCCCTATCAGTGTCACGTGTAGTGCTCACGTGACGCTGGGAATTTTGCACATAGGCCCCTAGCATTTTTGGATATTGTAAAATAGTTCCAGAAAATAAAATAAATGTTTTATTCTGTTGGGAAAATTACATTGTGGTCCCTGTACTTTAGCTTATTTACAGTTATGCCCTTGCCAAGCTAATTATTTTTGGGACTTTTACCTAATTACTTAAAATAGCTCTTTGGCTCCAAAAATTCCATAAAAATAGGATAAGATGTCCCCATGCAGTGTACCTTCACGCCACATGTCCATTTTGCATTTTTGAGCATTTAACTATTTTTTAAAATTAAAAAGGAGCTTAAATAAACACTGTCAAATTTATAAAATACCAAAAATTAAAATAAAAAAACCTTTTCAAAAGATCCAAAAAATTATATATGGTATATTTTGATATTTTTGATTCCAATAAAAAAACCCCCTAAAATAGTAAAAGAAAACTTAAAAAATCAGAAAGCTCCAAAATCTAACAAAAATTCAATAAAAATCCCAAAAATACATTTTTTGTCTAATAATTATCTATATATTATTATTATTTACATAAATTTGGGTAATTTTGGGACTTAATTATTATTTTTAAAACCCAAATTACTTTTGGGTATTTAACCAATCCCATATTTGGGATATTTTTTACTTAAAAATACATAAAAATTAGCAAAAATTATTTGAAAAATACAAAAACATTAGAAAAATATTTAAAACCCAAAAATAATTTATTTTATAAATTTTATTTATATTTAATAGTATTTATTAGTACATTTCTATGTACTACATACATAAAGCCTTACATGGCTATATTGCTTTTATAAAAAAATATAAAAAGATAAAATTATAAAAATCAAATATAAAAAAATAAAAATCAAATATTAAAATATAAATTAAATTTAAAAAAATAAAAATTAAATACCCATAAAAAATAACATGGATAAGAAAGGAATTGAATATTTTTGTGCATTATTTTCACTCCCAACCGTTCGCTCCCAGTGTTCGACCTATACTCATGCTTACATCTATAAACATTTGCATGTAGAGTTATAATAAATTTTAAATCCACATTTTTTAGATTTAATTGCTTTATTTTGATTGTGGGTTAATTGCTGTTTAACTGAGGTATTCGTTGGTCGACGCATCGACTGCGTTCCTGCCTTGTGTGGAATGCATGGCTGACGATTTTTCTTGTCCATCAGATGATGTCGTTGCCTGGGAGTGGGACATTCTATATTTATTTGATTCTTAGCTCTTGTCCATAATTATTTATTTATTTGCATTATTTTTTGATAATTATTGTAACTGTTCTGAGCTCTTCTCTATTTTGTCTTTGATGCGAGGGACCGCTGCACGGCAGAAGGCTTCCTAGAACGGCATGTGCACCCAAGAAAGGCGGAGACTGGCCCGGCTGACAGGGGAGAACATCCAAGATAGATGGAGAAGAAAATTTTGAGACAGTTAATTAGCTTTATTTTATTTCGCATTTCAAAAAAAGATGTAATTTATATAAGAGAGTGACCCTTGGATTGTAATAATACAGGACTCTCAGACACTCCGACTTCCTGAGGTCCAGTGCCCGAGGGATTGTTCCCTCAGAGGCCTCTATGATTTTGACGCTTTCCTTTTTTATTTTATTTTTTATTTTGTGTGAATGAGCCCTAGCTTAGGATTGTTTGACGTAGACTAAGGCCCAAACCCTAATATATATGCATGTACCTATAGATACGATTTGGGACTTAGTCAATTTTAAAATAATGTTCTTCACGCTAATAGCATCTTGTATCTAGGGTGATTTCCTTGGATTGCATCTCATATAGCTTAGGTTACAATTTTGTTCTGCATCCTGCATGGAGAGAGCTGGGAAGCACTGTAAGTCTTCTTACTTGGCACGCATCATGGATTTCCGACTTGCATGGCCTTTCCGATCTTCTCCTTCTATTTTTGCTCACCTAGGATGTAAATGGAAATTGGAACCCTATTAGGCACGTGTATTGAAAAAAATATAACAAAAAAAATGATAACCAAAATAAAATTGGGACTGCTAACTCTATTGGACCTAAAATAAAATGTAATGGATCCCTTGTCTTGGGGAGAGCAACCCCCTCCTTGTTTGAGCATTTTATTTCTACGTACCCACTAAGGATTAGTGCCCCAATCCCAAAGCCTAATTCCGGTGTGTACAACTTTCTATGATTACCTAACTCTGAAATCGATAAGATAAAAAGACCGCATCTCGGTCTTTACTGTGTTGAGTAGATGAATCGGGGGTTTGCTTTGCGTATTGACTGTGGCTTGGTGTCCATTTGCATTTTTTATCTCTTTGAGTTATCAGTCCCATCCGTGTGAGTCATGCATTTTTCATCTTTGAGTCTCTCTACCTCTCTTATACATAGATCTCCTCATTTTGCATAGAGTCATGATATTGGTGCTTAGTAGGGGTGCACATGGATCGGATAAAATCCGTAATCCGATCCAATCCGTTGTCATTGGATTGGATCGGTTTGGATTTATAAGTTTAATGGATTGGATCGGATTGAAATTTTACAAATCCATTCATTTATGGATTAGATCGGATTATTGTCAGAATCCAATCCGATCCAATATGTTAATCCGCTAATAAATAATAATATATACTACTTTATTTATTCTCAATAAAGCATATTATATAGTATATTTTATTTGAAAGCTGTGTAAATATCCAAGCTAGTCTTTTTATAACTTAAACCTATTCCAATTCAAGTTTTACCACACACAACTTGATGGAAAACCCCTTATCTCACCTTACTAGTCGGTTTAGAAAAAAATAATACCTACCCGCAATGTCCTTCATGCCCTTTCAATTTTTCAAACGAAACAGACTTCTAAAATTAATAATACATAAGCCTAAACCCACTTAGGACCCATTACAAACAACAACACTCACCTGCGCCACACATATCTCCACCCTCAGGTGCACACATATCTCCGCCGGATGTCGTCCTTATCCCAGCCGTGCGCATACGCAGCCATATCTTCTTTGCGCATACGCAGTTAGCTTGTTGTAGTTCATATTTGATATATACAAACTTGCAATTTTATTCAAGTCAATATGATTCTTCTATGATTTCTACGGATCATAAGTATGTTATTTTTATTTACTTATACAATGATCGGTTGTAATAAATTCATAACAAGCATATATGTTTTTGCTTTTCAAAAAAATTAAGTCAAATTGCTTTCTAAAAATTAAGTATTCTTTTCTTTACATTTATCCATAATGTCAATTTTAGAACCATGTTTCGAACGTCGAGTTCGACTATGCTACAAACTTAATCATAGATTATGTGAGCATTAAAAATCCGAACCAATCCGATCCAATCCGTAATCCGGTGGATTGGATTGGATTGGATTTGCATGTTTAATGGATTGGATTGGACTGGAAAAACAAAAAATCCGTTATGTGTGGATTGGACACGGATTAAGCTAAAATCCGACCCATGTGCACCCCTAGTGCTTAGGGATGAGCATTGGGCTGGGTCGGCCCAGCCCGGCCCGAAGCCCAGCCCGCATAGCCCGACCCAGCCTGAACCCAAATTATTTATGGCATGGGCTTGGGCCAAAGATGTAGGGCCATTTAATAATTGGGTCAGGCTCGGGCTTAGCCCGGCCCAACCCGTTAGGCCCAATAGCCCGGCCCGCACAGAAGCCCGAAATTAGGCCCATTAGACCCGATAGCCTGTCCCGCATAGAGCCCATATGTGTCTAGACTTTGATCTCTCACTTTGATATATTCATATGGATTTAATGAGGGAGTTGACGACGTCGACAAATTAATTCACTTGAGGTACATTTTCAATCTGTTTGTTTACTATTATTTGCACATGTTTCGATAATATCTCTATGAAACTCTTTCCATGAGATACTATGGAATCATAGATATGACCAAATCCATGCAAAACAGTAGGATAACTAAATAATAAAGACCTAAATAACTAATAAATACTTCATAACAAATATTACAATCAAAATAACCGAATGTGGGTGCGCCAAGTTTATGGGCCACCAAGTCTAGACTCATAAGTTTTGGGATGATCCAAGCCCAATTGATTTTTGAGACATTATGGGTCGGCCCGGCCCATGCCCGACCCATAATAATTGGTTTGGGCTTGGGCCTAGGCCTTCAAAAAAATTAGTGGGCCTAGGCCTGACCCAAATCCCACAACATAAATGGACCTGGGCCCGGCCCGGCCCGGGCCCGGCCTAGGCCCAGCCCATGCTCATCCCTATTGGTGCTTGAACTCAATCATCTTCGTCAGATCCTTTCATCTCACTTCTCGTCCACCCACCTCGTGTCCCCCGTATCATCTCTTCTATCACTCGAGATTGTTGTGCTTGTAGAGATCGCATGCATCAAGGAATTTTGATTTACATTGATTATTGGAGTAAGTCGGGCATGATTTGAGGATGCTGAGCTTGACTTGGTGGATGTGACTTTTGATTCGTGCTAGGAGCTTCTTGAGAATTCCTTTTATGATGCACGCTCATCAGGTGTGATTCTTACTCAAGGATTTTTTATCACGCACACCAGATTGAGGATGTGATGAATTCGGATGACTTGATGAAGACTTCATGAGCATTTATTGATCTATCTATTTCAAGGCTCTGACCATCTTAATTTTGAGGATTGACTGATTGATTATTCTTATCTGGACTTTCCAGCAAAGGTGTACAGAACCCACATGATCTCTCATCTTCATGACTTATCCATCCTTGATCTCCTGATCCTATTAGCCACCTGTGGCACTTCGAGGATTCCTGATTATCTTTCATGCCGTCTCAACTGATTTGAGTGATCTGAGGGATGTTTGGTGATTGACCTAATTATTTCCCCCCTCACATGATCTTATGCCCTCCTGAGGATTGAATGATCGATTGCTTTTGAGGACCTGAGATTTGATGCCAACAATCCCACATCTTGGTTGACCTAGTTCGCATTACTCCCCAAGAACTATCTACGGGAGGATGCGACACATTCTTTACGATCGGTTTCATACACTCACTCTGTCTTCACCGTGTTGGAGCCTGAAACCGTATAGTCTGATATGACTGTTCGGCCTCTCCTCCTGATTGTGTGACCGATATGTCGGTGCATGAGGCCAACTTTAGAGACTCATCTACGTCCGCTCTCCTTGACGGTCCTCGCAAGGATGAGCTTCACTTTTCTGATTATTCCTCACCTAGTTCATAGTGCTCTCCGAGGGCTATCTACGAGAGACTATGATACCTTGTTATATCGAGGGTCTCTTCTGTTGGTAGCCAATTTGTCGTCTACAGAGACCATTCTGATTGACACCTTTGAGTCCTCTATCCTTGACGACCCTCGCAAGGATGAGATATGATCTGACTATTCCATGATTAGCTTGCATTGTCCCTGAAGACCATCTGAGGGAAAATGCAATACTTTCTTTACGTTCGGTTTCCCTTTCTGAATGTGTCCCCTATTGCTGGGAACACTGAGCCGAGTCGTCTGATATGTTTTCGATCCCCGCTACTTCGATGATTACCTGATCTGTTGGATCATGGGACCCATTTGATTAGACTCCTTCAAGTCTGCTCTCCTTGATGGTCCTCGCGAGGATGAGCCATCTTTTTCTGATTATTCTCCGCTTAGTGGCAATACGCTCCCGAGGGTTATCTGCAGGATGCTGCCACACTTTCTTGACTTGTCGGTCTCTTCTGCTGGTAGCAGATCTGTCACCTACCGAGACCGCTAGTGTGATATGTCTGATGGATCAAGATCCTTTGAGCCTGTTCACCTTGACGACCCTCGTAAGGGAGCTTCTATTCTGATTATTCATCGACCAGCATGTACTACTCCTCGAGGGTTATCTGCAGAAGAGTATATCATATTTTAGGTACTCGGCTTCACTTCTGGTGTCTTCCATCTGTGGGAGCACAAAGCCGATCTGTTGATTTTGGTACTCGGTCGCCGCCCTGGTTGTGTCTCCTTTCTGTTGGAGCACAGAGCCGAGTCTTCTGATTATTCTCTGATCATGTTCACCTTGAGGACCCTTGATGAATCCGTGATTCATCATCTTAATATCTTGATCTTAGTAAAATCCCCGAGTAAAATCCCAAATAAATGTCCATAAAATACATAAATTAACAAAATGACTCTTGTAAATAAAATACACTAATTATTGTATATTAGATTGTACAAAATAAATTACACATAAAAAGCCGCAAAAATAAGGAGTTTTATACCTGTAAATAGCCCAAAACTTCATGTATTTTTAATAATTTCAATTCAATTCCTTTTTACCTAATTCTTTCTCTCACTTGTTCATAATAATGTATATAAAAATACAAAAATACAAAACAAATCATATCTCAAATAAATGCTCCTAGATCCCAATGGGAAAAAGCCGTAAAGACCAACTTCCAAGCTAAATTTCCGCTCCGTATGAACTCCAAATTCACCAAACTCACTTTTAAAGTTCAAGTTAGAAAATTATCTATCCAACGGAAGTGGTTTCATTAAAATCGGAGCTCATTTGCAAAAGTTGGGTTTTGGGACCTAGATGCACATTGTACATTATGTATATATTCATACTTTCTTCATTTTTTATTGTATCTCTCTTAATTATTAAAAATACAAAAAAATCATACTTGTGTTGTATTTTAGTTGTACTATTTTATTGTATTTTTCTGTTGTAAATATCTCTTATTAAAAAGACAAAAAAATTACATATTAGAAAAGTAAAAAAAATCTGTACATGTTGTTTGTCTTCCCTTGTAAATTGTCCACTATCTATTTTATTCTTTTTTATTCTATTGTAATTAAAGTAGATAACTTTATTTCATTTTATTTATTTAATTATTTTACATTCTCTACAATAACCACCATTCAACTCCATTACTCCACCATATTTTCTAACTTCTAATTCAACTCCACCATTTTATTAACCTCCATCCCACTCCATCTTAATTCTAACTTCCATTTTTCTTCTTCTTTATATACATGCCATTCTCCTCATTTTTGCCTTTGATCCATCTTTATGTGAGGAGAGCCTAGTTCCCTGAGTTGAATCGGTGACAGCGACGCAACCGCGGTCGAGCGACGACGGCCCTCTCTCCGGTGTGATCCGTTGGCTTTTTGGCCAACATCGTAGCCGCAACCGCGCGCTGCTCGAGCTCATCGCGCGCCGGCGATTCGAGCGAAGACCGTGCTCTCACGAGCACTCCATAGGCGACCATCTCCATCGTAGGTAAATTTTCCCTTTATTTTAGTTCATTTGGTATTTTTGCAATTTTTTTTAGCACATCATTTCCCCTCACAAAAATCCATCATTTGTTTATTTCATCTTCATTACCACTACCACCAACATTTTATATCATCCCCACATCACCGTTTTTTTGTTCCCTTTCTTTTTTGTGTAAATATTCTCATTTAAAGAAAATAAAAAAAATTAAAAAAAATAAAAACACAAAAAAGGTTTTTGTTTAGCACCATCATCATAGCATTTTTTTTATTCCACCACCACCATCATACCACCACCTTTCCTCACTTATTTAGTTTATCATCACTACATTATTTTTCCCCCTTCATTGCCATTTTTAATTGTAGTTTCTGTGTAATCAATTTTTAAAAAAATATAAAAAAAATTTAAACAAAAAAAAAGTTTTAATCACAGCAAAAAAAAAGAAAAAAAAACAAAAAAAATAGCGGAGGAGCAGCAGCCCCACGGCCGCTGCCTCCCCCCCACCGCCGTCCATCACCGACCACCCCAGCGGCGCTGCTGGTCGCCGCCCCCCTCCCTCTTCCAACCGTCGCCACGGCGTCCTGCCGCCGCCGCCCCTCCAGCGGTCGCCGCTGCAAGCGGCTGCCTCCATCACCGACCACCCCAGCGGGCCGCCCTCCCTCGCGCCTGTCCGACCACCCCAGCCGCCCCCACTCTCCATCGCCGTCGGCGCGAGGTGCGCGCCGCCTACATCGCGGCCGCGCGCGGTCGTGCCAACCGCCGCCGACCTCCTCCACCATTTGGGTTCTCATCACACGACTCAAGCTAGAGGAAGAAGAAGGTCTATCTTCTTTTTTTTATTGTAAATATTGCATATGTTTCCTTTATGTTTATGTAATTACAAATTAGTCCCTGTGTTGTTATTGTATAGTTTAAGTCATTTACAGTTTGCACGGATACCCCTATCTTTGTCTATTAATTTGGACCTCGTTTATGCATCTTTTTGATCAATGAAAAATACCACTGTGTTGAGCAACTAATTGTGTATCTTTTGAGTATTTATTTGGATTTTTATGTTATATGGGTAATTAATTAAAAATGATTAACTGAAACTTTGCATATTTTACCCACTCAGTGCTCTTAAATTGATATCTCACAAACGGTTGCTCTAAAAATTCCACAAAAATTATATGTGATGCCTTGATATGTGATTTATTTTCTATCCAAATTTCACATCTATTGGAAATGTCTTGTGCCTACAATAAATGATTGAGTGATTTTCGTATTTGATTTTTAATTAAATCCACAGACATCCTTTTCACGAAATTTCAACTCTCCTGGATTGCTTATCTAAATATTTTTTTGAGATAATTTTCTCTCGGATTAATTTGATAACGTGGATTTAATAGAAATTAATTACTCACTGTCATTCTGTTTTCACTAAAAAATCCATAAAAAATTCATATTTTGTCAAAAAATTCCAAAAATATTACTGTAGCTTCCTTGCATCATGTTTTCATTCCAATATTTTTTTATAATTTTTGCTTATCGTTTGTGTGATAAATTGCGAAAATACCCATAAAAAGTGTGCATTTTTAGTTGTTGCATTTTAACCCCTAAAATTCCAAAAAAATGTGTTTTGTGTTCATCACTGGACTAGGATGCTAGAAAAAATAAAATTTGGCTGAATTGGATTAATTTAACATTAAAATTAATTTGGCTAAGTTGTGTGATTTCTTAGTGTTCTTATTCAGTCGCATTTGCATTTGCTTCGTTTATTTCTTTTTGCATTAAAAAAATCTAAAAAAATACGTATTGGAAATCTAGATCTTAAATTTGTAAATTAACCCCAAAGTTGTTCCTTTGCCTCCCTGTGTTCGACCCCGGACTTGCCCGTGATATAAATTAAAGCCGAGACACTCTTCACGGAGATCTTCTCTCAGTTCTGACTGAATCGCTGAGTACACGTGCTACAACACGATCGAATTAAATAACGTATTTAGCGACTCGTCAGATGGCGCCGTTGTCGGAGAGGCAAACAGCTTAGGGATTAGTTTAAAAATTTAGATTTAGATTTTCATTTACTCGGGTAGTCTGACCCCCGAGCCACTTGTATTTATTCCATTTTTTTGCAATTATTTCTCTTCATATTTTTGTATATATCTTGTTGTTTATCTCTCTAATATAAATCTTTGTTTCCTTGCGAGGGCCCGGTGGACTTGGAGTGCATCGGAGGTCGACGGACGCGAGGAGCGCCGACTGCTGAAGTGCGAGGATAAAGCAATTTATTTTTGAGAGAATTTTGTAAATTATTGTAATTATTTAGGTAGTTGCTCATTTCTAGCGGCTCTTGTTTGAGAGCTCGCGCATGTAAAAAGACTTAGACATTATTTGTGGTGTGTCGAGCCTGTTTCACTCTCCGGCGAGGGTGGGGCTTGACTTGAGTGGCGAAATTAAGGATTAGGCACACGGTAGTTTAGATTCAAATTTGCTTGTGCCCATCGTAAATTAGGCCACACTTATCTTAGAAGATTCACATATCTTATAAGATTCATAATGAGACGCACATAGACACGTACTACTTAGCTCAAAATCAAATCAATTCTTCCCCGCTAATAGTATATTGTTTAGGTGCGGTTTCCTCGATCTGCATGCATTTAGTGTAATATTTACAAATTCAGTTTTGCATAACGCATGAAGAGTGCTGGGATTCACTGTAAGTATACCTTCTTCTGAGCATGCATCATAGCTTCTCATTTGCATTCTAATTTCCGATTCCCATCTTGTTTTACAATTTAAGGTCAAAAGGAAATTGGGACTGAACGGTAGACGTGCTTTTGTGTTCACATAAAATTCAAGTGATAACCTAACTCTAAAATTGGGACTGAATTGAGCAGGTCGATCTAATTAATTGGAATAAAAAGAACCCTTGTTCCCGGGTGCATAAAGCCCTCATTGTTTGTTTTAATTGCAAGTGAGAGAGAGACGACCCTAGGATAGAGCCAAGTCTGGATTTCTTACTTACTACTGGTTCTTTCTTTTTAGGCGATTAGCTACTTTTCAGTGAGGATTTACGGGTAGCCGGTAAACGGTCCGGACTTCCTTAGCATAGTGGGAGGTTTAGAGGACGCCTTAGTCCTCAAGGAACGGGTAGCCGTATTTGTACGGTCCGTACTTACTCCTATACTGGCTGAAAGTAGGTCAAACTAGTCGTAAGAACCGGGCCAGTCTGTAGGAAAATACGGGCACCTAACAGCTCGTTAATCTTTCCAAAGATTGTATTCTCACCAACTAAAATTGACCAGATAAATCGGCCGAACTCTTACGGCCATCACGTGCTGAGTTGGTGAAATTGGGGGTTTGAATTGCGTTTGAATTGTGTGAGTTCACTCCGCACATTTACGTGCACCGTAGAACTAGCGCCTCATTGAACATCGTGTTCTAATCGGTTCTTTTGACATCGAAGATGACTGATTGGGGGGATATTTATTCGGACTTCGCGAATCTCTCGTTGAACCCTTCAAAAAGTACGTCTTCAAAGGTCCAAGCGCAACTTGGATCAACCTGGACTCATGACCCTCTTGAGCCCAGGATCACTCACTCTCGGGATGGTTACTCTCAAACCATTCCCTTTCTCTCTTCCCACCTCACCGAGGAAGACCATCGCCTTGGTGAGAATATCATGAGTCATAAATCCTCTTCTAATAAAGAACACATTGCTGATTCAGGCCATATAGAAGGCACGAGTAAAATGCCTCCAAAGAAGAAAGAAGAGGAAGAAGAGAACCATGAAGACCCGATGAGAAGTATACTAGCCCGATTGGCTGCATCTGAGCAGCAACAAGCATTACTGAGAGCTCAGTTAGGACAGTTAAATGTTGGGGTCCAACTACCAATGGATGCGGCTTATAACCCCGGACAATATCAAATTCATAACTACTTGAGTCTGGCCGAACCCGAGGTTGATTTTGAGTTGAAGCCGCACTTTCTGAACCTGCTGCCACATTTTGATGGGAATGCTTCTGAGGAGCCATATGCATTCCTAAGGGACTTTGAGCTCATCTGTGCTAACCTCAAACATAATAATGTTAGCCAGGATTATATTAGGCTCAAAGCCCTTCCACTTGCCTTGGGTGGAAAAGCCGATTACTGGGTGAAGAATCTTGGAATCATCGTCACCACTTATGCCCAGTTCAAGGACCTATTCCTAAAGAAGTTCTACCCGTTGAGTAGAACTAACATGATGAGGACGCGAATTACGAGTTTTTCCCAATTACCCAATGAAGCCTTCTGTGATGCTTGGGAAAGATTCAAGGACATCCTGCAAAAGTGCCCTTGTCATAGATTAGATGACAACATCTTGGTCCAATCCTTCTTCACTGGTCTCAACCCTGAGATGCAGGGTTTAGTGAGCGCTGCCTGTGGAGGCAGCTATACATCACGAGGAGCGGATACCGTCTGGAGGGTATTCGAGCAGATGGCTGAAACTAGCCGCTCACAGATGGCCAGCAGGGCCTATACACCATCCCCCAATTCACTCTCATTTGGAGGGGGAAAATCAGCTGTAGTCGATCTTTCTCAGGACGTGATCCCTAGCATGGGACTTCTTGCTGACAAGCTTACTGTAGTTGTGAAGATCGATAGGAGGATTGATGAGTTAGACCAGAGCGTCTCCAAACTTCCAAAACAGATGGAGGAGTTGACTGAGAAGGTATCTAAGATAAAGATACCTGCCGTGACTGCACCCGCTGCTCCCATTTACCGAGTTCACCATATTCAGGAGCAGTTGGTGTCAGGGCAACCCCAGCCGTGGGAGCAGGTCCAATCCTACACCCACTCTTTCCAGCAGCCACCTCCAGCAGCAGAGACAGTCCAGGAGGAGCCTCCACCAGTTTGGGAGGTGAATGGGATATGGTATACTCAGGACCCTGCCAGGCAGGGAAGTACGGGAGACCGACAGACCTATCAGCGTCCCCCGACCTTTCACAACACCGCATTCACCTCTGCACCACCTCCGTCACAGCAGAGCCCTGGATTCCATCCACCCCAGCAGCAGAGGCAGCAGTACCAGCAGTATGGCCGACAGGGCCATTACCAGACGGGCCAGCAGGGCCCGCAACCCCAGCAGCAGCAGCAGAGGCAGTACACTGGCCAGCAGGGCCAGTCTTCCCGTTCTTCTTCTCAATCTTATCCACTTCCTTCATCGTCTAGTCCCGTGGATATTCAGCAGCAGATACTCGACGAGCTACGTTCCTACAGGAACGAGGTTCAGGACTTACGGGTGGATGTCAACCGCCTGTCAAGATGGCGAGACGAGCAGACTGCACCCTCTACCTCGATCCTAGCCCAAGTTCAGGCTAACCCCAATAGCCTGAACCGTTCTAGTTCTCAGCAGCACTTTGGTCAGGTATACTATTCAGCATCTCCTAAATCTGAACATGAGATTCTTTCGTGTGACGAGGCTAACCACATGTCACTCAGGAGCGGAAGGACCGTGGTCGTACCTGACCGGGCGAGGGACACGAGGAGGGGCATCTCTGGAGCTCTACCTGAGGAGTCTTCAGAGGACGAGGAGGAGAGGCATCATATTTCAGAGCCCCATCAGCACCATTCGAGGATTTCTACTCAGGGAGCCGAGAGGAGGAGGAGAGTACGTATGCAGCATCGTCAGCATGGATATTCTTCTGAGTCTACGGAGGACCTTGCATCTCCGGTTGTGGCGGATACCATTCCAGCTTCTATTCCACAACCTTTAGTAGATAGTTTTGATTTCGATTCCATGTTGCATCAAAAAGATTCTTGTATGAAGAACTCTGTTTCTGTTAAGTCAAAGAATGATCTTTCAGTTCATGATTCAGATTCTTCATCCTCTGTTTCCTTAGCTTCAATCCCTTTCCCCCGTGCTCTTACGGCAGGAAAGCGCATCAAAAAGATTCAGAAAGATGACCCCGATATGGCACGATTTTGTAAAGAAAATATCACTGTGAAGGTGCCATTTGATGAATATGTGGCTAACCATCCTGCCTTCCAAAAATACCTTAAGGTGAGATGCACACCTACAAGGGTTAGCAGGAAGAAAGATAACCGAAATATAAAGACACATGTCTTATCGGTAGCCACAACCTATTGTCTCAAGAATCAGACTTTGCCAAAGAAAAAGAGAGACATGGGTGCTCACTATGTGGAGAGTCGTATTGACGACATTGCGTTTGCACGCACACTCTTAGATAACGGTTCTTCGATAAACTTACTTCCCTTAGCATTATATCAGAAATTGGAGTTGGGACCACTTCGCAAATCTAGAGCTTTACTCCAATTCGCAGATCGTTCAGTGAAGAGACCTAAGGGAGAAGTGAAGAACGTCGTTATCTCGATTGAGGGGCAGAACTATCAGGTGGACTTCACAGTCTTGGACATGGAGACCCCCAATCATTGGAGAGAATCTCAGATCATTCTCGGGCGACCCTTCCTTAGGACCGCAGGCGCAGCTTTTGATTATGGTACGGGAATGATGAAGTTCCGTTCTCCAGGCGGAGAAGTGAACCTTGAGATGAAGCAAACCAAGTGTCAGCGACCCGATTCAGAGAGTAGCACAGAGTACTCATCTTCAGAGGCAGACTGCAGTTTGATTGGCACAGTTGGGATTTGGGGACAGATTCCTTCAGGACAGAGCGAGACCCTTTCATCTGGAGAGGATATAGTGCATGATGCAGTTTGCCAGGTGTTGTCTGATCTTACTAGAGATACATCAACCTATTCTCATGATGACTTAGAGATCCATCCGGATCTGTCAGTTCCATCCTCTTCGGAACAATCATGGGACATAGATGACGAGTCGGACGTGGCTTTTGCCGATTGTTTGGATACTTTTGACGATCCGACTCCCGATACTTCTGATTTGGTGGTGAGTACTACTCAGCTTAGCCCACCTTCATGCAGCACGGAACTAGATTCAGATTCAGTTCATCCAGATCTGCTTGATGATACCACATTGCCAGAACTGAAATCACTACCTCCTACACTCAAGTACGCCTTTCTTGCGGGACCCAAAGAGAGATATCCTGTCATCATTAGCTCAGACTTGTCTTTAGAGCAGGAGTCTAGGTTGTTAGAAGTCTTAGAGAGGAACCGCAAAGCAATAGGCTGGATAGTGTCGGATCTCGTGGGCGTCAACCCCGCTCTCTGCTCGCACCACATTTTTACTGAGGATAATGTGAGACCTTCCCGTGAGTTTCAGAGGAGACTTAACCCCAATCTACGGGAAGTAGTAAAGAAAGAAATTGAGAAATGGTGCAAGGCAGGGTTCATATACCCTATTTCTGACTCCAAGTGGGTGGCCCCACTTCATGTTGTTCCGAAGAAGTCGGGAATTCAGATGGTCACCAACGAGGAGGGGGTAGAGATCGCGGCACGGGTACCCACGTCGTGGCGCGTCTGTGTCGACTACAGGCGCCTGAATGCTGCGACCAAGAAAGATCACTTTCCCTTACCTTTTATTGATCAGATCTTGGAGAGACTTGCAGGGAAAGAGTTCTTCTGTTTTCTTGACGGGTACTCAGGCTACAACCAGGTGGCCATAGCCCCTGAGGACCAGGAAAAGACCACATTCACATGTCCATTCGGCACTTATGCTTTCAGGCGCATGCCATTCGGGCTCTGCAATGCCCCGGGCACATTTCAGCGGTGCATGATAGCCATATTTGCCGAGATGGTGGGA
Source organism: Ottelia alismoides (assembly GCA_037367405.1). Taxonomy (NCBI): domain Eukaryota; kingdom Viridiplantae; phylum Streptophyta; class Magnoliopsida; order Alismatales; family Hydrocharitaceae; genus Ottelia; species Ottelia alismoides. The sequence continues at coordinate 8,532 of JAZKJV010005045.1, read as the reverse complement.
GATTTCCTGGAAGTGTTCATGGATGACTTCTCGATCCATGGTGATTCTTTTGATACATGTTTAGCGCACTTGGACCGAGTCCTCACGAGGTGTAGAGAGGTGAATCTGGTACTCTCCTGGGAGAAGAGTCACTTTATGGTGACGGAGGGTATCGTGTTGGGGCATGTCATCTCCAAAAGGGGAATGGAGGTTGACCCTGCCAAGGTGGAGGTGATCAAGAAACTCGATCCACCTACCAACGTGAAGTCAGTGCGGTCATTCTTAGGGCATGTTGGATTCTATAGGAGATTCATTCAAGATTTTTCAAAGATCGCCCGCCCACTGACTGAGCTCTTAGGGAAAGACATAGAGTTCGTTGTAGATCACAGGTATCTGGAGGCCTTTGAGCTCTTGAAAAGGAAGATTTGTACCTCGCCTATTCTACAAGCTCCTGACTGGTCTCTCCCCTTTGAGATCATGACTGACGCTTCAGATTTCGCTATAGGAGCTGTGTTAGGACAACGACGAGAGTGGATTCCGTTTGCGATTCACTATGCGAGCAAAGCTTTAGATCCTACACAGAAAAATTATACAGTGACTGAAAAGGAAATGCTCGCGGTAGTATGGGCCCTCGAGAAGTTCAGATCATATATTTTGGGCTCTAAGATGACAATTTATACTGATCACACAGCCATTCGATACTTAATGGAAAAGAAGGATGCGAAGGCGCGTCTTCTTAGGTGGATTTTACTCCTCCAGGAATTTGATTTGGAGATAAAAGATAAACTTGGAGTGAAGAATGTTGTGGCTGATCACCTTTCTCGGATTGAACTTAAGGATTCTCCTGATCATGAGCGGATTAGAGAGACCTTCCCAGATGAGTCAATTTGTGTTATTGACTCCCTCCCGTGGTATGCCAACATGGTGAACTATCTTGTCTCCAAGAAGGTTCCCCATGGTTGGACTAGGAGCAGCATTGATCGACTGAAGTCGGATTCGAGGAGATACCACTGGGACGATCCTTTCCTTTTCTTCGAAGGACCGGATTGTGTTTGGAGAAGGTGTATTCCTCAGGAGGAATACCAAAGTGTCCTCACATATTGTCATTCACTTGAGGCTGGAGGACACCATTCGGGAAAGAGAACCGCTCACAAAGTACTTCAATGTGGATTGTATTGGCCGACCTTGTTTAGAGATGCCATTGATTTTGTACGGTCGTGCCCGATTTGTCAAAGGATGGGAGGGACAGTTGGACAGAGAGATGAGATGCCCATGCAACCGATGATTATTTGTGATGTTTTTGATGCATGGGGCATAGATTTTATGGGTCCCTTTCCCAACAGCCAAGGACATGAGTACATTTTGTTGGCGGTTGATTATTTATCTAGGTGGGTGGAGGCTATCCCAACCTGAATCGCAGACAGCAAGACTGTTTGTAAGTTTGTGAGAGATCATATTATTGCTAGGTTCGGGGTGCCAAAAGTTTTGATATCTGATGGGGGTAGCCATTTTGTGAACCGAGAAATGAGATCTTTAGCTAAGGACTATGGATTTGATCATAGAGTTACTAGTCCTTACCACCCACAGTCCAACGGCATGGCAGAGGTTTCGAACAGAGAGGTGAAGAATATTTTGCAGAAATTGGTTCGTCCCGATAGGAAGAACTGGTCTCAACTTTTGGACCAAGTTCTGTGGGTCTATGGGACAGCCTACAAGACACCATTGGGTACTTCACCATTTAGAATGATCTATGGCAAGCCATGCCATTTGCCCGCAGAATTGATTCATAAATCCGAATGGGCAATTAAGAAGATTAATTGGAGTTGTCACCTAGGGAAGCTTTGCCGAGACTTGAACTTGAACGAGCTCGTGGAAATCCGAAACAGGGCATATGACAACAGTTTGATTTATAAGGACAAAGTAAAGAGATGGCATGATCAGCACATTAGGTGCAAAGACTTTGTCCCTGGACAAAAGGTATGGTTGTTCAATGCCAGGTTGAAGATGTTCCATGGGAAGCTCAAATCTAAATGGACGGGTCCCTTTGTGGTTAAGAAAGTGCACGAGAATGGAAGTGTAGAGATAGCTGATCTCACAGATGGTGCACAATCTCATGTGGTGAATGGACAACTGTTGAAGCATTTTGTTGATTCCAAAGAGCAGTTAGTCCAAGTCGAGGTCATCAACTTCATACAGAGTGAGCACAGAGCAGATACATCTTATTACTCTTCATGAAGATGCAGCATCAAGATTCAACATCTTAGAAGATTCCATCACTCTTGTACATATTCTCCCTTCTTTGTATATTCTCGAGATCACGTCGGTTCTCACACTTACTCTTGTCCTATACTTAGGCTGACCAAAGCCTAAGTATAGGGGGGACTGATGCCCAACATGTGTATTTACTCATCATTTCTCCTCTTGCCCTCGTCCGCCCCATTTTTGCTCTTCTTCTACACTTAGGTTGTCCAGAGCCTAAGTATAGGGGGGGCGGATCGACTTCTATACTTTTTATTATTTTAGCTTTCCTACGCTTAGTACGAGCTATGTCTTTTTGTCACCTAGTGCCATGAGGACATAGCACAAGCTAAGTATAGGGGGGCGTGTATATATTATATATATACTTTACCCATACCTCGTACTTTCACGTATTTTTTATATATAATTATGGGGTGGGTAAAAAAAACAAAAACAAACAAAAACAAACAAAAGTAAAAAAAACTTTTTCCTTAAAAAAAACTCTTTTTCTTTATTTGCTTAAAAAAACTTTTCAAAAAAATCCTCTTTTGCTAAAAAAACTTTTTCAAAAAAAAAAGTCTTTTCTTATTCACCTATCTTTTTCAAAAAAAACACAAAAAAAACCCTTTTTGAAAAAAAAACTTTTTCTTTAAAAAAACAAACAAAAAAAACTTTTTCTAAAACTTAAAAAAACAAACAACAAAAAACATTCATTAAAAAAAACAAAAACTAAAAAAAAACTAACTAATAAGTTGGTTTAATCCCTGACACAATTCACTTTCACACAAGACTAGTGATGTTCAAGAACACTTGGTTTATGAGGTCTTGAGATTTTGAGTTAACCAGCCTTAGTCATTAGGGTCCTTGACTTAATTATTCACATTTCCCTAGTTTGAAAGATGTGTGTGTTATATTGCATGCTTAGTCTCTACCTTAATAATATGATCTGCACCTCACATACACGACTGCAGTTATGATGAGATGAGTTGTAATTTCACTTGAGGAACTGGGAAGAGGGATTTGAGTTTGGACTTGATTTAATGATGCTCGAGGATGGGATAAAATCAATGAAGGCTTCATGAAACCTGAGTGTCAGCACATTTAGCCAGTATGAGAACATGGTTCTTGTACTATCTCTTGATATTTACCTATGTGCCAGGGTGTGATAAAATAAAAAAAAATGTTGATCAGTGTGCGCCAACTCTTGGTAAAAGCAGTGGAGCTAGCCAAAAATACTACCAAGCAATGAAATGTCAAAGAAAAGCTCTCATTCCACAAAGTCAATTATCAAAAGAGCTTCCACCAAAGGCGAGCGCTCCCAACCATTTCAAAGTGTCCACTTGGACCACCGCTATTAGGACCAGGAGTCGGGCTTGCACCAAAAAAGGGCTCTGCATCGTAAATGCTACAAGTCTGGGTGTAGAAGGTACGATAGGTACTCAAAAAAGGCACACCCCGGTGTACTCCCAGGAAAACAAGTGCAGACGGCTCCAACTTCTCTTGACGGACGCACTGATCAACACCAAAAAAATGTGTTGCGTAATAAGGCACTTGAGAGGATCCTTGTTCCAATGAGAGGGAAAGAAGAAATGACACAATCCTATGCCCTCCATCAACTGGCCTGCCATCTACACTTCCAAGTCTGACAACTAAAGAGACGGTGGATTGGATGCAAGAAATGATTTATTCCCTAGTGTTGAGGATCGGGTCCATAGGAGAGTCTCTTGGACTGGAACCTTAGGTGACGTTGTGACTCTACTCTTGTAACTGCAGTCAACACTTAAAGTCATATCCCTTATATATACGTATACAAAGAGAGTCTGATGATTAGGGAAATTGGGTACCTTTTGACTAGAGCTTGGTTCAGCTTAGAATTTTAGGATCTCTAAAACCGAGAGTTCTTGATCGGATCAAGTCTTGTATTCGCATGCACAGTCAGGGGTTAACCCAACTTATTCATTCTTTATTTGCTCGAGGACTAGCAAATTTTAAGTATAGGGGGGTGATGAATACGCGATTCATCATCTTAATATCTTGATCTTAGTAAAATCCCCGCGTAAAATCCCAAATAAATGTCCATAAAATACATAAATTAACAAAATGACTCTTGTAAATAAAATACACTAATTATTGTATATTAGATTGTACAAAATAAATTACACATAAAAAGCCGCAAAAATAAGGAGTTTTATACTTGTAAATAGCCCAAAACTTCATGTATTTTTAATAATTTCAATTCAATTCCTTTTTACCTAATTCTTTCTCTCACTTGTTCATAATAATGTATATAAAAATACAAAAATACAAAACAAATCATATCTCAAATAAATGCTCCTAGATCCCAATGGGAAAAAGCCGTAAAGACCAACTTCCAAGCTAAATTTCCGCTCCGCATGAACTCCAAATTCACCAAACTCACTTTTAAAGTTCAAGTTAGAAAATTATCTATCCAACGGAAGTGGTTTCATTAAAATCGGAGCTCATTTGCAAAAGTTGGGTTTTGGGACCTAGATGCACATTGTACATTATGTATATATTCATACTTTCTTCATTTTTTATTGTATCTCTCTTAATTATTAAAAATACAAAAAAATCATACTTGTGTTGTATTTTAGTTGTACTATTTTATTGTATTTTTCTGTTGTAAATATCTCTTATTAAAAAGACAAAAAAATTACATATTAGAAAAGTAAAAAAAAATGTGTACATGTTGTTTGTCTTCCCTTGTAAATTGTCCACTATCTATTTTATTCTTTTTTATTCTATTATAATTAAAGTAGATAACTTTATTTCATTTTATTTATTTAATTATTTTACATTCTCTACAATAACCACCATTCAACTCCATTACTCCACCATATTTCTAACTTCTAATTCAACTCCACCATTTTATTAACCTCCATCCCACTCCATCTTAATTCTAACTTCCATTTTTCTTCTTCTTTATATACATGCCATTCTCCTCATTTTTGCCTTTGATCCATCTTTATGTGAGGAGAGCCTAGTTCCCTGAGTTGAATCGGTGACAGCGACGCAACCGCGGTCGAGCGACGACGGCCCTCTCTCCGGTGTGATCCGTTGGCTTTTTGGCCAACATCGCAGCCGCAACCGCGCGCTGCTCGAGCTCATCGCGCGCCGGCGATTCGAGCGAAGACCGTGCTCTCACGAGCACTCCATAGGCGACCATCTCCATCGTAGGTAAATTTTCCCTTTATTTTAGTTCATTTGGTATTTTTGCAATTTTTTTAGCACATCATTTCCCCTCACAAAAATCCATCATTTGTTTATTTCATCTTCATTGCCACTACCACCAACATTTTATATCATCCCCACATCACCGTTTTTTGTTCCCTTTCTTTTTTGTGTAAATATTCTCATTTAAAGAAAATAAAAAAAATTAAAAAAAATAATAACACAAAAAAAGGTTTTTGTTTAGCACCATCATCATAGCATTTTTTTTATTCCACCACCACCATCATACCACCACCTTTCCTCACTTGTTTAGTTTATCATCACTACATTATTTTTCCCCCTTCATTGCCATTTTTAATTGTAGTTTCTGTCTAATCAATTTTTAAAAAAAATATAAAAAAATTTTAAACAAAAAAAAGTTTTAATCGCAGCAAAAAAAAAGAAAAAAAACAAAAAAAAATAGCGGAGGAGCAGCAGCCCCACGGCCGCTGCCTCCCCCCCACCGCCGTCCATCACCGACCACCCCAGCGGCGCCGCCGGTCGCCGCCGCCCCCTCCCTCTTCCAACCGTCGCCACGGCGTCCTGCCGCCGCCGCCCCTCCAGCGGCCGCCGCTGCAAGCGGCTGCCTCCATCACCGACCACCCCAGCGGGCCGCCCTCCCTCGCGCCTCTCCGACCACCCCAGCCGCCCCCACTCTCCATCGCCGTCGGCGCGAGGTGCGCGCCGCCTACATCGCGACCGCGCGCGGTCGTGCCAACCGCCGCCGACCTCCTCCACCATTTGGGTTCTCATCACACGGCTCAAGCTAACACAGGGTTGAGCCTTGTCTCGTGATATTTCGATGGGTTCTGTTGACCTTCAGACTCTATGACCACCAGATATCACACATCTACATTGAGAGTCTCATGTTTTTCACTGATTATACATCTTTGAGACTATGATTGACTTGGAGGAGTCTGTACTGTTCCTTCTCCCTCCAAGTCTAACGGTATCAACTCAGCTCATCCATTCACTCCTTATGAGCCGATCATCTGCTTTACGCTACCGGCCCCTGCTTTACTTTCCGATCTGTTTGTCCCTGGTAGCTGACACCCACTTGATTGCCTAACTGGGTGTCCTTTCTCTATCTGAATGCGTCCTCGTTCTCGCAGGGAGGTGACAACAAGAGTACGGTACTCACTTACCAGATACCTTCCTGTACTTCATCAATCTGTACTGGTGTATATATGTGTTGTTTGTTATTCCTTCTTTCTCCCACATGTTACGTGTGCCCCAGATCTATCGCCATATCTTTGTGACTATATTTAGGATGTACCTTGTCCTAAGTATAAGGGGGGCACACCGCGTTGTTCTTTCCTCGTTCAGTTTCGCCACTCCTGTTGTTTCTTATACTTGGGGATATTTCACCCTAAGTATAGGGGGAGTGACGCGTACATTCTTCACGATCGTTCCGTACATCTGTATATATCTATCTATTTTCTTCTTTTCTTCTTTTCTTCTTTTTCTTTCCATTTTTCTTTATCAACATAAAAGGTGTCTCCTCTTTGTGTCAATTTTCTGTACTAAGGACGTACTTGATCTTAAGTATAGGGGGTGCACCCCGATTGGTTCATTCTTTGATCCTCTCCAAGGTCTCCTCTCTTATTGATCTGCTCTGCTATACTTGGGGATATCTCAACCTAAGTATAGGGGGAGACAGTCCGAGCTGTGATCTGTTTATTTTAATTTCTCATTTAATCCCACCCGTGAACCTCCCTGCATTGTGTACAGTCTACTATACTTCGGATTATTTGATCCTAAGTATAGAGGGGTCGGTCACCTTCTTATTCATTCATTCTTTATTCAGTCGTTGTAGTATAGGCTTTTCTATGCTCAGTACGAGTTATGTCTTCTCTTTCTCTTTTTCGATCTATGAGGAAGTAGCTCATGTTAAGTATAGGGGGTCGTATATACCATGTATATACTTTAGTCATAACTCGTACTTTCATATTAGTTAATAAATATGGCTAAACATACTATATACATACATACATACATATTTCATTAAAATCATTAAATAACAACAATCATTCCTCAAATTATTTTTGTATTTACTTATAAATAAATCAGGTTAAAAATATCTTTGCAAAATGATTTGAAAAATGGTATGAACTGTTTGGAAAACTTTTTGTGAAATGTTTTCAACCTTTGTAAAAATATTTTTATTTGAAAAATTCTTTTCTTTGTGTGAAATAAAAGAGTTGAAAAACTATTTGCAAATTATTTGGAAAATATTTTGTAAAAATACTTTGAAAAATGTATATACATTGTGTGAAAAACCTTTGCAAAATGGCTTTCAAATATTTGTAAATATTAGCAAAAATTATTTTGCACTATAGTTTTGAAAAGTGTTTTCAAATAAATTTGAGGAATGATTGTATCATTGAAATTTGGAATAAAATGTGTATATAAATCAAAATAAAATTCTTTACCAATTGCGTACCTATAATAAACTTGTTAAATCTGAAAAATCTTTAACTATTGTAAATAAAGAAGCACACTCGTGTAAATAGTTGTAAAAACTTTGTACTTTGTGTGTGCTTAAATTCATTTGCAAAATTCTTTTTGTGTAAAAATTCTTTTTGATTCTTTGAAAAATTACATCATTTTTTGCATTGTAAATAGCATTTGCATATTATTCTTTGAGCTTGATGATTGAACTAGTCCAATAAAGTCGAAGATTGGAGCTTAGTTGGACCTTACTGCACCTAATTGCACTGGAACCTTATGGAAACTAGGTTTAGAGTACTTTAGGTCCAAGAGGACTTAATCCTTTGAGACTTGGGACCGGGTTCAAGTCACCTCAACTGACTCAATAGAACTTTTCGAGACACATACATGACTCTTGCCGGTCGTGACCTAACTTGGACACTAAAACCTTTCACTTGGCTCAACTCGGTTGGAGTGGTGAGGGGGTTGGATTTGCCAGTTTGAGACACACACGGGTGGAAACTTTCGTCCTCATCTAGGGAGGGAAGTGCACCCCAACCTGGCCCAGTTTCAGTGAAGTCTAAAGACAGGAGAGTGTGGGTTGAAATAAAGCTTCAAAAGAGGGATAGTCTTTTGGCTCAAGAGGAAAAACTA